>CADEHL010000370.1:953023-1352272 GCA_902827135.1 Harpagifer antarcticus
AGATGAATGCACCATCACTGCGACAAGAAATGCTGAATGACATTACGAGTATTTTAGATAATAAGCGGAGTTGTGCAGCTCTATTTATTGACCTTTCCAAAGCGTTTGACACAGTTGATCATCGCATCTTAAAGCAGAGACTACTCAGTATAGGCATATCCAGCCATGCAGTAGGGTGGTTTGTGAACTACCTCTCTGAAAGGTCCCAATGTGTTCACTTTGATGGGCTGTCTTCTGAGTGGTTAAACATTACTAATGGTGTTCCTCAAGGTTCTGTTTTAGGTCCACTTTTATTCTCAATCTACATCAACAGTTTAGGTGAGAATGTGGATGAAGCTACTTTACCATGATACCGTGATGTACTGTGCAGGTCCCTCCATTAAGGAGGCTGTTGTTAAATTACAGGCTGTTTTTAACATTATTCTGACTCAGCTCTCTGAACTAAAGCTTCTTTTAAATGTTGATAAAACCAAGGTAATGCTATTTTCTAAAGCTAAAAAGACTACAGACACTGCTTTGGATATTGTTACTATGCAAGTACTCAAAGTGGGTACCTGTTATAAATACCTTGGTATCTGGCTTGATGATTGTCTTACTTTTAAACTTCAGGTCATTAATCTGCTTAAAAAGCTGAGAGTTAGACTAGGTTTCTTTTTCAGAAACAAGTCCTGTTTCTCATTTGAAGCCAGGAAAAGGCTAGTCACTGTGACCTTTTTACCTGTGCTGGACTATGGTGATTTGATCTATATGAATGCACCTGCCCATTGCCTGGAAAAGTTAGATGCCGCCTATCACAGTGCCTTGAGATTTGTTACTAACTGTAAAGCACTTACTCATCACTGTACCTGTATGCCAAGGCAGGTCTGCCTTCACTAACTGTACAGAGGCTCAGTCACTGGTACATGTTCATCTATAAAGCCATGTTGGGTAAACTACCTTTTTATATCTGCTCTCTGATCTCTCGACGAATTGAAAGTACTTATTGCCTGAGATCTCATGATGTTGTTTTATTAAATGTGCCAAGTGCTAGGACTGTCTTAGGGAAGAAAGCTTTTAGTTGTGCAGCCCCACTAAATTGGAACAGTCTGCAAACATGTTTAAAACTGAGCACTGAGCAGGTTCCCCTGCATCATTTTAAAACTCGGCTGGGTGACATGCTGTTTGATACTCATGGTACCTGTCACTGTAAATAGAGTTTGTAAACTGTACCCTGTACATTATGTTGTATGTCATCCTTATTGTTGTTCTGTTTGTTTTATGTTACATGTGTAACTAATGTCCTGCAGGTCACCCTTGAAAAATAGATCTTTTGATCTCAAGGGGCTTTCACCTGGTTAAATAAAGGCTACAAACAAATGCTTATATAAAAAATGATGTGGGGTGAAAACAGTGTCCACAAACAATTGTTATGTTATGTAAAATGCAATTTACAAAGGAATGTTGAATCCACCATTAATGCTGTAAGAAACTATGTTACACATATTGGCCAATTATGTAATTAAATAGGTAATTAGACAGGAACAAGGTAGCGCTATGAAAAGTGAAGGGATCATAAAATGTTTAACAATTTACGAGAGTTTTTGAGATATTTCACTCAAAACCATAGACCAGTGACCACCAACTGGCCGCCCGCGGGCCACATCCGGCCCGCCAGACATTCTCATCCGGCCCGCAGACGGGGGTGACTGTGGCGTTGGCGGAGTGGTTACTGCGTTCGCCCCCCACCCATTTTTTTTTTACAACGTCTCGTGAGTAAGGTGCAGTACCGGAGTCCAACAGAGAGGCAGCAGCTGCGGGACAGTAGACTGCTACTGCGAAACCTTCCCTTCCTTGAAGAAGAAAAAGTGAGCCTTCGTTGTGAAGAGTCTGCTTTGTGCGCTCCGCACCACAACAGCAGCCCGGCAACAGAGAGGCAGGAGCTGCGGGACAGTAGCCTAGAAGCAGGGTTGGGTTGTAACGGAATATATGTAACGATGTTACGTAATCAGAATACAAAAATCAAGTAGGCTAACTGTATTCAGCTGGCGTTACATTTGAAAAACGAGTAATCTGATTACAGTTACTTTCGTAAACCTGAAGTGAATACATTTTGGAATACTTATTGGAATTATTGGTAGAAAAGTTTCCTCACAAAATGTAATATTCATTACCGGCAGAACTGTGTGCACACTGCACAGCGCTGCAGCTTGTCTGTGAGCGAGAGAGATGCAGCGTGTCTGTGAGGCCCGCCCCCGCACGCAGATGAGAGAGAGAGAGATCCATGGGCGCGGGAAGGGGGGTGCTGAGGGCGCTGCAGCACCCCCTAGCGGCAGGCAGGGGGTGCGGAGCTCCCCTTTCTGAATTATTATTTGACGGTTATTGTGCATAATCTGTGTAATATGTAGCCAATAAATTCCACATTGTTGGTAAAATAATATTTTGGCCCGCCCCGAATGTTTTTTCTGTAGCACCGGACAATTCTACCTCAATAATATAATACATTAACCGTGCTTTACTTGAACCTCATCATGACACTCGAGAGGACGGCAGGAATGTAATTTCCCGTGTTCAGTGAATGCAACGGAGGCAAGACACCAGACCAATCAGAGAGTTGCATGGAAATAAAAGTGTGTGTGTGTGTGTGTGTGTGTGTGTGTGTGTGTGTGTGTGTGTGTGTGTTGTGTGTGTGTGTGTGTGTGGTGTGTGTGTGTGTGTGTGTTGTGTGTGTGTGTGTGTGTGTAAATAGCGCATTTAGTGTGTGTGAGAGAGAGGGAGAGAGAGGGACCGGTGCCAGCAGCAGGGACCGTGTTGTTAGCATCTGGTTAGCTTGCTGCACTAACGGACACACGGAGCTGTTTGTTCCACAACAAGCTGGAGGAGAGCTCTCCTCTCAGACTGAGAGGCTCAGGTGAGCTAAAGGACTCTCTGAGTGTTTAGATAGTTAACTTTAGTCTAAGTTATCTCAGTGGGTCTCAAACAGTTTGGTCACAAATTATTCAAAAGATTATTTCCGCGGCACACCTTCATATGATCACTATAGTTATTAAAAAAATAAGAGAATAAAGGAAAAACAGTTATGAAATACTATATGGCAGTAAAACAAGAATACAGTTTGAAAGGAGAGTGATTTGTAAAATATCCATAAAGAAAAAGAACATCTGCTTACAGTTGTGTTTCATCTGGGTGTTGAGAGATGTATCCATAGATCTCTTAATGTTGCTCTCAAAGTGCACCAGATTGATGCTTTGAACTTGAGGTCCGCTCCCCACTCGTAAAAAATAGCACTTTACCCCACTGCGGTCAAGGCAGCCTCCACTCGGGAAAACTTGGTCAAGCCAGCCCGCACGTGATATTGCGGTGCGCGAATATCCTATGCATTACGGTAGAATCCTGGAAACACTGCCTCTGTGTTTAGATGAGAATAAAACAAAAACTGTCCAGTATCAAAGACTCATCTCACTCCAGGGTGATAGCAGGACACCCCATCTAGCCACTCAGAAAAAATCAGGACATTCTGATGTACAGTTTCAAAATAAAATACCTTTGAAGTCTCATATAAGAGCTATCATCCCTGTTTTTAGATGAGACATCAGAATGTCCTGATTTTTTTCTAAGTGACTAGATGGGATGTCCTGCTATCACCCTGGAGTGAGAGGAGTCTTTAATACTGGACAGTTTTTGTTTTATTCTCATCTAAAAACAGAGGCAGTGTTTCCAGGATTCTACCGTAATGCATAGGATATTCGCGCACCGCAATATCACGTGCCGCCTGGCTTGACCAAGTTTTCCCGAGTGGAGGCTGGCTTGACCGCAGTTTTACCCCTGCCGATATGCCGTGAGCTGATTATCGAGCCTTCATTGTAACAGTCGCGGGTGTACTGTGTGTTTGCGCGTGGGGAGTGCTTTTGTGCGTGCTCTATAGTGCCCGTAATAGTGTTCACTGGAGTCCAGCACCTCAGCACCCCCACTCAAAATACCTTCCCGCGCCTCTGGAGAGATCTCTTTTAAAATATATTGAAAGTTAGAAACGGAGATGGTTAGATAAAATGTGTAAGATAACGTTGATGTAGCATTTCTTTATTGTCGAAATTATGACATTTATAACGGGATAAAATCAAAGTGAATGGCCTGCTGCTGCTGAATGCATGGGGCAAGTGACTGGAAAATGTTTTAAAAGTTATTACATCGTTTCAGATAATAATAATAATAATAATAAATAATAATGATAATTCATTCTATTTAGGGGCGCCTTTCAAAGCACCCAAGGACACCTTACAATTCATAACATATTCTAAGGAAAGGTTTACAGCAGGAGAATGCAGTCCGGGTGATGTTATGTGGGGTGCCAATGAGAGGGAGCTGTCCAGAATGACACCAAGATGTTGTGTTTGAGTTCTTGATAAGCCATTAAAACAGTAAAACAAGTGTCTCCTGTTCACCAAAACATACCCATCTGTTATGGAAAAAGAAAGTATTTCAAAAGTATTCTAAAAGTAACCTGAACACGTTACTGTAACTGTATTCTGATTACTTTCAGAGCATGTATTCATCCCCCCCCCCCCCCCCCCCCGCTGGCCCGCGATAGTATCTATTGGATACATTTTGGCCCTTGGACAAATGTAGTTGGTGATCCCTGCCATAGACTGTAGATAGGAAATGGATATAAGAGATCATTCAGGTTTAAGGCACCTCCGAATTGTCTTTACTTTTCAGAAACAGAAGTTGCCACTATAAACTGTCAAGCTCCATGTGGTGCTAGGGAAAAAGAAAAGGGCTCATCAGAGTAATTAAGATTATTTCTCTGAGAACCATGACACGTCTGTTTGAAAGTTTGTACGAATCATCCATGAGGTTTGAACTCCATCTACCGTGATATTCGGACAAGACATCATGCATCAGTTAATCTGGAGTTATAAGGAACAACAGCTGATGTCAAACATCTTTGGTCGCATTCTTTCTCAAAACATGACCAGATGAGCTGAGACTCTCACATTCTGAAGGACTGCTCCATCAGTGCTTTTGAAGTAGGAACCAGTTACTGGAAGTAAATCAGACAAATCACTCGATGTTTACTTCGCTAATCTGTGCATTATCTGATTACACATGGCAGTCTCTGTGTTGAAACTGAAGCTTCTGATCGGAAAAAATGTAAGGAGAGACTGAGACGTGAAGTCATCACATCTGGATTGGACGTGGGCTATCGCTGCAGATTTCCTTAAGCACACATAATCTGCTCATCATATGACTACGGCTCAACAAGCAAAACATGACATACTCCCAACTGATGCAACCTCAGCCTGAGGTTCAATCAATTTTTTGCCCTTTCAAATCTCTTTATGTAAGCTGCGACCCTGAGAATGGGACCATTACATCAGCCATACCAGAAAAGCGCTCTGTCACTTTGACATGCGCCTTCTTGAAAAGCCACCACAGTGACAAACACCATCCAACAGACTATAACCAGTGTTAGCAAGAAAAGCATTTTGGTTAAAGCCTTGATCCTCTCAGAGTCTGAGAAACAAAAGCATTTAAAGTGATTCTACTCCTCGCCTTGAAACCAGAAGACAAAAAGGAGAGTTTGTTGTGTGTTCAGACAGAAATGAACCGGGTTGAACTGCATGCTGGCAGCAATCATTTTGTGTACAGGTTGGCAGTTATCCCAGCATGTTTAAAGAATATGATTGAGCCTGTAGAGACTTCTGTTAATAATTAAGACATTGCAGTCTCGATATCGGCCATTTTCCAATGATATTCAAGCTCTTTAATAGAGACACCAGTGTGCAATGTATGCACCGGATGTACAGCTTGTTCCAAAAAAAAGAAAATGTAGACAATTTGCAACATCACACTTGACAAATACGTTTTTCTTACTGAAGTGTTATTTATGTCGTTGCAGAAGCCAAGTGCGGTATTTTCCCTATTAATTGTCCAACTTGAAAACAGAGCATTAAAAACAGGAAAACAACTACTAATGCAAAACAGGCTCATGTAACCTCTTCCAACAACAGTTCAGAGCAGTTCAAGGACACATATGGCCCATTTTGGCAGCTCTTTGATTTGAAATTAAAAGCTTCTGTAATACAAATGACATCTGTGTAATATGTATTTGAAACATTTGATGCAATAATGTTTATTTGCTGTACAATATACAAAGGTCATATGGTGTGAGATATGTTAATGTATTATCTCATTGCTTTGTTGCAGAGTTTAATGCCATCAGCGGACAGAACTGAAGTGGACAGCGCTTTACAGACAGAGCGCACCTTCTCCATTGGCTTCACAGACCTGAATGGTAAATGCTCATTCAAATGACAATGCTCTCTTTCAAAGCAAGAACTGTAGATGTTCAACTGTGTTACATAACCAAGAGTCACACTGCCCTGAAAATATGTGTGATGTAGAAAGGATGTAAGTGGGGGAGGTAAGGCAGTCTTTCAATATGTTATGTTTCTGTTAGGAGATGGGGGGATTCTGTTTTTTCTTGTGCCAGAAGATCACGCCAACCTCTGAAGACTAGGGTGGATAATAGTTGAGATAAATCAGTTTGGGAAATAAAGGAGGATGCCAACAATCTGTTGTTAGGACTAAGAAATACCAATAGATTCAATAGCGTCCCACTGCAGAGCTTTAGGCTCATGACGTAATATAACATAACATAACGTAGAATATCGTAATGTAACATAACGTAACATAACGCAATATAACATAACGTAACATAAGGTAAGGTAACGTAACATAACGTAACATGACGTAACTTAATGTAACCAACATGGATGGCTGTGGCACAGCTGTATAGATGCCAAAGATCTGTTGATAGGACTAAGAAATACAAATAGATTCAATAGCGTCCTAGGCTCATGATGCAACTTAATATAACATAACATTACATAAAAGCGGCGGGGGGTGTGTGTCCAGTTGTGATATACACGGTTCGCCGCTGCGTAACATAACGTAACATAACGTAACATATCGTAACATAACGTAACGTAAAATAAACGCAACATAACGCAACAAAACGCAACATAACATAACGCAACAAAACATAACGCAACATAAAGTAACATAACGTAATATGATGCAACAAAACATGATGTAACATGACATAACTTCGAGATTTGTCTTGGCAGATGAGAAGCGCTATATAAATTAAATGTATTATTATAATGTAACATTAAAAACATAATATAACATACTGTAACAGAACGTAAAACATAGCATAACATAATGTTACGTAAGCTAACATGACGAAGCATGACGTAACATAACGTAACATAAAAAACATAGCGTATCATAAAGACACGCATTGCCAGGAGACGCCTAGCTTAGCACAAAGACTGTCAACAGGGGGAAACAGCTAGCTTGGCTACGGAGGTTTTGTTATCTGTGTGAGGTTACCAGGAAGGGAAGTTTGACTGGCACCTTTACTTCTCTGACCTTTAGGCCACAACTGCTTATCTACTTACAGAGTCTCTTAAAGAACTGGAGGACCATGACCTGGATGCTCTGATGGCTGACCTAGCATCAAGATCAACCACCTCAGAATGTAGTCTCCCCACATATCAACAGGCCGGCAGCTGTGCAGATAATGAAATGGCAGCATCTGCCCTTCCTCCACCTTCAAACTCTGCTGAATCCTCTGGAGGGCTGCAAACGGTAATTATAGAATCAGTCACTGGTTTTGAAAAACAAAGTTGTAATTTCAAAGAATAAAGGATAACTGATAACCTCCTCTTTTTATGCTTCCAGAGCGAACCACAGACAAAGTTAGACAAAATTAAACTGGCACTGGAAAAGCTGAAAGAAGCCAAAGTGAGAAAGGTAAAATGATCAGGTCTGTTTATGTATTAAGTCACTTTTCAGTCAGATAGACACATGTACTTAGTTTGCTGCCTATCCTAGTTAATAGTAAAAGTGCTGATGAGTGACGGCAGCTCCAAAATACTGATGTTGGATGAGAGACAGACAGTCCGAGAGGTTTTGGACATGCTGTTTGAGAAGACACACTGCGACTGCAGCATTGACTGGAGCCTATGTGAGACCAACCCTGAACTGCAGATTGGTGAGATGAACAAGAACACACTCAGACACACCAATGCCAAAAATAATCTCCGCAGAGGCAGGATATACATGTGTTTTCAAAATTTCAGAAAGAGGGTTTGAAGACCACGAACACGTAGTGGAGCCCCTGTCTTCGTGGACTCGTCTCAGTGAAAACAAAATGTACTTTGTCTCAAGACCTCAGAAGTATGTGATGTTCACAAACCCTCAAGTGAGTAAGAGTGCTCTTGCCTTTTCAAAAATGTTATTAAACTGTCTTCTGCTTAGTCGGTATAATGAACCATGCTTTTCTCCCCCTGAAGGTATTTTACATGTGGAAAAAGAAGAAAGAATGTTCGAGCAAAATTAATGAGCAAGCCAAACAGCTCTTACTTCAGGTCAGTTACAGTACCATGCTCACATCTTATTAATGAGACTATATGTCAAGTTGATGTGTGTCATTTCACAAAACGAGAGAAAGTTGAAATTCATAAAACATTTACAGGTTTTGGACCAAGTTGATATAATTTATCAATAATAAATAACTCAATGGTCATTTTTTTCTACGTCCCATCTTGCTTTAAACGAGCTGTCATAAAACCCAACCTGATCCGTCTGTTCTTAATAATTACCATTAATAATATCCAACATTCTGGATGAAGTGCATTGGAACAATTTCAGTCACCATAACGCTGTGTCTGTTCTCCCGAGAGTGAAAAAAGGATTGTTCTTATCTTTGGACTCAAGAAGTCACACAGTTTCAATTCGTTTTCTCTACTGCCTTTGACACAGTCAATTACTCTACCCACAAAGACTGCCCTTGAACTCTAACACTACAAGAGAAATTAACCTTTGTTAGAATTGAAATGTGTGTCCTTTTCTTCTGCACCCGTTTTCTGTGGAGTTCCACAAGGCTCCATATCAGGTCCCCTTTTTCACTATATATGCTTCCTTTGAGGTCGATCTGAAGAACAATTGCTGGTCATGTTAAGCAGACTGCACGCAGCTTTACCTCACACTTACCTACTAATGTTCTTCTCTATTCCGGGACCCCGCAGGAGCACTTTGGAGGTTCCACTCTGATTGTTCCTGATCTTGAAGGTACCCTGTACCTCAAAGAAGATGGGAAAAAGGTTTGGAAACCTCGCTACTTTGTGCTCCGGGCCTCAGGCATCTACTATGTACCCAAGGGAAAGACAAAGGTATGGCTAAACAAATAAAAATGTTTGAGCATTTAAAGAATTCTACATCATATTTCACTTTAAATGCAGGCATGTTCATAGTGCACTGTTGACACGAATGTGTTGTTGCTCAAGAGAGAACAGGTAGGTTAGAGATGAGCTATTTAGCAACCTGTGTGGTTGAAACCTCCTCCTACACACAAAGCCTTTTAGTGGGCTGTTGCCATGACAGTAAAACTGGTTATTACTCATTTGGTTAGGTCATTTTTGGCACCAGGCAGTAAAGAGCCTAACTATTCTTAGCTAGAAAAGTACAGCAGCAGTCTTTAAACAGAGAGAGACAAGATACGTTTTCCCCCTGTGTGAAGTCTATTATGGCTTACATCTGAGTGCTCAAGCGTAGCAGAAGCAGAAAGAGCGAGAAGTGAAGATGGACAGTGTGAATTGATTACAAGCTGCTGTTGAAGAGCAGCATGTGAGTGAGGGCTGAACAATTAAAAAAATCCAAATAACCATCCAAGAGGGGAAACTGTGCTAAGCAGATGTGCAAATCGCTGCAGTAATCATCCAACGCCAAGGCCACATGGAGGAAGAAGGTGAAGATTTGAAAAGGATAGAAATGGCCGAATAAGACAGAGTAAAAATCATCAGCAGAATGAGAAGACTGTACACAAAAGCTACTATCATATTATGAAGAAGAGGGAGATGAAGCTTTGATCATAAAGCAGGAAGTGTTGGCTAATGGAAGAAGACAAATGGACAAAGGTGCCAGATAAAGTGAGAAAGAACATGAGAGATAAAGAAAACAGAAGCCAGAGGTCTGTGGGTTACTTCCTTTTCCTTGAAGCTTCCCTTTGTAGATTTCAAAAACAGCACCTTTGTCAGTGTGGTTTATTGTGTGAACACAATATATCTGCTCAAAACCAAAACAGGGAAGGAAAGTTGAACTGCTTTACAAAAGAAAAAACAAATGTGTCCCTTGACTTGAAGCTTCATTGTTGCCTCCCTTGAAAATGAAAGAAAAACTATTGGCCCTCCACTTCTTTGAAGTGCCTTTATTTGTAATACCAACCACACAATGAGGTTGAGTACTTCTTCACAAAATGATGACAAGAAATGCAACTTCTCCAACATATGCTACATCTTAAAACTGATTGGCCGCTTTTTAATGGTAAAAGATCTTGAAAGTTGATTACCATATCTTGTACACATTTAAATCGCACTTACGTAAATCCAAACTGTCATTTATTTCGTCATTTTAAGATTTGTACCTGACATTCTGAATATTAGCTTTTTCTTTTCTCTTTCCGATAGTCTTCCAGAGATCTTGTCTGCTTTGTCCATTTTGAAAAATTCAACATCTATAACACCAATCACTTCAAACTGAAATACAGAGCTCCCACCGACTTCTGCTTCATGCTTAAGGTAAGCTCAACGAATCACCCTCGGCATTGGGAGAAAATTACAGACTTGGTAATGATCATCGGATTTAATTAAAAAAAGGGGTAGGGTTATTGTGCAGGGTTAGGACTAGGCTCTTTTTCTTCTTTCAAAGAGTCTCTCCACAACATGGTCAGTGTTGTCTCTGTTCAAAACTTTTCTGAGCACTCGAGGAACTCTTGCAATATGTCAACACTTACTTGGGGTACCATATGGTTTTCATTGTCAATGAATAAAGGAGAGAGAGAGAGAGAGAACAGTGGAACTAAGGCCCAATCCCAAACCACGCCCTACACCCTACCCCTACACACTACACCTCAAACAGCGAGTCTGCATCGGTGCTGAGTTCTGGCTTGAAACCGGTCACTACCGGACCGGACTCAACGCTGTGTGTGTCCGTCAGGAAACACGCTGTTTACAAGTAGTTCCAGCAAACATCCACTGATAAACTGCGATGTTAACAACCTCATGATAACCTCGTCTTTTTTTTTACTTAGGATCGTATACCTGTGTTTAGTCTAGAAAAAGGTAAATGTGTGCATTTTATTATAAAGTCGGGTATATTTACAGATTGTTGCAAAAACTAAGAAGCTTAGAAACATTAGGTTTACAACTAAAAGAGCTTTACAAAAAAGCACAATTAAAGATGTTATATTTTAGTTATTGAGGGGAAGTAAGATGACTCAAGACAACATTTGAATTGTTAATGTAATGTAAACGTGTGACACAACAAGTGCTTCTCAAACATGTGACCCTGGCCTTATAAACAATGGTGAAATGTTACTAAGTGCATTTACTTCAGTACTGTACTTTAGTAATGATTTCACATTTATATTACAGCTTTAGTTACTAGCTACTTTGTTATTTATACAAAATATAATTCAACTAGTAAATTATGATATATTATCACAGTTTAAGCTGCCCAGCAGAATATAAAGTAATACAAATAAACCACACTTTTATCATCTGCAACATTAAAAGGGATGAAAACAGACATAATGTATCAATAAATAGTACACAAATGTAATTAATTTGAATCTGAAATAGGCCAAAATACATATTGAGAACCTCTTACTTTTTGGTATTTAAAGTATGTGTTGATGCTCATACTTTTATTCCATATTGTATGCAGGACTACTTGTAACTTAGTATTTTTACAATGTATTGTTGCCATTTGCTATATCTGATACCTCTTTCACCGATACTAATAAATATAGTATTGTGTTTACTTATACACATTTCCAATTTTTGTCTGATTTCATTTTGATTTAGTTAATCAAGAGCCACAATCCCAGTCAAAAACTGTCATTTATGTGCCAAGGCCCTCAGTGCAGCAACATCTTGGTATCAGCTGCCCTCTGCTGGCTTTTATGTGTACTACAAATACATGAAACTGGGAACAGAAATGAGGGAACAGGAAATGACCACAATTATGTCATAGTGATGTCATCCTGTTTATCTTAGCTTTAGGCTACACGGTTAAAACGGTTTAAAACAATTTTATGGAAGTAAAATACAAAATTATGGTATTTCCCTTAAACATCACGGTTCTGTCTCTTTCACAGCATCCCTGCATCCAGAAAGACTCTGACTACATCAAGTTCCTGTGCTGTGAAGATGAGCACACACTGCTGCTTTGGGTCAACTCCATCAGGATAGCTAAGGTCAGATTCAACACTGCAACAAAAATCACTTTAATGTGGGCAGTTAGATTAGAAATCTATGACATTCAATTTCAAATTTGAAAATTCTATGCACAGAAATAGCAAATATAGAGATTGCAACATTGTCAAAGACTTAAACATGTGTGTGTCCTATGTGTGTTCAGTATGGGACCACCCTGTATAAGAACTACCAGGCTGCGATGAAGAGAGCTCACCCCTCTGCTTCACACAAAGGTGAGTCTACACGTCACAACAGGGCTGCTAGATTAAAAAAAAAACTAGGACTTCGAACCGCGACACTTATCTCACTTTTCCCATTTTTATACTTTTGTGTGTCTTGTCATTTACATTAAAACCAATTCCCATTGTTAATCATTTTAGAAATTTTCTCGGGATAATCAAATAGTTGCTGGGCACCCTTGTCCGCAGGCCGCAAAACTCACTAGCCTATCACTGAATTTACATCAAGAAAATAAAAGTTAAATTTAGCAACATTTATGTTTGATTATTATATTAAGTTCAAACCGCAGTGTTGTTTGAACTTACTATTCATTTAACAACTTGTTAAATAAAAAACAATTATATCCTTTCACAAAGGCCCTCCTCCAAGCATTGAGTCATCCAATAGCAGGCCTCGGAAGTAGGTATGACAACATAAACAAAAAGCACTTTGAATTGTCGCGTACAGAAAAGTGCTATATAAATAAACTTGCCTTGCCTAAGCTATTTGGAACTTAACCTAAAAAAAAACATTTGCATGCATGGTATTTATTGTTAAATCTAAAAACAATAAACCTAACATTCAGAGAATTTGACATATTTAAAGGGCCAGCGTATGGTATTAGCAGAAATTAAATGTAATATATATCATTATGTTTTTAAAAAAAAAACGTTTTCTCCCCTTGTCACTTCCTGTCTTTGTGTTTCCCGCCTTTTTGTGATTGTCTGCCCCGCCCTGATTCTTTCCACCTGTGTGAAATCACCATGCTGCCCTTTTTCTGCCTGCCCTCTCCAGCTGTGTCTTGTCTATGTGATTAGTTCTACTTGTATTTTGGTCCTCTGTTAGTCTTGTTGGATCCTCGTATGTCAAAGCTTGTAAAATGATGTGTGCCTTGCCTTGTCTGTCATAAAGGTAAAGGAATAAGGGTCTGTCTCCTGCATTTGGGTCCCCTTTGCTCCAGTCGTAGTGACCAAATCTCTTAAAACTAAGAATCTTTGTTTTTTATTGAATTAGAGTAAGCTATTTATATGTATATAGTGAGTGGGTCCACAATGTTGCACCACCATGTTTAAATCGATTCAACAGCAGCCCAGAATGGACAAACCAATTTCTGGCACTAGATAAGGCATTTAACATTTTTACATTACCTCAGAGCCACCGTGGCCGTTTCTCAATCGCGATTACACATCTGGTACACATGCTGAGTGCAGAGCAACTATTTCAAGTATACTACGTCATAGTGTGGCGCAGAATGCCGGGCATTTGCATTTAACCATGCATTTAAACAGTCCTTCGGCGCCACTCGATGACGTAGTATACTTGAAATAGTTGCTCTGCAGCAGTTTTACTTGCGATTGAGAAACGGCCCGTATTTATCAAACAAGCTCTAGAAACTGCCGTGAGGCTGGCATCTGACTCAATTTAATTGCTTTCTTTGCTTGCCGAATTATACACACTATCCCTTTAAGACGTGTTACTGGTGCTTTTGATCAGCCAGGGAGAAAACTGTAGGAAAGCAGTATTTTTTAAATATAGAATAACACTCACTCAGTGTCTCACTCGATTGTCTCTACAGACAGACATAACTCACAGGTCAACACGCAACAGGCTCCACCCCAAACTACAAATGTTGAAGACTACCCACACGAGGCACCGCCTGACTTCATCCCTCCTCCTCCACCTCCTGGACACACACAAGTGTAAGGTGTCCTTCAGTTAGCCTGGATTAATTGATTGGAAAACACAAATCCGGAAAAATTGTTAACTTGGTGCCAATAATATCACGTTTCTGTAATGCACATAGGACTAACCTTACATGTCATAATGCAAACGAACAGATTTAATCTATTACCATATATATGAGGATATTTATTTGTGTATGGTTTTGCAAATAATACCTTTTTCGCACAGTTAAGACAGACTCCAAACGTAATTTTGTTGATTGTTTCTATGAGCTGTTTATTACAAAAAGACTGTACATACATTTCAATGAACACATCTTATGTACAAACTGAGAGGAGAAGACAAATATTGGATTCTGTTCCCATGAACATTTAAGTTACAGATTCCCCCCCCCCCCCCCCCCACTGTTCACCATTATGAAAACACACATCAAAGAAATGCGCCTTGACCTGTGATGCCCTGAAATGCGAAACTTTAAGTGGTAAACATTACAAATTTCTGCACGTCAGTGGTTGTCTCATGATTTCTCTATGAAAAAGTATAAATTAATCCTTTACATACAAACTGCTATATCCAAACCTTCCTCAGTAGACACAAAAAAAGTTGAATGCAAAGCTAGAAATACATTAGGTAGAAAAGTTTTCACAAAAAATGACCTCATGATGGAATAAATACAATCATAATGGGATGTAGTGGCAAATCATTCACTGTTACGACGTTTAGATGCATGCTTTCATGCACAAAGGCCCAATGAATACTGAAGTATTTTGGTTTGTCTGTATCCATTTCAAAATAAAAGTGTGTTCAATGCCCGTTATTCTCATAGTACATGATTATGTTTGTTTATGTGGCTTGTTACAAACATGTATTAAAAAATAACAATTAGCTTTGATGATATATGACGGCGGGTTTTAATTGCAACAACAATCACTTTGTAAGAGCAGGCAGTTTACTTTGAAAAAGTAGTAGAAACCAGCACAGAAGTCTTCATATCGGCACTGTTTGTAAGACCTCTGGATTGCAATTCACTGCGTTTAGCAAGTGCAATTCATTTGTAGCACAGACTTGTATCTGTTTCTGGGTGTACATTGACAAAAACAAACTTTAGTTTTACATTACTGCTGGGTTGCCTACATTCACTAGAGGTGATTGAAGACGATTACAATCAAATCTGATGTTTACCTTTTCGAATGAAGAAATTACGCTAACATCACTTGTTACGTTTTTACAGTGTGTAGAGAAGTCTCGGTTTGAGGTTGTTTGTGTTGGTGATAATGTGTTTTGAGCACCAATGTAAAGCCCCTCACCAGAAACCACTCATGTAAAGGTTAGCCGATACTTCTGTAAGCAACTCTTGCAATGCCGGAAATCATGAAGTCATCACGGTTAACCTGATCAGTGCAGCTATTCAAACGCAATGGGAAGAAAACTTGAAAACAAACAGTTGTGTCCTTCCTTTGCTTCGTGTTTAGAAGCTCTGCTACAGTAGCTGGACAGCATCACCAAATAAGTGACCAAAAGGATATAGGTGTGACGGAACATAGAAAAATAACTGTTTATACACGGCCACTTTGACACGATAAAGTAAAAAATGGCACTGTGAGTGATGAATAGAATTTATATTCAAGTTAAATAAAAAATGTAAATGGCATCCAATCTTGGCATCACCTGCACGGATGGAAACAGGTGAAAACACACTAAGTGACAAATGTACTGTTATTGGCAGCTTCTCACGTTACAGTATATACAAGTTAGAGAACAGAAACAAGAAACTGTTGTCTTTTTTTTGTAATGCATTCTATACACTCAGTTTGTAACAGCATCCCCATTGACACAGAGCATAGTAAGTACACAACACGAGGTTGCTTTTGTTCCACCTTAAAAAGCTTGTGATTCGGACATCGACGGCATTGAACATTCAGTGGTGTCCTAATGCACTTGTTGATGTCTGTTTGTCCTTTTTCGGGTGTTTTTTTTTAAGGTAAGATGGATGTTCTTTTAAGGAAGGGAAGGGTTGGTCTGCTGGTCTACAGTGCAAATAAAGGGGTAGGAGCATATGCACGGCATTTTATCCTAAAAATGCGATACTGCCTCATCTATTCATGAAATCCTTGCAACACTTCACTGTCTGGATCTACTGCATACTCTAAATACTGAAAATGTTGGAGGCAAATTAACACTAAATCTAAATTAACTTGCCATTTTTTTAATTATGTAATTTCTTTTGAGGCAACATGTGACTTCTAAAGGGGACATATCATGAAAAGCTTTATCAGTGCCAATCAACTAACTTTCACATTCATGCTCATTAGAAAACACACTACCATTACAATATTTTCCCGCAAGCCAATCAGAGCAGACTGGGCTTTTTCGGGAAGGAAGCTTAAAGAAACAGGCGCCAAAACGGGGTGTTCCGGACAGATGGTGAATTCAGGTATCTTTACACAGGCTGTACGAAGAAAGAAATGTGTTTCTCGAACATTAAAGCATGTAAACATGTTCTACTAGAAACCCAAAGCACATGAATGAACTTGAAAACGAACATGATATGTCCCCTTTAGACTGCTACAGACCGCCAGAGATGTAACGGCCCATCCACACAGCGGCTTGCGTTGTCGCTTGCTGGCGGGCATGTCTGAAGCTAGACCAACAACCAATCACCTGAATCTCCCGCCCCCGACACACAAGCAGCGGTTTGATTGGCTAGAGCTTGTACTGGCATATGATTTGATTGGCTGACGCTTCCATCGAAGCTTCAAAAGTTGAACATTGCTCAACTTTTGCAGCGAGCAACGCGAGCAAAGCTACGCTTCGCTCCCACAATGCAGTTCGGTGATGCGTGACCTCACCCCATTCAAAGTGAACGGGCAGAAGCGTTGAAGCTCCAACGCACGCCGCTGTGTGGACGGGCCGTAACAGTGGTATCTGAAAGGCCTTAATCTCCTCCCTTTCATGAACAGTGTAAACTAACAGACCCTGGTCCGAAGCTTTAGCTCCTTCATTGTGCGACACTTTTTTTTTTGGGAGTATAACAAACCGTGCAAGCACAAACCCCCCAAAAATAAAACCATTTGAAAATCCACAATGGCACTTCATTCAAAATGGGGGCTGTCTGAAGTGCAGTACGTCTAAAGTTCATTTTAACCTCCTTTCAAAACCGTGTTGTATTTTTTTTAGTCAGCATAGTGCATGATCGCCTCAACGTAGTTTCCTGGGAAGAGTCCGGTGACGCCGTTAGCGACGCCTTCGTACCAGCCGTCATCGTTTTTCTTGATTATGTAGATGATGGCCCCTTCCATGAAGGACAGCTCATCCTCCTTGTCCTTGCTGTAGTCATAGATGGCCACAACTGGGAACAAATCCGAACAAACAGAAGTGGTTTGATGCAGTGGCAGATATAGTAAACTGTGACATTAAAAGCACTATCAAGAGGAAGACTAACAGACATTTACTTTGTGTTTCATTAGGTGACAATTTTAGCAAATATGATATGATAAAAATATGATAAAAACAAATTATCATTGTCACCAAATTAAACTTTAAGATTTGAAGTGTTTTTAATGAAGAGGAGGAAAAATAAAAGTCTCTTTAAAAGCCATTTACCTTTCTCTAAATAAATCTTGGGGGCCCAGTGGGGGTCTCCGTCAGCGTAGGGGTCGCTGTAATTAACCACCGCTGCATCCTCGTCCTCATAGTCCGCAGGTGGGGGAGGAGGAGGGGGAGAGCGCTCTTCAAACACACCCACAATATCCTCTGGGGGAGGCGGAGGAGGCGGGGCAGGGCTGTCTGTTACTGAAATAGGACAGAGAGCAGAGATGGAGAATCTTTTATTTATTTATACAATGAGTATTATGTGTCAGTAAGAACTAATAGAAGTAAAATAATGTTCTAGACTTTAAAGTAGCATACATATTGGGAAATATTTGTCTATACTGAAATCTATCATGTCAACGGACAGAAAACTTGATGAAGCCTGTTACTGTGGACCTTTATTTGTCCACTAGAGGGCAGCGTAGGACACTTTTTCGTCTTTACCGCAGTCCTCCTACAGCTACTACTAATACCAGCACTACATAATACTACTAATACTTCTACTCCTGCTGCTATAACTGAGAGGACATGGACAGGATTAAAAAAAATACTGAGGTCATTGAGTCCAACACTCATAGTTGATTTATTTGCATGTATTCACATCAGTACATCTCACCCTGTGTTACCTTGAACTCTTTAAGAAGCTTTGTTTCTCTCGCATGTCTTCAAGGTGAGAAATACATCAAAAAACTGAAGGTTTGTAATCAGATATTTTGATATACTTTTGCTGTTGTTTAAAGCAGCCCCTATTTACACACCACTATATATATTTTTAAATATTTTATTTGATCTTTTTTACTTTACATATGTTAAGATGAATATTTTATTTTATCTTTTTATTGCCAGTTGAATCGTTAGCTGCAACATTTTTTATATAAATATTTTGATTTGATATTAAATGGAGCAACTCAAAACCCAATGTTTTCTAAATTCTCATCAAGAATGTTTAAAGCCTCTTTTACTATGGCCTCCTGTTCAGACATTCCCAAACTTTTATCAAAATGTTGTATTCCAGTTCCCCCCAAAGGTATTAGCAGTGGCGTTTTAAGCAGAACACAACCACCCTGAATATTCCCTTGATGTGTGTATTTACTCATACAGGCAGGGTGTCTCTGTGTCTCTGTGTCTGAAGGCTTGTTCACACAATTACAAGTGCTATATCAAGTGGGATTTGAAAAGCTTGACTCGGTTCTGACCCTCCCTCTGGTGCTCCAGTCTTATGTCTTTAAACATGTCAGCTTGTCCAGTGATAAAACACAAAGGACACCTCTTAACTAACTCATTCATAAGCCTGCTCTTAAACAGACTGCACCAGGATTAACTGCATCCCTTCCATTCAAAACCCTTTTTTACCGATGGTCTAACAACTGACTTTAAATCTGTTTAACGCTGAAGGTGCTAAAATATATAACAAAAGCTGTCTGGCATTTTATTAGTCCATCCATTACCCCGTTAAGGTCTGGGCAAATTTTAGTCGGAAAGTACTTTATCTAAATAAATACCAACCAATCAATTGAATCATAGAAAATTACAAAGACATCCTCTATTTAAAAAAATGTGATAAGCGTGTGTTGGTACCTTTTGGTGAGTGTTATCCATTGTTAGATAGCTTCATATTTTGAATTTATTGTAGTACATTGTACTTAACTTCTTGAACAATTATGTTATATAATATTATATATATATTTAACAAATCGTTAGCCTAATAGCATAATTGCCTAAGTCATTTTTTGGCCAAATTGTGATATCTGCCTAACTTTACTCTCCTACCACTGCTGCATCACCCTGCCTTATTGCCTATGTCCACAGCCTATCAGAATGCATTTTAGAGTCCAAAATCACTATCTGCCTAAGTCATCGCTTTGACTTAGGCATTTTTGCAGGGCACTTTTCCTTGTTTTCCAAAAACATTCAAATATGACTTGGGCAATTATGCTATTAGGCTAACGAAATGTATACTCTATATATATTGAATTGTATCTTCTTTTTGCACCTTTTTACTTGAACTTCTTATATCTATATAAACATTTTAATTTTATATTTGTATTTATTTTATTCTGAAATGAACTGAAAGACAATCTACCAGGAAAAATATTGATTCTAAATAAACAAAATGTGTCTTCTCAGCGGGTTGATTTGAACTGTGACACTTATGCCTTTATTTAAATTACTGTTCATTTCAATAAATGAACAATGTCCGGCAGTGGCTCAGTCAGTAGGGGCTTGGACTGTGAGCCGTAGGGTCGCCGGTTCAAGTCCCCGACCAGACCTAAAATAAGGAGTGCGGACTGCTACATGGAGAGGTCCCAGTTCACCTCCTGGCCTGGTGCCCTTGAGCAAGGCATCGGACATCCCCCTTCCCCCTCACTCCCATTGCTCCCCGGGCGCTGTACAATAGCTGCCCACTGCTCCTAGACTCCTGGTACTAGGATGGGTTAAAAGCAGAGAACACATTTCACTGTGCTCTGCATGTGTGACCATTAAAGAGGGTTTAATCCCTCCCTCTTCTTATTTGAACTTATATATATCTCCTTCTATTTACATATGAATCCTTTTTCTAATGCAGAAATGTAAAATACTTCACTTCCTGTGTCCCAGAGTGGCTCTTCTAAGAAAGATTTTACACAAACTAGCAACAAATAACGGTAAACTGCTTGATGGATTTGATTTCAATCCTTTGTGTGAATGACTGGTTAAAGACTGAAGGGATAATCTACTCTTCATTGGAGTGCGTGGCTGATATGCAGTGGTGTATCGGTGTGGCAGCCTGCACTACATTTGACCAGACGTCGACAGACAGTTAGAGGGGGGGGGGGGGGGGGAATCAGGACACGGCATCAGGTCACATTTTCTCTCCTCAGTGGACAGAGAGGACGGCTTTTAGTGATCCATCGCCATGGCAACAGACAGTCGTCCGAGTGCCGTGAGCTCCCACTCGACCCCGAAATACAGTGCGAGAGAAGGTGTGCTGAGTGTAGCGAGCCACAGAGAAGATGTGAAAGTGAGGCAGTGTGTTCAGAGCTCTGATAAGAGGGGTTGAAAGGAAACTCTTTGATGATGATAAATGTCACTTTTCTTACGTATGTGGATGTATTTATTATTTTCACTTTATGGTCAGTAAAAAAACTTGATTTTGAGGAAATATAATACATTAAAGGGCGAATTCAAGAAAGGATTACACATGTGTGGCCGTTACACTTTACTAATGAGACAACAAAAATGAATTATTTTCAAAGCACCTGACCCTGACTGAACCCTGACTGAACCCTGACTGAACCCTGACTGAACCCTGACTGAACCCTGACTGAACCCTGACTGAACCCTGACTGAACCCTGACTGAACCCTGACTGAACCCTGACTGAACCCTGACTGCGCCGCCAAGTGAAAAGCATGTTGGATCTCCTGTGCTTTTTGCGTTTACTAAAAACAGGTCATGTGCAAATATTGAATACAAAACTCACCCCTTTCTATGGAAATGAGCCTCATTTCAGAAACAGCACAATTCTCACTAATTGCAACACTCAGAAATGAGAGTTTGAGGTGACTTTGGCACCTTTGCAAGGGAAGTCACGCTTTTAATTATGCAATCTACTGTGATGAAGTTATTTTACACTTGCAATTGTCACAAAAGTATTGCTTATGTGTTTTGGATTTATTAACCTTGGAAAGCACTTGAATTTGGCTTGAAAAGGGCTCTTTAAATAAAAATACCAACAGCATGGACAGAGGTTTATTTATTTTAAAAAAAAATGTTATCCCTTCTATTTCAAACTCATTTACTGAACTTTTGAAGAATGCCTCTTAGTCAAATCCTGTGCTCTGAGTCTGATAACATTGTTTTGTCTACTTCTGTGGTCCACTTGCATAATCCCATTAGAATAACAAAGGGTACAAATTGCACTTTGCTGCAAAACTGTATAGGCATGTTTGAGCTCTCAGTAGTAAGAGAGCTCAAACATGCCTATATATAATATAATCTATACGACTTATTCAATTCATAGTGCTCTAAGCATCCACAATACATTTCTTGTGAATTTGCCTATTATTATTTGATCCTGAAATTGTGTGAAGTGTAAACTATGTGATTTTCTTTATGGAAGCATTATGAGATTTCCTGAAATGCACAGCAGTTATTTTCCACCAGTGAGTCTGCATATATCTGCATGCATATCTCTAAGTGCATGCACATGTTGTCCGTATGGATTTATTTCTACTTACTGCTCTCCTGAATTCTGGCCACAAAGCCGGTCAGAGGGATCTGTGGGGTCAGCTGCACCATGGGAGGAGGAGGTGGAGGAGCCACAGACACTGGAGCAGCAACAAAGCAGCAGAGACAGAGAGCGATGGAGGGATAGAGCAAATAGACATTATAGAGAAGAGATCAAGTCCAAACGGGGAATGGGGATAGAAATGAGGATGAAAAAAGACACAAAAAGCTTGTGAGTGAGCGAAACAGTGCAGGAAGCATTGCTGAGCAACTAATTTACACATTTCCAATCAGTGTTCTTTTGTGATGCCTTCTTCAAGCTGGGCTAAAGAGGCATTCATCTCATCTCCGTCTGAGAATCCACCTCATCAGCAGCCGTTTTTGATGTCAAAAGCAAAAGGCTTTAGCTAGTAATAGGTGTCTGCTGCAGTGGAAGGACTGCAAAGCAAGGTGACAGCTTAGTAGGTGTGTGGTAGGAATAACAAAGCAGAAACATGTGATCTTTTAAGGGGAAAAAGCATTTCCAGGTCGAGCTCGGGTAATCTTATTTAATGCGATATGAAAAATGAAGTATCACTATTTTCAATTTGTAACCAAATACCGCTGCAATATTCCAGGAATGAATATTAGTTTTTTCCCCAAAATAATAACATAATAACACTGTTTATTAATAATTACCCGCAATGTGGATTGAATGAGTTAGTGGGAAAAGCAGATTATAAAACAGGTAAAGTAGAACAAGTTGTAAAGTTGAACCAAACCCAATATCTAAGACGATATCTAGCCTCCTATCACCATATCGATATTTGATATATAATAGTTGTTCAGGAATGAGTTCTAAAACCATGAAATTAGTTCGCTTTTTACAGTTTCTGTTTTTTGGTTTTGAAAGTCAACGTTTTTTTTAAGGTGTTTTCAGGTTTATGTAAAAATGGCAGTGGCCGACCAGTGACTAAATGAGAATAATTAGCGTTGTCATGCTAAATATTAGCTGCCTTTAGCTTAGCGGTTTTCACATGCAGCAGTGATGTATTTTGTTTATAGCCTAACGTTAGCTTTTGACGTCTGGGGATTACATTTATGCTTCAAAGATCATGAGATTGTCATGCTGAAAAAAACATCTAGGTAACATTAACCTGTATTTGCCACTTATCTTATTACCTGCAATATTCGGAAATGGAAAAATCTCATTGATTCCAATTTGGCCTACAAAAATGTTTCATCACTGCACCACTCTATCGCCCAGCCTTAGAACAGACAAACAAAGAGAAACACAGCTGTCCTCGCTCAAAGACATGACGTCACACACACACACGGCAGGTCTGACTCATAAATCACACGTAATGGAAGGGCGTCTCTAATCTGGCTGGGCAGTCATGTTTTATTATTCCACCCTGCTCTCAACGCAGAGCCCCATCCATCCATCCATGAGCTCCCTCGTGTACCAGAACTACCCGTTTGTGTTGTAACAACTCCTAATCCAAAACATATCTTGGCTCTTTGGATACATTTCCAATGAGTAGACATCACAGAGATAAGTTGCTGTCCTAGTTAAAGTCCTCTGCATTATTGTCTACTCTCAGACAAACAGCCTCTTCTTTCTGTGCCAGGCAAGAGGCTTGTCCTTTGAGAGGGAGAAGCCATTAGAGGAGAATGTTTCAGAGTGATGCCTGCCAAAATACATTCTGACAGAAAATATGCCCGAGTCCTGGGTTTCCCCTTGTCTAGCAGCTATTTCTGTGTCTCCTGCCTGCCTGTCTCTCCTGGACAAGAAGCCTTCTGCAGCTGCCGAAAGTGATAACTCAATTACAGATGCTAATGAAAGACTCTGCAGGCAGTGCTGAGGTGAGGAGGGTTCAGCAACCCCAACTTCATTAATTATGGTTCATAATTCTTTTTCATTAGCTTCTGGAAGAGCTATCCCCATGCAATATCTTTTAGACCCAGAGATTGAGATTTAAGCAGTGAAGTGAAACTGAAAGATGCCAAGAATGGACTGTATAACATTATTATTTGTAATAATAATGATGATAATAACTTTATTTGTAAAGCACATTTTGTGCAGCCCAAAGTGCTTAACAATACAAGAGATAACAAAAATCAAAACAATGAGTTCAGATAAGTTTAAAAAGAAATTACACTTAATGCGAAATTTGGATATCAACATTTTAAGATGATAATAAGACTCATATCACTATATCTATATAATAACGACACATTGACCAATTGTATCAAATTAGATAGATAGAACTATTCCAAAATACAAACCATCTAGTAAAGCAGACCATTTATTACATGCATGAAGAAAGAAGGTATTTAATCCTAGTTACCTGGATTCTGAGGGTAGGCGGGGCCCCCGTTGATGTGGGGCTGCTGGGAGGAGACGGATGGTGCACGTCGATAAGTGCCGGTGGCCGACACCATGGAGGCCGAGGAGGTGGTGGAAGAGTTGTGGCGGGAAATTTGGCGGGAGATGGTGCCGAACTGGGACATTGGAATGGGGCCCAGGCCGGGGCCCTGAGGCACTGAGGCCGAGGATGTCACCACTGCAGGAGAGGACGTTAAAAAAAAACTCATTATGATAAGTCGTTTTAAGTGCCGACTTACTTAGAAGGTTATCAGTAGTTTGCACATACATTTTCACTTTATTTCCATACAGACTGTGAGTAAAATAATAAGCTGCTGCAGGAATGATAAGAGCATTTAAATGCAGGTTGCAAACACTACAGGGCTTAAGAGATATAAAAAAAAAAAATGTTTTCAAAAACATTTATGCACTGCTCTAATTTTCTTCCTTATCTTCCTGCAAAGGGTACACATTCATTTAAGGTAAATTCATCCATATTTCAAGGAGTTACATAAATATAAAGATTAAGAAATGTTTTCCAGATAAGATCACACGTTTTTTTTAATGTTTGTGTTTGAAACCATCTAATAACTTAGTTAATGCACTACTGATAGTAAGATGTAGTTAACAAAGATGGATGATTTAATACTATATATACTTTAAGGAACAGTTTTGACTCTTCAAATGTTTGTTCTTTTTCTTTAAATACATAAAAAACCTTGATTTGCAAAGTGTTATTGTGTTGAGATAATATACGTGTTGGCCCATGACAGCTAATAGCTAACATTTATCGGCTATAATAATACTAACACTACTTATAATAATAACAACAACAACAACAACAAAAGCATAAATGTGCTATTATCTGCCTATAATCTACCGACCTGAATTCCCTAAATGAATGTCTTTACTAATTAAATATTTGATAGAGGTACATTTGTATGACATTTTATTGTATTATTAATAGTGTTGTCAGTCCAGAATTGATTCCCTTCTGTTTGACCTGATAAATGAGATCATGTTTGAGTGAGAGAAAATGCTCAGGACAAGAATAGACCAGAGTGGACAACTGAGGCCATTAGAGGACACATGAATGTGTCTGGCTGCTGGGACTCACCTTGCCCCATACTGGGAGGGGAGGGGGTGGGAACTGCTATAGGGATACCGACTAAACTGCTTCCACTGTTCTCCCTGCCCCCACTGCCACCACTGCTGCCACTGCAGGGAGAAAGACACATTGAAGAAGAGTCAATGTGGTGATCATTATGTGCGAGACAAACCTAATTACATGACAGCGTTATACTGTACATAATACCATTACTCTCTCATATGTTATTCTGTCTCGTACTCTTGTCACTGTGGCAACAGATTTGCAGTTCCTGTGAATGTCTGGCACATTCACACATGAGTACTGGGCACAGATCTAGGAGTCACATTTGCAGTTAGACAGTGTAACAAAAACACCACGAGAGCCAAGGCTTGTTTGGAGGAATCAAGTTCCAAACCCAAAAACTAAAACTGCGGGAGTAATTACACTTTGCCTTTAAATGCAATTTTTATGCTTTTGAGTTACATATTAGTGTATTTATCACAAGCAATACAGATACAAAAAAAACGATGTTTCACAATAAAATCCCGTAAGATGTAACGTGTGCAATGGAGTCATTTGCATTTTTAGGGACTGTCACAGTTCTGTCTAGGTTTGGGTGTTTTCACTGTTCTCTGTCATGTTTTCCTCCTGTCGTTAGTGTCCCTGTGTGTTCTCCTCCCTCCTCACCTGTGTCTCGTTAGCTAATTGTGTTCACCTGTGGCTCTTGTGTTTTTCTCCTCCCTCCTCACCTGTGTCTCGTTTGCCGATTGTGTTCACCTGTGTCTTGTAATTATCCCTCCCTGTATTTAGTCTTGTCTCGTGCTGTGTTCAGTGTCGGTGCTTCTTTTGTTGGTGACGGACTTCACCGGTGAGTGTTCTGTGTTTGTCTGTATTCGTTCCATTTTAGCCTTGAAATAAAGGTTTATCAAAGTTATCTGCGCTTGGGTCCTGCTTCCTTCACTCAACCGTGACAGAAAGCACCGACCAGAGATGGACCCAGCAGATGACCCATTTGAAGTGGAATTACAGCATTTTTCATTTGCTTTGGCTTGCTGCTATGATTGGTGGAGGGGAGCGTCCAGTGTTCGGCAGAAGGAGGCCGCTCTGGTAGAGGCGCACCGGTTGGCTATGGAGAAACCGGACTTGGTGAAGTTCTTACCTGACTGGATGTTGAACTTCATCTGGGCGTGTGATTTCCAGCCTGCGGACTATAAACGTCTCGGTGTGTTCCGTCTGGAGTCAACCAGTGCTTCCGCCCCAGTTCCTGCTCCTGTCCAAGAGGCGTTTTCTGGAACTCGGCTGGCTTTTGGAGGTCCACGGAGCCTTCAGGCGGCTTCTAGGAGAAGGAGTCGCAAGTCCAGGCTAGCAATCCGAGCCCCAAGAGTCATGGTTCCGGCTACAGAACCGGCCCACACAGCCATAGTTCCGGCCCCAGTACAGGCCCCAGCAGCCATGGTTCCAGCCCCAGTTCTGGCCCCAGCAGCCATGGTTCCAGCCTTAGCTCTGGCCCCAGCTGTCCTAGTCCCTTCTCTAGTCCCTTCTCCAGTCCCACCTCTAGTCACTTCTCAAGTCCCTCCTCGAGTCACTTCTCTAGTCCCTTCCCTCATCCCATCTCAAGTTCCCTCTCGAGTCTTTTCTCAAGTCCCCTCTCAGGTCCCCTCTCGAGTTCCCTCTCGAGTCTTTTCTCGAGTCCCCTCTCAAGTCAACTCCCCAGTGTCCTCTCGAGTCACCTCCCAAGTCAACTCTCCAGTGTCCTCTCGAGTCACCTCTCAAGTTTCCCCTCAGGTCTCCTCTCGAGTTCCCTCTCAAGTCCCCTCTCTAGTCCCCTCTCGAGTTCCCTCTCGAGTCACCTCTCAAGTTTCCCCTCAGGTCTCCTCTCGAGTTCCCTCTCAAGTCCCCTCTCAGGTCCCCTCTCAAGTCCCCTCTCAGGTCCCCTCTCGAGTTACCTCTCGAGTTCCTTCTCGAGTCCACTCTCCAGTTTCCTCTCAAGTTCCCTCTCAAGCCCTCTCTCGAGTCCCCACTCAAGCCCCTACTCATGTCCAGTTGGAGGTCCCGCAGACTAGTCTTCTGCCGGGGGTCCTGCCAACCCCATGTCCTGTACCGTTGGAGGTTCCGCTGGGGGTCCTGCCAACCTCATGTCCTGTCCAGTTGGAGGTCCCGCAGACTAGTCTTCTGCCGGGGGTCCTGCCAACCCCATGTCCCGTCCAGTTGGAGGTCCCGCAGACTAGCCCTCTGCCGGGGGTCCTGCCAACCCCATGTCTTGTCCAGTTGGAGGTCCCGCAGACTAGCCCTCTGCCGGGGGTCCTGCCAACCCCATGTCCTGTCCAGTTGGAGGTCCCGCAGACTAGCCCTCTGCCGGGGGTCCTGCCAACCCCATGTCTTGTCCCGTTGGAGGCCCCGCCGACTACTCTCCTGCCGGGGTTCCTGCCAACCCTTTGTCCGGTCTCGTTGGAGGCCCCGCCGACTACTCTCCTGCCGGGGGTCCTGCCAACCCTGTGTCCTGTCCCGTTGGAGGCCCCGCCGACTACTCTCCTGCCGGGGGTCCTGCCAACCCTGTGTCCTGTTCCGTTGGAGGCCCCACCGACTACTCTCCTGCCGGGGGTCCTGCCAACCCTGTGTCCTGTCCCGTTGGAGGCCCCGCCGACTACTCTCCTGCCGGGGGTCCTGCCAACCCTATGTCCTGTTCCGTTGGAGGCCCCGCCGACTACTCTCCTGCCGGGGGTCCTGCCAACCCTGTGTCCTGTCCCGTTGGAGGCCCCGCCGACTACTCTCCTGCCGGGGGTCCCTGCCAACCCTGTGTCCTGTCCCGTTGGAGGCCCCGCCGACTACTCTCCTGCCGGGGGTCCTGCCAACCCCATGTCCTGTCCCGTTGGAAGCCCCGCCGACTACTCTCCTGCCGGGGGTCCTGCCAACCCCATGTCCTGTCCCGTTGGAGGCCCCGCCGACTACTCTCCTGCCGGGGTTCCTGCCAACCCCATGTCCTGTCCCGTTGGAGGTCCCGCCGACTACTCTCCTGCCGGGGGTCCTGCCAACCCTATGTCCTGTTCCGTTGGAGGTCCCGCCGTCTACTCACCTGCCGGGGGTACTGCCAACCCTGTGTCCTGTGCCGTTGGAGGTCCCGCCGTCTACTCTCCTGCCGGGGGTACTGCCAACTCCTGGTCCTCTTCCGTGGGGGATCCTGCCGAAGCCTGTCCCGCCGGCTCCGGTTCCTGTCCGGCCGACACCGGGTCCTGCCCGGCCTCCGGAGCTGTCTGGTCTTCGCCCTCGATCCCGACCCTCTGTGAGCCGCGGTCTTCGTCCGCGGGCCCGGCCTCCTGACTCTTCCTGCCGCTGCCCTCGTCCTCGGGCCCGGCCCCCTGACTTTTCCTGCCGTGGTCTTCGCCCTCGATCCCGACCCTCTGTGAGCCGCGGTCTTCGTCCGCGGGCCCGGCCCCCTGACTCTTCCTGCCGCTGCCCTCGTCCTCGAGCCCGGCCCCCTGACTCTTCCTGCCGCTGCCCTCGTCCTCGAGCCCGGCCCCCTGACTCTTCCTGCCGCTGCCCTCGTCCTCGAGCCCGGCCCCCTGACTCTTCCTGCCGCTGCCTTCGCCCTCATGCTCGGCCCCCTGAGTTCGCCCGCTGTGGCCTACGCCCCACCATGGACTCTGCCTTGCCCCCGGGCCGTCCGCCCGAGACCCCCACCATGGACTCTGCCTTGCCCCCAGGCCGTCCGCCCGAGTCCCCCTTCTCGGCTTCTGCCGTGCCCCCGGGCCGTCCGCCCGAGATCCCTTCCTGGTCCCCTACTGGGCTCCTGGGCGGTCAGCTTAGTCCCGTCCTCCGGACCCCCTCCACCCACCCTGGTGGATTTTTTTTTGGATTTTTGTGTTGGGGTTTAGGGACGTCTGGAATCCGTCCCTTGAGGGGGGGGTTCTGTCACAGTTCTGTCTAGGTTTGGGTGTTTTCACTGTTCTCTGTCATGTTTTCCTCCTGTCGTTAGTGTCCCTGTGTGTTCTCCTCCCTCCTCACCTGTGTCTCGTTAGCTAATTGTGTTCACCTGTGGCTCTTGTGTTTTTCTCCTCCCTCCTCACCTGTGTCTCGTTTGCCGATTGTGTTCACCTGTGTCTTGTAATTATCCCTCCCTGTATTTAGTCTTGTCTCGTGCTGTGTTCAGTGTCGGTGCTTCTTTTGTTGGTGACGGACTTCACCGGTGAGTGTTCTGTGTTTGTCTGTATTCGTTCCATTTTAGCCTTGAAATAAAGGTTTATCAAAGTTATCTGCGCTTGGGTCCTGCTTCCTTCACTCAACCGTGACAGGGACGTTTATCCCTAATTAATAGTAAGGCATTATTGAAAACAGCTGGGGGATAGTTTGCAAATGCAGGGTGTAGAATGGCCTGGTAGTTTATTCAAAGTGTTCTTGGGCAAGTTCCTTAACTCTAAATTGCTTCCATAGGCACGGCTACTGTATTGAAGTGTATGTAAGTTGCTTTGGATAAAAGCGTCTTCTAAGAGGTATACAATGACATGAAAAGACAATAATCGAGTCAATAATTGAAAATAACTGTGTTACCTAAGTGCAGTAGTTAAGCCAATGTAATAAGTTGCATTACATCCCTGATATTCACTTATTGGCGTGTATGGCGTTGCTTTCATCAGAGTAGAAAGTTGTCCAAATACCTAGTGATAATAAATGTTTTTCCCAGTTACATTAACTCTGTGATAAATGCAGGACAGAGTGTGTGTGCGCTACCTGTGGGTCCGGGGCCTCTGGTTGAGCGAGGCTGTGCGTGCAGGGCTGTTCTGGTTGCCCAGTCTGGCGGGGCTCGTCATGTAGTCGTTGGGCACCACTGGAGGCTTTACTGGCTCCAGGGTCTTGTAGGGAGTGTTACGCCTGGAAACAGATATAAACAGAGCCAAAGAGGACACCGTTTATTCTCAATGTTTCCATGAGTTGAGAGGGTCCACTTCTGGCTTTTACAGACACTGTTTATGTCAGGTGGTCCTGGTGTTATAAACAACCATTGTGAAATGTAAGAATTGTCTTAAACTGACAGTATTAACATAATTTATAAGAGGTAGAATGAAGAAGAAATAAATAACAAATGTTTCGTTATGTGAAGGAATATATTTAGTATTCTTGCACATATCTACAAAACACTAAAGTACACACATAAGGCCCTAAATACTTGATTGGAGAGGTGTTAGAGTTAAGTGGCTGCCATAGTTGACACCCTGGAGTACTTGGGATTGGGTGCCTTGCTCAAGGACACCTAGGCAGGTGAAAAGATTTTTTCCCATCAGAACAGGGACATGAACCCAAAACACGACCTGTGACCATCTGGTGATCATCCTATGACCATCCAGTTCCCAAACCAAGTCCCTCAAGACTGAGGTACTGCCTGCCCCTAGCTAGCTGTATGTTCTTACCCTAGTGTACCACGACCAGCCATGGGGGGGCTCGGGGGTTTCTGTGTGGGTGGGGTGGTCCTGGAAAGTGTCCCTCCTCGTCCTGCTGCATTGTTCCCATGTTGCTAGAGGAGCAAAGACAAGTTAAAACATTGATATTGTATGTCATCCTTGTTTACCATGCCAATGATTACATCACTGTAAGAGGAGTCACTTCAACCTTTAATGGCCTAGCTAGCCAAACTTCAATTTGTGTTACAAAGAGTATCATGGAGAAATTGTACATGGAAAATAGGATGTAAATTGGTATATAGATGAAAATATAAAAAGGACATAGAAATATGTATAGTTGAACTATACTATAGTTACACTTATGGTAAATGTTCACATCAAGTTTGTGACCTTGTTAAGTGAAATGGGAAAAATAGAGATTCTGTATAATCATATGCTTTGTTTCCTTGTAATAAATTAGCCTTTTCTGGAATCATATTTGTTCCATGAAACCTTAACTTGTGTTTTTAACATTTGATATAATTGTTAAATTGTATAAATGAAAGACTAGCAGGAGTTGTATCATGACTAACACAAGAAGATAAACATAACTATATCTTACCTTGGCCTTAAGCCACTGAGTGCAAGCGGGTAAAAGGGAAGACAGAAAACAAGACATGCTCATTGGTTAATGGTTTAGTAAACTTTAGTTAATATAAAGGAAGTGGGAATTTTAAGCAGTATGCATGAACCTATTTTTCATTATAACATTTTATATACAGTTACAAAAAAAGTTAAAAAAGCTTAATAAACAACAAAGAGAGTGAAAAACAGTCTGTAAAAAAAGTCTTGTTTGTTTACCAAACTCAATTTTTGTCTTATCTGTAAAAACAAACTCGTCTGGGCTCATAATTATTTGTCTATGTTTCCGATTCAAACTCTGACACCTGCATGTTGTGTGTGTGTGACGTTACTCTGTGTCAGTGTCTAGACTTGCGTTATAGACTGCAATCAGAATAAGAATCCCTTAAATAGCAACACACACTAGATATAATGAGCAGTACCTGACCTGCAAGTGGTTGTGCTGAGGCTTAAAGTGTCTTAAAGGGCAGTAAAGTAAGACGAGGTCATAAATAACAGCAGTGAGGTGTTCAGGCTGTAATGCGGCTGAAACCATGTCGCCCGGTAACTGCCAGTAATGCCAATAAAGGCTGTTAAGGTGGAGGGGGTGAGCACAGTCATCCGTAAATGTGTGAATGGGTCTTTCCCCTGCTCGAGTCTGACTTCCCATCTATCCATGGGCGAGTTCCCCTGGTAATGTTGACGAAAGGCAAAAGGGGAGGGAATCACGCCTCGAGGGCAATCCACAAATGCCAGGAGGAAATAGACTGCTAATAAGATGGTATTGAACTTGCACACTAAAGCAACAACACAGACAAACATTCCCACACACAACGCTTTAATATACTTCTCAGAATATTGTACTCTTCTCACTAGGGTCTTATGCAGTCGTGAGTATGAAATAATATGAGTCCTTATGAATTATTCACTGACGTGTGTGAGAGAGAAAGTGTTCTTGGGGAAATATGGATATGCATTTCCGCCAGACAAATGCACATCAATGAACAGAAATGCAGCCACAGACACATACAAAGCCAGACAGAAAATCACAGATAATTTCAAAGGAACCAACCACAAGTCCTCAGATGTTTTCTTCCTGGCTAAAATGATGATCTGACCTTCATCAAAAAACTACCAAACGTGGTCAAATGTAAGGTGCTGTCCTATAGAGTGGTGCAGTGATGACTTCCGTATGTGGGCTGACCGAATAGTTAGAATCGCAAGGGTTATCTTGACAAAAAGAAATGTGATTTTTCCATTGGATTTAGCAGATTACAATATTTTTCACAAACACGTTTATGATACTTGTCGGAAGTAAATAGTTAACGGTCGCATTGACTTCATTTGATAACCGGAGAGTAGAGAAAAACATGAAAATCTTGTTGGCTTGCGCTAACCACAGACCTTATTTCCGGCCTCTAACTAAAAACCCATTCAAAAAACCATTCACTTACAGATAAGGAAGCTTGGAAGTGCAAAAATGCTAACTTATTTTCAAGTTAAGAACTCATTTCAAAATAAGTCACTTCACAGATGTCTGAGTCATGTTTTTCTAAAGGATTGGCAGCATGATCGGCTGTTTTCTATGCATGTGTATATTTTCCAGCTTCTGGTCTGATCTGCTCTGATTTCTGCACAGATCCATCATCTGCAGCATCCTTGAATGATGCTTCATTTGCATAGTGGGCCATGCCAAATCCGCCTCAGTGTGAGCCAGCTCTCTGAGGAGGGAACACTGGCTTTTTGAATTAAATCAGCGGATGTCTGAAAATTGGCGGACAGCCACTATCTCAATAGAGACAGACAGTGGGATGAGGAGTGCGACTCAAACAAACTGCGGAAATGTGTGACACCAGCAATCAATGCGCATTATGGTGTGTCTGCACATGCAACAACAAACAGACTGTAGTATGAAAGAGGAGAAGAAGAAGAGGGGAGGTGGCGAGATGGATCATGGGGAGAGAGAATAAAACATTTAAGAAGGAGCCGGAAAAAGGTTGAAAGAAAATGTTCCCACAATTCAATAGAGAAAGTTGGGGTACAAAGAGGCCAAGATCTCTCACCCTCTTGGTTCTATACCCACTTTTCATTCAATTCCAGCTTGATGAGTTTTAAGTAGGCATGAACAAAAGCTCAGCCCCAGTCAGGTTCAGACTTCAGGTCTAATACTCGGGCGAGGGCTTGAAACATTTCTAGGTGTTTCTGTACTTAATTAACTAAAAGGCCATTGTATTGATCGGCCTGCAGGGTGAGTGAATTATGAAAGGAGACGGTCGGCTTGTTCACATGGAAGTGGCGAGTGTGGACTCGACTAAGTGTGTGTTTACCCGTCCAGCAAAATAGATTTACAGTGGAAATCAGGACGATACATCAAAGTAATGACTTTGGTATTTGGCTGCAACACTCTGCTTGTGGTGATGCTAGAATAATGTGGAGGTGCCTTTTAGAAAACCAGTAGCTTAATAGTAAAAAGAAACTAGGGTTAGGGTTGCTTTAAATATAAGTCAATTAATGCATTGAGATTAAGTTTGCTTGCACGGAAATCCGTTTTTTATACAGGAACAATAGATTTTTCACGACAAAATGACCAATAAATGTCCTACTTTGACGCCATGTCCCACATCGTCCAGCAGCGTGTAGTCGATGGGCTTTCGAATATAGCGCACCGGCCGCTCCATGTTACCCGGGGCAATGATCTTGTGGGTGCGGGCTGTGTTCTTATTTGTGGTCAGGATGCCGATCTCTCGACGTGCCACCTTCTCCTTGTGGATATCCACCGTCTGCAGGAGAAAGAGAAACAAAGGGAAACATGAGTGTTTGGGTAAACAGACCTTTTTGGGTGTATTCCTCATATTGCACAACATTCTCTAAATGTATTGCAAAAGGTTTTGATAAGAGACATGCATGATTTAGAACCTTTCCCTGTTTTGTAGAGATTGGATTAATTATATGAAATGTCATTTCTTGAAATGTCATCCCCAGTGAGTATTACACTAATTTGCTTTTGGTGAATACCCATACTTCCACCATCTGATTTGCATGAAAAGCCTCCCAGGGTCATAATCAGGGGTGCCCATAACTTTTTTGCCCTGGTTCTCAAAGGAGCACCTGGAGATGTTGCTTGGTGCGCATCCTTAAAATGAAATAAACCGGACCTTTGGGGGGGGTGCGCTAGTGAGCACGCTCATTAACTGTTCGCCCATGCCTCGCAGCAGGGTTACTGTGCGGAGCGCATAAAGCAGACCCTTCACGCAATAGCGAGGGGTAGAGCTCGCGGATGGATTAAAAAAATTAAACCTAAATGGCTCGCGAATTATACTTTAGCGGCCGTTAATATACCTGGGCGGCCCACCAGAGTAAAGTCTATGTGGGAAACCCTGCTATCTTACCAGTTCTTATGCAACTCGCAAATATCTCTCTCTCTCTCTCTCCCTCCCCTTACTTCAACACTGGTGAACAAAAAACTCACAAATTAGAAGAACAGCATGTTTTTATGTTTAACATTTTTTCAAAACCCAATTTAAAATGCTTGCTAGGGGCAACAATATGGTCACATTTGAAATTAAAACAGCTTTGGGGTCCCTCAGGGCTCTGTTTCAGGCCCATCATCGTCACATTATTATTACTGATATATTTACTATTTTCGCTGTATATTTATTGCTACCTTTCTAATATATTCAAGCATATTTATTATTACAATATTCCCTATCCTTTCAAGCATATTTGCTTGAATTACTGTTCATGGGCAAAATGATGTTGGCCTGTGCACAACTAATCTATATTTAATATCTGCTGCACTCTGCAATTACAGTTAAGCATTTCATACTTTGACCCTTCTAGTCTTTGTTGGCAATTGGCATCAGAACATGTATTTACTGTGTATTAAAAAAAGATAATTATGCCTTTAAATTCCTGGCCACCCACTGTCTGAACACACACTCTGGGTTCATCCTTTGAACTTGTGCTGACCCACTACTCTGCTCTATTGGCCTACACCCTGGGGCCCATTTGACGAGGCTCCCCTTTAACCCCTCGCACTGGGCGCACTTGGAAATACCAGTGACCTCCATTTCTTCTAGGATTACTGTCATTATTGCTCACAGCACCCATTCACAGCAGGCGCACTGCGGACCGGCCTTCAATTTATGAATGATAGATGAGACAGGAAGGAGTGAGGGATGACGGGCGGCTTCTTATCTGGACTACGAGGTCACCCTTGTGAGACATATAAGAATTAGGGATGGGTGAATATGAAGAAAATCATATATGGTGGTATTTTTGATTAAATCTACAGATAATGGAATATTCAGAGTTATTAGACAACATCTTCTGGTTTTCACAATTCAGTCTCCTCTCTTTCTTTTTCCCCCTGATTTAATATACTATTTGTTACTTCCTTTATCCCCTAGAATTTGGGGAATATAACAGAAAATGCTGGTAAATAGAGAAAATGACATCACTTAACTGTATTGCTGCATTAAACAAGGAAAGACAACACTTAGGATACCCAAAATCAAAAATGATATAACATATTTTATAAATAAATATAAATATATATTGCCCAGTCCTAATATAAATTCATTATAGTGAAGGTGCGGGTTTGGTTCAGGAGGTAGGTAGTTTGGTCCCTGTCAAGTCAAAATATTGCAGTGTCATTGGACAAGATAATTAAGCCTACATTTCTTCTGATGACATGGCCAATGATGAGTAAATGTGTGTGAGTGTGTGTAAATGTTAGTATTTCTGAGATGGCACCTTAGGGCAGGTTCTGCCTCTATAGAATAAAGTATGTGAATGGTAATTCGTATTTCAAAGCGATTTAAGGGGTCACCAAAACTGGAATATCGCTATAAATGTACACCATTTACCACATACTGTTAAAAATCATGCAGTACAATTGGTGTACACTGGGTTGTATGATTGTAAGAGACTCATTGAAATGAAACATATGAGTCTGTGTGTGAATGTATCTGAGGGTATTTTTTAAGTTAAAAGTGTGAGTGCGAGACCCACACACAGCAACAAGGTCACAAATCAATCACCACTCAGACATCTTATTCAGCCGACCCAACAGCTTCACTGCTGGAGATGAAGAGTCCAACGGAGAAATTGAAAGTCTGATGTGGTCAAATCAGGTGTTGTGAAGTTGACCTGCTCTTAGTTGACTCTCTCTGTGGGTGTGACGTGAGGTCTGTGTGCCGCATGTGAGAGATATATATAGAGAACATGCTAGGCTCTTTTTTTAAGGAGAGGAAACTGAAGCGACACGCCCAACTTCAGCTGGGAAGTAAAGAAGAAAATAAAAGACCTGCCTATTTCCTGCCATTGAGAGGCGAGAAGAGGTGGAGTGCAGATTAGAGAAAGCGAGAACAACAAAACCCGGAAAGGATAGAAAGGCACTGACTGTTTGAAATGGACGAGAACATTTAAAGAGAAAATGCAGAAATGTAAAACTAGAATCTGATTTGTGTGGGCTGTCATGATCAAAAAGGAAAAAAAGTAGAACATTTTAGGGCTTAATTTTAAGACGACATATTTCTATGCACACATCTAATTTTCAATTGAAGAAATTGAGTTTGGTGACTTTGTGAAGTAGCGCTGAATAATGGAAGTTTTTCACAGTAGTCAGATTCCCTTGTGAATTATTTGATTGTTTATCCTCGAGGATATTTTTTCTATGAGCTGAATTATCCACAGAAGTATTTTTCTCTTAAAAACAAACATAATGGGTGATTATACCAATGAAATACACTGATTAAAAACATGTTATGTTTCAAATCAATGTTTATCAAACCTACTTTGGCAGATGTCAATGTTTGCTTGAATCGTTTCTTTGAGAAATTAAGATAAGATCTAGAAGTCAGATGACGTTTACCATGAACATGAAGTCAAAAAATACAAACAAATCTATGTGTATTGTCAAAAAGCTGGCTTTCAAAAAGTATAAAGAGTCCGTTTATTACCACTTCGGGCAGACCAATGACATATGACGCCATGATTATAAAGTTTGGGATAATAGAAGTACAAAACTCAACAAATATATAACATAGGTCTAGTTGTCTTTTGACATTTTTATGCAAAAATGTGTCATTGCCCATCTTATGTCAATACTGTAATACCATTAAAGTACCATCTAAAATGACTCTTGAGGAGAAATTGAAGCAGCGTTTCAGGAGGCTTGGAACATTTCTTTGGGGATGACTGCAGCCTGGCAGATTTATTTCAGAATGTCCTTTTAACGTACATTATGAAAAAGGAAGTTATCAAAATGAGGTAATCTTTATGAATTAATTGGACGCAATAACTGTTACCTAATCATGGACGACAGACCTCTCTATGCCCTTCCTCTGCTCTCAATCTAATTTGTTTGCAATATCTTTACTCTAATAAACATCTGCTCAACCTCTGAACTGTGTTTGTGAGAGCAGATGCTACATCTGTTATTTTCACTGCTGGATCTACATCGAAGTTTCATCCAAATAAATCTGTGTTTCAGCAAATAGCAAGTCTCTGCAGTAGAGTCAGAACAAGTTTGTTTACTCTTGTTGGAGTGTTTTTTGAGAGGAAATGATGATGCAGTCTTTATCAAGCCGTGTCAGCAGATGTGTGTGATTTCATACATCAATGATCTCATATGTGGCTCGGTAACAAGTCTACCAAGTCAGCCAGCAGACATCATATTCCCTAGTTATGAATCGCAAGTGTCCGCATCTGTGCTATTATCGCTTTGTGAACGTTCGGATGTTATTCTAGGTACATTCTGCACTTAAGAGGATTTAGCGGGTTGAAATGAAGCAAAAAGAGGCACAAGTGGGTCATTGAGTTGATGGATGACAACGTCTGAGAAATAAGTGAACAGATGAATCAGAAAGCAAACTGGCAAACAGCAAGGAGGAAATGGAAAAGACCAAAAGAGACTCAGGGGAAGGTATCGCAACAGAATCCCAAGCACTTTTGTCGGTCACACGGAGAGGAGAATCATTTCTCTGCTTTGATTAAACACATTGTTTTGCATTTAGTCACATTTCTTGGAGGAGTTTGTGACAGCCTCCTTTGCTTTAGGCTTTTAAATCCTACAGAGATGGGGCTTGGATGTGGCAGCAAGGTTTGGCTGCTACCTTTGCTCTCTAATCCCATTTGAACTCTTTAGAGTAACCAACCCAGGCTAAAGAAAACACCTGGCACAAGCACGCGAGTTAGAATGCATTCCCTTGGACATATCCCTACTAGAATAATACATTCAAGCCCTTTATGAAATGCATGTTAAAGTCAATTCACTTTTCCCTTGATTTAAAAACTTGATTCCAACGCATCTGTGTGAAGGATCAAATTTGAGACAGCCAAAATTATTGTTTCTTGTGTGTTTAAGCCTATATAGTCTGTAAAGCTTATTTAAATTATTATTATTTTAATGACATTTTCACTGAAGATGTCCCCTATCTTTGCAATCAATGCAATTCTGAATGGGTTTGACAGCCAGCGTTTATGGAAGCTCATTGAACCATATCTATTGGATTGCCTTGTGTAAAGCATTGATGGAAATCCGGAAAGGAAGCTTCTTCCAATAAACAGGTGTAATAAAATAAAAAATAAACTTTGATGATGCATCCTGTTAGCTTTCATACTGCTCTAGTATTGTGCAATTTAGTTTCACTGGAACAGTCATATGGAAAGGAGACAATGTAAATGTATAGTTCTACTTTTACTGCTATGGCAAGTTAAAATGGCTGCTTGGTTTTTACCAAGGTTTGATTTACTGTAAGTCTCTCTAAAGGATAAGTTAAAAAATAAAGTAGAAAGAAAGTGAGGTCATAGAAAACTATGTAATTTATTTCAGAAACACTTTTTGTTATATTCCATGGAATGCTCTTAACATCCCGATAGCAATGAATATAAAAATAAATAAAAAGCTTTCAGTAGCGACTACAGTCAAGTGCCAATACTGACTTAACCGTTTATGTTCTGCGATATTATACATAGCCCTATAGAGCTATAGGATCTGAAGCAGAAATATCAGAAGGCCATCTAAAGGATCAATAAAATACTTTATCTTCGGTATCCTGCTGCACCTAATTGTACTCCATCCTGTAGTCTGTGGAGTAAAGCAGGAGCTAGAAATGCTAACCAGGCAAAAGGGAGCTGGCGTCAGAATTTAACTTCATCCCTGACAGGCTTAATGAAGCACAAGGGGGGGGGGCCGGGACATTCACTGGCTGACAGGCAGGGTGGCCGCACACAGAGAGAAAGAGAGAGGACTGCTGATGAAGCAAGAGCGACTGAAGAGCGGCTGTGGAGCTCCAGCATGATCCATGCCCCCGTCTGTCTTTATAAAGTGTGAATGTGCCATTGTGCTCTTCGGTGTTATGACACGGATTAATGCCAGCAGGTTTGTATTTGATTGTACTCGAATAGGTTTCATTTGGAGATGACAATCCCCAAAGCCCACACCTTGATCCAGCAATATCCCCCATGGAAGGAATGGAAATCGTGTGTGAATAAAAAAAGTATTTCTGTCAGAAAAGAGGAACTGGTGGTCAGTGTGACATTATGACTGGTATGGAAATGTACTTTATGATTTATGGGTAACAGGTAAAAATAGAGGAGGTTTTGTGTTTGCAGTAACATCCAACAGCATCAAGAAGCCAATTCAAAGTAAAGTCGAAAACACAGGGAGATTTCATACGGATACGGATGTCAAACTAAAATGGCCTGCCTCTATTGTCGGCTTATTTGGAATAAAGGCCTTGTTCTATCGGCAGATGAGATAAATAAAGACCCTGGAAATGATGCATTAATGCAGACGCAATAACCTCAATATTGCAATACCACGTTATTAATTGACAAGCCAACAGGAAGGGATGACAAGCACTCACCACAACTACTAAATTAAAGTTTATTTTTTCATTTTTCATCTAGCAGACATTTTTTTTTTCTGGTTGCCAAGAGAAATTGTTGAACTTTAGGTAAAACACTGTATTTGCTACTGCCCCGTTTACCCAGCCTTCTTATCACAGTGGAGGATCACATTTTAACCCTAATCCTTGTTGGTGGAGGAACAAACACACAGATTGGCAGTTACTTCCTCTAAACCTATGAACTTAGGACGTTTATGTATATTATCCCCCAACCCATCAGAGACTGCACTGACCTCACCACCTTCAAAAAACTCACAAAAACTCACCTCTTCAATCTGGCTTTTAATGTGTGATTGTTTACTATATATTTATTTGTTGTTCCTTCCTTTTCCCTTCACTATTTCTGTAAAGCGTCTTTGAGCACCTGTAAAAGCGCTAACAAATTAAATCTATTATTATTATTATTATTATTATTATTATGTCCAAACAAGGGCCAAAGCAAGTATGGAACATTTGCTTTGGCCCTGTGTGGATACAAAGCATCTAAGCTGAAAAAAAAAAACACTGCACCTTTAATTCTCTTCTGTTTTCTGCATTTAACAATACACAACTCTTCAATTTTAAAATCTTAAAACTGTGTCTACTTGTCGTTTAAATGTCAACAATATACATACCAATAGCCTAACAACAAACCTTATTATATTAAACACAAATCTGAAAAGTATATCCAAAACCAAAACCAATACTGTTCAAATCAATCAATATCTTTCATCTCAGGGGGGAAATCCTTTACTGTGACACCCCTACCTGGGAGATGTGGTTGATGGAGGACTCCATGCGTCGCAGTTGCGAGGCCTGAATGTCCAGCAGCTGCAGCACATTGTTAGCTAAGGCATTGATCTGGTAGGCCACACTGGCCAGAGACTGGGTGGTGTACGCCTTGGTCTCCTCCAGGGCCTTCTTCTTGTCTTGAGCCTGGCGGAGAGAGGAAACAAAAACACAGAAAGTCAGAAAAATATGAAAGGGGAGTGTTGGTAGAAGAAAGGGAGTAGTTGGCAGAGGGAAGTAAGGTATAAGCTCCATAAAAGTAGTGCAGGAATGAGCCCTAAAACCAAGAAATGATTTAGCATGGGAGTTAGCTTTTTACCACATTCAGTTACCTCGTCTTGAAGTCAACGTTTTATTGAACGTGTTTTTCAGATGTTGTTGACACAAGCTTCATAGACTTTTACGTGTTGTTAAATACCCCACTCGTTAATGTCCAGAGCTACTACGTGTCGTATAAAAATGCATGACTAAATGAGATAACGTCATCACGCTGAACACAAGTCCACCTTAAGCTAAGGCTGCTCAATTAATCGCAATTACGATTTTGGCTTACAACGATTATGAAAACAACATAATCGAAATAAAACGATTATTTTTTCTATTGGTTTTTCAGTTGAATTATACTTAAAGTTCAGGGTAATCAACTGTTAAAAACATACTGTTCAATAAATGGATGTTTTTAAAGTAAATGGATAATCGTTTTTAATAATCGTGATATCAATTATTGACCCAAATAATCGAGATTATGATTTTTGTCATAATCGAGCAGCCCTAGCTTAAGCTTAGCGGTGTTGAAGTAAAGTCATGTAACTGGGATGTAGTTTGCTACGACGTTAGCTTTTTACTGCTAGCTATTGCATTTACACTTCAAAAATATCATAAAAGTAGTGTTATATATTGAGATAAGCCTGCTAAACAAAACATGTAAGTATCATAAATGTGTTTGATTACAAAACTGCACCACTCTATCAAGCTCAAAAGGAAATGCTACAATATCATCCCAATCAGTTGTGTGAGCAGTGAATGAGAGGGCAGATTTCCACAGAGAACTATATTTGACATGTTTCTTCTCAACTGTATTTGAACTGCGAAGATCTGAAGGGAAAATGTACAAGAGTTCACGATTCTCAAAGGAAATGACTTTGTGGAAGCAAAGCAGCCTTGAATTGGACAACAATAACTTTCGAATAACCCAGATGGGCAACATGGGACAGGTGCACGGTGGGAGCTGTGCCCAGTGAGCAGGAATGCCAAGACATTTCCTAGGATCCCAAATCTCCAACCGGCTGCGTGAACCATCTGTTTCTGGAGGCCTTTAAATAGCAAAGGGACCGAATGGACATATTTATAGTTTGGAAACAAAACAGTGATAATGGAGCAAATGGAGCCACACCAACAGGGTACAGTTGGTCTTTTGCAAAAACATGAAGCAGTATTACAACTAGGGCTGTGCAATTAATCGTATTTTAATCGCAATTACGATTTTGACCTGCCACAATTATGAAAACAAGATAATCGAAACAAACAAACAATAATTTTGCTTTGCTAGGTTGTGCACTGCAACATATTTGATCTAATTTATTTGTATTTATCATATTTATATGTGTTTAGTAGCTTGTGGAAGTGCGCTCCAAAATATTTATTGATCTTGTTTGTTGGTATTTATTATTTTGATATTATTTATTTAAATGTAAATATCTCATTTATTTATTTTATTTTTGTATTGGTTTTTCAGTTGAATTATATGTTCAGGGTAATCAACAGTTCAAAATATACTGTTCAAATTATTATTTGTATTTGTTTTAAAGGTCCCGTGTCATGGCCATTTCTACTGATCATAGTTCCATTGTTGAGGTCTACTAGAATAGATTTAAATTGTTCAATGTTCCAAAATCACATTGGTTTCTCAAACAGTATCTCTGTATAGTATGTGTATTCACTCCTGCCCCCCCCCCCCCCCTCCCTGTGAGCCCAGTGTGCTCTGATTGGTCAGCTCGCCCACTCTGTTCTGATGAGTCCACCACTATGGTCTACCACCGTTACAGCGGAACATCAGGGTTCTGGGTTCATTTCCTGCTTGCTGCTTGGGGTCTGCGAGACAGCGAGACATCACGAATGAACGCGGGAAGGGGGGGATGCTGAGGGGGCTGCAGCACCCCCATCTGCGAGGCTCCACTAGCACCCTACTTATTATTTTCAATATGAATAATTCCATAAATGTAGTTTTTTCATTGATAAATTCCTCATTACGTGTTTTTAATTAAAAAATGCCAACCAAAAGTTAACAAATTACGTTAAAATGTATTCATTTTAATCAAGTTGTATGGAATGTGTATAGTATGTCATGTATGTAATCCCCAACCTTTTATCATTTATACTTTTTTAATTGATATTTTCAACATAAGGAAAACATATATATGCCATATAGCCTACTCTGTATTTGACACATGGCAGCTACTAATTTCTAATAATAATTGAATAATTGTTACTATTTCCTGTTCTTATGCTAAGCTCATCTAATTATATCTTGGCCGTAGTTTAATACTTAATGGACCGATGCCGTGTCAATACATCTAACACTCCTCAAAAAAAATGTGAATGTCAAGCTATTCCTTTAAAAGCCTGCACAGTTTGATCTATAACTGCTTATCAGTCACTTTGAATATTTTCCTATCCATAGGCTCTAAACTAAAATCATATGAATGCCACAAAGACATCAACCATGATCTGCCAGCTGTTACCTAGCAACAATTTGGTCCGTGTGTGGTAACAGGAGGTTAACAGCCTGCATCATGTCACCAAAAAGGGCCATCTGCCCACCTGGAAACCACCTGCAGCCCCGAAGTCGTTAGTATCGTAAATCTTACTGAATGTGACGCCTTTCACAATGCCTGTTTATTGTATAATGTAGTAAATATGCTCACTGTGCCACCGTATCCGAACTTATTTGCCATCGCATACAAAAATTAGGGGGGAAAAATACACAAATGTACCAGCTTTAGTGTGGTTTGCAGAAATCCCCAGGTATGCTGTGTAATGTTTCCAAAGCCATGTACACAGACTACTGAAACTTGACTGAAGGATATATATATATAAACATGCTTATTACACGGCTTAGGTGAATACTCGATTCTGCATACTGATTCTCTCTCCTGCTTTCAGATATTATGTTTCATATTAAGCTTACAAAAGGCTTCTTCTAAGAGCTTCACTTGGAACTTCTTTTTTGTGAGACTCAACTTTAACAGTGCACTGAAGTAATGCAATGTCTGGGTGCCAGGTCACACTGAGCTCCAGGTTTGACACCTTCCTGAACCTCATGAGTCATGATGAATGGCTGTGAGTCAGAGGGGTATCATGTGAGCAGCCGGTTGGGAGTGAGGAATTCTGAGGGGGTCAACATCAGGGAATTATTAAGCACATCCATGGGTTTCCATCTAACACCCCTTTACTCATACATCTTTTTATAGAGTGGTGTAGGAATATAATGCAGACATATGTTGGAATGTTGGCACTTCAGGTTCACTGGTCCCGAACTGTCAACTGTTTTTTAAAAAGATTTTGGTTAGATTCCTAAAATAATGTTTTACAAGCTTACAAGATGTTCATGTTTTTGTTTTACGACAATATCCGAAGCCTATGTGTCATAAAAAACTATGGTTGCTAACATGTGGCCAAGTGAGACCACTAAAGGTCATAAAGATGAACCTTAGCAGCATTTAGCTTAGCGGTGACGTGAAGTCATGTCATAGTGAGCACTTCTCCTTTGCCGAGATAATACATCCCACCTCACAGGTGTGGCATATCAAGATACTGATTAGACAGCATGATTATTGCACAGGTGTGCCTTAGGCTGGCCACAATAAAAGGCAACTCTGAAACGTGCAGTTTTGCTTTATTGGGGGGGTCTGGGGGTGTCCGAAAACCAGTCAGTATCTGGTGTGAGGGGTAGGGTTAGGGTTAGGGTAATGTTGTGAATCAAGTGGCCTGTGTTCGTCGTCCATAACATAAGGCGCATTCACACTGCGGTACTTTTCCCACAAAGGTTCATGCGAACTTAGTTCAGTGAACTCTTTTATCGCGTTCACACCAAAAAGAGCCGGTACTAAATATAGCTCTTTTCTCACAAAAGAGCCGCTCGTAAGTCCCTGCTAGAGAGCAGGGACTTACGAGCGGCTCTTTTGTGAGAAAAGAGCTATATTTCTGATTGGCTGGGCGGATTGCAAACCACGCCCCGTAAAACTTCCAAAAAGTTTTGTGAAGCCGCCATTTTATTATCCTCGCATTAGCATTATTAGCATTAGCCCAGCGCAGAAACGCAGAGAGACTAACTTATGGCAACACAAAATAAAACATGGGAGCGGTGGAGATGAGGAGGTGTCGGCGTTCTGGCGATTTACTCGGAAGGCTTCAGTAGAAGCTGCTGGGAGTCCCAGCAACTTCTACTGAAGTCCTCTTACAACTCCGGGGACTTCCGGCCGGGGACTTCCGGCCGGGGACTCCGGGCGGCAGTATCCGCCGTGAAGTTGTTTGTAGCCTGCCAGTAAACCCAAAGCAGAAGAAGAAGAAGTGAAGTCAGCGGCTTCATTTGCCTAATCCACCCCCAGGGACTTTTTCCGGTGTGAACGCGATCTGTACTTAGTTCATGCGAATTAAAGAGTTTGCATGAACTAAGTTCGCATGAACCTTTGTGGGAAAAGTACTGCGGTGTGAATGCGCCTATACACCTGCCCATACCATTACCCCACCACCACCATGGGCCACTCGATTCACAACATTACCCTATTATTATTATCTCGGCAAAGGAGAAGTGCTCACTATCACAGATTTTTTCAGATTTGTGAACAATATTTGAGAGAAATTGTTATTTTGTGTATATAGAAAATGTTTTAGATCTTTGAGTTCATCTCATGAAAAATGGGAGCAAAAACAAAAGTGTTGCGTTTATATTTTTGTTCAGTGTACTTACTATCTACTCTAGTCATGTCAGGATTAAAGAAAAATTAATCTGATTGATTTTTTATTTTCAGGATTGAATGTTCAAACCAAGACCTAAAACCTGGCATTCCATAAGAAAGTGACTAATATATAAACCAAATGTAATATTTAGTGGTGCACGATAATTATCGGCCCGATATTAGGAATTATGATGTCATCCCGATAAACCCGATAAAAGTATTAATAGCCCCGATAATATACAATATATTTTTTGGGTAAAAAAAAAAAAAAATACTGCGGTGTGGGTGGATTGGGATGAGGGGCGCTTGTTTTTCACTCGGCTCCTCCCGTTTTGTCAGTACTGTGGTATTAGTGGTTTAGGAAGAGGGGAGTTTTCACAAATCCAGCGCTCCCTAACTCATGCCTGGCTGTGACGTAAATGGTGTGCGGCCGTGAAGCCAGGACAGTAAACAAACATGTCTTCGGTAGTATGGGACTATTTCAAAGTTTCAGAGTTAGATAGTTCGCTTGCTATTTGTATTAACAAATGCAGAGGTTCCACGACGAGGGAAAAAGGCAACGAGCTATAATACTTCCAACCCGATTAGTCACCTGAAACATCGCCATCGCTACGATGGTGTGTTAAAAGCGTACGAAGACGCCTGCGCTGCTAAACTAGCGGCGAATCCAAAGCCAGCTGCAAAGGCACCGGGGCTTTTACCTATCGACGAGGCTTTTGGAAAAGGCAAGAAGTTTGCCAGAGACGACCCCAGGGCTAAAACGATCTCTAACTTCCTTTTGCTCACTACTAGTCTTTTTTTACCACCAGGTGTGCAAAAACTACAGGTACATTTAATATATATATATATATATATTATATTATCATCGGTTATCGGTATCGGTCTTGAGAAGCAGGAAGTTATCGGTTTCAAAAAACCAATATCGTGCATCCCTAGTAATATTGGATCAAATACTACACCAAATGGACAGACACAGATTAAATCCGTCACTAGATGTCGCTCATTGTACCAATACGGTTTATATAATAACATATTATTATTATAGTAAAAGGGCTCGCTTTGGCAAAAACCTGATCCATACAGGCAGCCCTAAATAATAACAGGTAAGCATCATGTGTGGTGCTATCTGTAGTTGTCTTATTTTTTGTCAATTTCATCTTGTTTTCACAGAGCTGTGGAAATGAATTTCCCCCTGGGGACAATAAATCTAAACTAATTTAATATTCAATCCCACATTTGGCGATTGAGAACATACATTCGTAATTTACCTCGTTTAAATCACTTGTTCTAATACTATGGATTTAGTTGACACTACTAGCCGACTTTCTTTTGTCCAATATTTTTGCGGGAAGGTACATTGAATTAGAAGAAGGAGAAGAAGTAGAAGAAGAAGGAGAAGAAGTAGAAGAAGTACAGATAGAAGCTTCTTATTATACATCCATGGGTAGAAGAAGAAGAAGTAGAGGTAGAAGAAGAAGAAGTAGAGGTAGAAGAAGAAGAAGTAGAGGTAGAAGAAGAAGAAGTAGAGGTAGAAGAAGAAGAAGTATTAGAAAAAGAAATACACTAACGCTACAAACAGGCACAACACTGTTACTCTGTTTTTACTGACATGTAACATTTTATTTCACCTTGCTCTATGTTTTTTAACGCACATTCCGAAAACGGGGACTTTGCCCGGAAAACGGGGACGTTTTGGTCCCCCATCCGACTGTGTTTACAGCTATGCTGTACACACATGCTAACATGAATTAAGACTACAAGCTTGGGGTTGAGGCTTGTTTACACGTTGCTTGGCTGCCTGCCCACATATCTGATCTAAACATAGTAACGTGTGTTGGGGGAAATAATTATTTAAAGTTATTTAATAATTGTGACATTTATTTAACTTTTCGATGGATGAATGATGCTCAAAGTGAGGGGGCAAATAAGACAACTTAGGGGGCAATGCCCCCTTTTGCCCCCTCGTGGCGCCGGCCCCGAGTCTTTCAAAGACGGCAAAGTTGTGAAAGAAGCATTCCTGGAGGCTGCCGACGCACTTTTTGGGGACAGTAAAAATAACAGTAGCATTTCAACAGGTTTTTGATATAATAAAAACTCGATACCGTTATTAATCAGCTGTAAGTTTTAGTTTGTTTGAACTTATTCATTATAATTATTGTACAAAATGGTATAAGATAAAGATAAAGAGTCTATTATCAATTCAGGTTAAGAAACTAGTGTTGCTTGCATCCTATTTTAAAGGCATTTCTTTGTATACTCTACTAAATGCAACAAAAAAAGTGTTTGATTCTATTAGTTTTGTCTTTTTTATTGCACTTTGGCAGCAGATTCCTGTGTAGCTTCAGATCTGAGTTGTCTTATTAGTAAGCCTAATTTATACTTTTGTAGCAACACTACTCAGTTTCATACAAGTAGAAGTGTGTATTTTCCTGGTAGTAGGCTGTCAGTAATGGCTACGCCTCTCTATTTGGACTGGTAGATCTCGGCAGACTGGCAACTATAAAAGTAGCTCTCGGTTCAAAAAAGGTTGGGCACCCCTGAAGTAGAGGGAGGCCTTGAACTGCCAACAGAAATACATCATCCCTGAAGCACTAAATTGAGAAGAACAACTGTATTCTTTAACTTGGAAACCAAAACTGATACTGGCTGGTCCATCTAAAAAGTGCCACTCATACATATTGATTTGCACGTTTGTGGTTTTGATATGCAAAGCTCATACTTGAATAACATTAAAGTGGTGTTCATTTTAAGATCTAGCATTTTTGAACGGGTCAATCCAAAAACAGCACTGTTCAATGTTACACCAGATATCATCTAAGAGGTGTTATTTTGGTATACAAAGGCATTTCGAAGGGTACTAACAAAGCAGAGTTCTTCTTTCATGCCACCAATCATTTTGTCGGCGACAGCTTTTCAAATGGATTACTTCAAATATCTAATCTAAGAATAAAACTCGTTTTTTATTTACATATCAAGGCATGCACTGCCTGGGTGTTATTTTGAGCAATTTTTGATATGCAGGTCAATGGTGATGTTAAACTAAGAAGAGTGTTTAGAATATAGTTACATACATCCAATAGTGCACTAATGTACCGCTTCCTCACTCGTCCAGTGTGTTCTTATGCATGCACAATCCGAGTTAATGTTTTTACTATCCCTGAAGAAATTGTCATGCTGCAGCACTAGCATATTCAATATATTACATGGTATTGGAAATCACCAGAGATGCATTACATTACATGACACTTGTTAGACGCTTTTATCCAAAGCGACATACATACTCAATACTGTGGGCAATCCCCACAGGAGCAATTTGGGGTGAAGAGTCTCAGAGACACAACGACATGCTGACTGCAGTGGGGTTTGAACCTGTACTCCCCTGATCCGAAAACCAACGCACTAGTCCACTGCGCCACAGCCTCCCTTATGCGTAAGATAAGCACCATGCATCCACTTCTCATAAATATATTAAGAAACAACCTAAGCATAATAAATAGTATAGGATGTGGTCAATGGAATAACTTAATTTTCTCAAAGAAAATAAACCCCTGTGTGTTGCCTAAAAATGTATATCTTCCTGGCAAATCTTACAAGATTTAAATGGGGTTAATTCAACTTGTTTGGAATTATTTGCAATTATTTTTTAAACTGGATATTCTGGACCTTTAATAATATCATGGCACTCATACAATATACACAGTATCATGTATGGCTTTATGACATGTTGGGTTACAGACATGGGTAATCAGATGTCATGAGAAAGGACATTGTGTTAGGATGCTACGACGGAAAGCCATCCTTTTTTTGGACAGTTGTGCTAACCCCCTAGGGTCAAGCTATTCACCAGGTGTTTTCACAAGATGTAGTCAACCAAGATTATAATTTAATTGCCATCCAATCATCAACATTACTGAAATGTTAAACATTCCCTAGGGAACATGTAAACAAAAAATCAATAAATCAGCCATATGGTTTAACTTCTAACCCATGCTTCTAATAATAGATACGGTTAGCAACAGAAGATGTGACATTTCCACCGAACTAACCACAAAGGAAGTAACTGTGAGATCTAAATAAAATGTCATAACAGCAATACCTTTGAGCTTAATATTAAAGTTCTCTGATAACTTTCTGCGCAATAATACAGTATATAAGCAGTGTAACCTACATTGCTTTCTCACCACCAGAGTCAATCAAAAAGACCATGCTGGAGCACAGTAGGGTTTCTGTCAACAGACGCTGCTGTTCACACCGCATCATTTAACCTAGTGATGATACATGTTAGCTCACACTCCACTTTAACTGAAACAATTCTCACTGTGGCAATGTAACAGAGTGATGAGATTTATTGTGAGGAACTCTTCTGGCTAGAAATCTTCCAAATTGTTTCAATATTGTATGCGCGCTAGGCCATGGATCATTGACATTTGTCCGATGGAGACCCCCAAGAAGACTGGAAAATGTTGGTGTTTGCTGCTACACGTATAACATTATTTTTGAAGGTGTACACAAAACAGTTACTTGCATTAAATAAATAGATCATTAATGAAACGTGTTCACACTGTGCTTCTGATTCATACTTTCCCAAACCCTGATTTAGCATTCAATCCTAATATGCAAAAAGCAGCAGACACCTGCTGCACCTCATGCATTTGATTACAAGCAAATTACCCATTAACATGATCTGGAGCCATGTTTTCAGCACTGTAGCAACACATGATATGTCTGCATCATGAGCAGCTTTACTACACACCTAGGTCTTTTTTCCCCCCCTAGAAGTCTATTAGGACTTGGCCCACATAATGATATACACTAATAATAAACAACTTACAGATGCTAATGTTAATGGCTAATGGGAAATCGTTATAGCATGACTAGTAGTGAGTAGGGTAGTAGTATGGTACATGCTACAGTTAAAACCAGTTTATAGGGACTAATGGTATATTTCTAAATGCTTTTCGAGGGCAATAACACACACACAACATGTTACTTACAGTGTTGGAAGTGTTAGTTTTTACATTTTTCACGAGTAAAAATGTCTCTTTAAAGATGTCATTGGCGGTGTTTGCTTTATAACGCCGTTATGTGGACCAAACGCCTGTCATGCAAAAAAGGAAAATTAACGCTAATGTCGAACTGTATAAATATGCAGGGGGGAATATTATTTTGTCAGATGTACCTATCAGAGAATGTGACAAAACCACTTGGTCATAACAACGACACACCCTCTGTAAGCCCCCAGCAGCCTTCAACACACAGCCTTTAAATGTGAGCACGTCTCCGGTAAACCGCAAGGACTAGCTAAAAAAGAGAAAATACCGAAATGCAGCCATGCCTGATAACACTGCACTAAGCCACGACTGAATTATTATACCGGGAGAAAAGGCCACTACGTGTAGTTAGCGGTTTTAAGGATCCCTTTCGTTACGACCAGCATTTCCTGTCCCTGTGGTTTTACTCACTTCTACTACAGCACCGCAGACACGACGGAGAGAGCGGATAAAATTACCACATTTAACGGTGGTTAGGCATCTCTTACCTGAACATAATTGTTTTCACAGTATTCCGCAACCTTGGACAGGTTCTGGTAGCTTTCCACAAGCGCTCTTTTGCCGGCAGGGATTTCCTCCTCTAATAGCATTTGTAGCTCTGCCATCTTACATCCCTTTGCATTTCTCTCCTCTCTCTGTCCTTTTCATTGAGGCGAGGCGGTGATGCGCTGGTGTGTCGCTGAGAGAGGGGCTCCCCCGCCTGGCATTGTGGGGCCGCTGGCCTCGATTCACAACAGCCTGTGACAAATGGCAGCTACGTCACAAACGTCGGCCGGTGATTGGCCGAGAGGCCGAGGAGAAGAGCAACAGACCAATGACATTTCACCATGATGACGTATGAGTCCATAACAAATAATGTTATAATAATAGCATTAATTATGATGTGTTTTTCTATTGTTAGCATGACATTTTTCATATAATTATTTTAAAATAATTTGTGTCAAATAATTTCTTGCAGAACTTTATGTATTTTTCTTTTCATGGGTTAATTATATTGTATGTTGCATTGTGGCACTGAGGAAGAGTGTATGTCTGGTAAATTGAAGATAATTTCATAGTAACACAACGATATCTTACACCAACATTATCATCACATATGTCCTCTAAATAGTCATCACAATTAATAAACTTAAGTTGAATATATATATTCTAATAACATTTTTGGAAGCCTTGAACATGGTATAAACAGAACAGTTAGCTTATTAAATTATGAATGACTATTTTTAAACTGTGGTAATTTATATCAAATAAAAAGATAACATTTTACAATAAAACTTCTACACTACCATTTATATATCAACCTACATAATACCCACAGAAGACATGTGATTTATTTCGATAATTATAACATTCAAAGTGCACAATTAAAATTGAAAGATGTACTTAAGTCCGTGTAGAGTATTTAAAATGTTCAAATATTTTACTGTTATGCTTACTCTACAAGAAAAAACCTCACGACACTACATTTCCCATAAACCACCGCGGTTTAAATCCCGGTACAGAGGGGTTTGTGGGACATGAAGGATTCAACGTCACGTTTTAAACACAATTCACCAAAGCTTTGTTTCATTACAACTACATTTCCCAGAGATCTTCAGTATTCAAGACGTTGACAGCTTGGCTCATCCTTGACCCGAGTCGGAATTGGCTTTCTGCTACATATTGCAGATAAACACCGGGCTAATGGAATAATTAGAGCACCGGCGAACATGAACTTTGTGGTGAGTGTCTATCAAATTAAACACATCAGGAATCCTTCATGTTAAAGCATAATATAGTGTATTCTCGCTGAACCGACAAGGGCTAATTATATAGACCAGATTTATCCGAACATCTCCCAGGTTACAGAGGAAACAGTCTTCCTCCTTAGATAACACAAGTGGCAACCAGCTGCAGTGATGGCAAATTGTGTGCAAGTGTCCCTCCCTGTAGACCTTTTGCACTATTTCCTCATTAATTGCTTTATATTTATGTTCAAGATGTGAGGACTCCTTCATTTCCTCCGTATTGGGACTCAGCATGGCGGAGGAGGAGGAGGACAGACACAGCCTGCAGGCGAAATTTGTTGCAGCAGTTAAAGTGATCCGGAGTTTGCCTGAAGATGGTGAGGACTTATTTTGTTACAGTATCCAATTATATGAATTCTATGGTTCTACTTTGAGTTATTTGCTGTATGTTGTGTCGGTGCGTGTTTGTGTGTAAACACTACAGGTGATTAACCTACATGCAGAGCTCCTGTCTGGCCCTCTATTGACAAAGCTGCTATAAGGATAAGAGCTGATTAACTGTACATGTAGTTTCTCAAGTCTAATAACAACTGCTGTAGATGTTGTGTCTCAGAAGAAAAAAAATGTCAAGCTGCCTTGCAAATCTATTTTTCCTTTTGTGTTGGAAATTATTTTTGAGCAATATTACTGGAAAACAGAAGAAAAAAAGGGATGCTGGAAGCCGGAACTAATGTCTTACGACGCTGGTTGGTTTCAATTAAAAGGTTGTCCAAGGGAACAAGTGTATAGGCTGTATGCCATGAGTTCTGCCCAACCTTTCCTGGATCTGCATATTTATCTGACTAGTACATTTACTCAACTACCATATTAAGGGGCCATATTATGCTAATTTGTATGTTGTGCCTGTACTATGACATGTTTACATGCTTACATTTTCTAAAAGGTCTTTATTTTTCTCAAACTGCCTGTACTGCAGCACCTTTTTTCACCCTCTGTGTGAAACCAGAGCCCAGTCGACTCTGATTGGTTAGACCAGTCTGTTGTGATTGGTCAAATACTTAGAGATGTCCCGCCATAGGCTATCGAGTACAATGTGTTGGAGCGCTAGCCAATAGAAGTGTGAGTGTTATGATGTCACTATGTTACAGAAGAAAACAAACAAGTAAAATGGAGATGTTTCATGCAGGGGGGGGAGTACTTTAGGGATTTTAGCCTTTGCAGACCATTTGCATGCACAAAAACCTATTTAACACAATTGTAAAAAAAATCCTAAAGTCTAATGTTTGAATATATTAATGTATGTATATTCTAATAAATAGGAATAAGCTAAAAACATGAATTAACATCTTTTATAATTCTCTTCATTTCTCAGGTCCGTTCCAGCCCTCTGATGACATGTTGCTGATGTTCTGCAGTTACTATAAGCAGGCCACCTTAGGGCCATGCGACATCCCCAGGCCTAATGGATTCTGGGACTCTCATGGAAAAGAAAAATGGTACTTATCTTGATTTAATTAAGAGGTACTGCTCATGCCACACAGTAGAATGACAGTTTGTGTATTTTGCATGTTATACACTATCATTTTATACTATCAGAGTCTCACTTCCTGTTTATTTGCAAAGGGGTTTAACAGGCCTGCAATACCAATTTTCCAACGTCATAGCTCATTTAGAAAACCATTTGCTACTACAAAATGGTGTGGATATATCTCATGGATAATCCTGCAGTAAAATACAGCTTTTAATAGTTTAGTGAGTTTTTATCAAAATTGAACATCGCTGCAACTGCATATGTTTAGTCTTTCAGTGTTCACTTTGTGTTACCAGGGATGCATGGAGCTCTTTAGGAAATATGACTAAGGAGGAAGCCATGAAGAATTATATTGAGGATATCCAGATGGTAAGTCCATTAAAAAAAAAAACTCAAATTGAAAAAAGGCAACATTCATTACTGTACACACCTCTCTTTACGTTGATTTCATGACATATTGTAGTGGGAAAAGTGTGCGGCCCTATCACCCTGTATGTCTATTTATAATGTGTAATTATATAGGCGGACCATTTCTCGGGGTCTATAAGGCTACTTTTCCTTCTCTTCCTTACTTTTTTCTTGAGCCTTATTGAAAATCTTGCTTGTGTTTTTGTGACAACTTGAAACTCTGCATATTTGAGCTTTACCGTTATTACTTTTGTGTGTGTTTTCAGATTTTGGAGACCATCCCAATCTCAGATGAAGTGTCCGACCTGGTGCAGAAGATGGGCAACTTCTACACAGACGGAGAAAGAGAAGAAGGAGAAGCTGAAGATCATGAGGTGGACAGCAGACCCTTCACCAGGCCTTTTGCAAATCATGCAGGTAGTGTACAAAATCAGCCATGCCGTGATGAAAGCAGAATACATGGAGAGCACTGCTGCTCGAGTGATACGTAGCACTGCTGTTCATCCTCTTTGTTAGACACATAGATGACATCTTTTTCAATTCTGAGCCTGTCTTACTTGTGTTTTATCACTAGATGAGCTGAACAGGCAGCTTAACAAACCGGCAATGGAAGGCAAGTCTTTGGTGTTCGCAGTAGCTCTAGAGTTGATAGATCCCATAGTACAAGGGTATTTTAACCTAATTAAGTTGCTTTCATTGTTTAATATAATAGCTCAAAAGTGATAAGTGTACATTGTCCTTGGATTCAACCTGAGGAAGTGTAAGAAATACCTTTTTTTAAATTAAAGGAGTGTGTAATTTGTGACGTATGTGCTGTAGTTGGTCAGTGTGTGGGCTTTTTGCTTGGTGTAGATGTTGTGTGTCGGAGCCGTGGTCCATCGACTGTGTGTACTGTCTCTGTTTGGTGTAGAGTAACATTGTGTGATGTAATACTTTGATAAAGAGTTAATCAATAGTGTTTCCCTCTTCATTCAGGCTATGGGGATCTGTGGGATGATATACAGAACGTCCATGAAAATGACAGCACTTTTCATGGCTTAAGTGTCAGTAGCGAGGAGGCATGGGGGAGCAAGGAAAATAGTGAAGTGGAGAGAAATGAGGAAAGTAGTGATTGGAGGAAAAGTGAGGAAGAGGATAATGGAGATGAAGAAGACAATACAGAGGACGAAGACGAGGAGGGGCAGGAGGAAAAAGGTACTGTTTAGCTGTAGCGTTGTTGTGATGTGAAATGTGATGTGTTCGTAGTGAGTCGAGATATTCTCTGTTTTTTTATATTTCCCTTTTCGAACGCAATGCCTGATAAATATCTGTTCTTTAGAGCTCCAATGAGTCTACAAAAATCACATCCATGTTGGACTGGGTAACATGTTTCTTCATTAACTCGTACAGATATAGAATCAGATAAATCAAAATCCGTTTTATTGTTGATTAGATTTTCACAAACAAGAAATGTCCTTTTTTTTTTTTTACAGCACTTAAACAAAGATAAATTAAAGGGGCCCTATTATGCTTTTTGAATTGTCCCTTTCCTGTAGTGTGTTGTAAAGTTGTTTGTGTATGTCAATGATCTGCAAAGGCCAGAATCCCAAAGTTTCTCTTTCACACATTCTGAAAGGAATTACAAAGACATACTTTATCAAATAAGTTAAATATATATGAATTAAGATCAAAGGGTTGTGCCATTTCAGAACAACTTATTTTGTGCAGAAATATGCAAGTGTATCCCACATTCATCGTTGTTAGGGAAATAATTGTCCTCGACTCCTAGATATGACGTGCATGACTAACCCTGACGTCTGTTTATCTCCTTTAAGGACATAGGCTGCTTCAGCCATAAAGTTATTGTTCCCATTCTGTGACCGGTCAACACTAGGTCACAGATGGTCTGTTGTTGTGGGTGCACTGGGATACTTCCTTCTTTGTTGATTGTGGACTCCAAGGTATGAAATCTTCAAGGCCATAAGTGACGGATGCAAGTGACTCTGTGTGACCAACTGTCTAAACTATCTTATCAAAATATGTTGATCACTCTCTGTGAAACCAGTTAAATGGGCTAACGAGAGAGAGAGGCGCTTCAGAATTGACGTGGCAACCCACCCGTGCAGTCTCACCGTGACTGCTGTGACTTGTGATGTGAATCCTCCGGCCGTAACTCCAAATAAACCATCAGTGTTTGACATCAAAAGCTCCTGCTCTACCGTGTCTCCTTCCTGAGTCGATGACTCCTAATGCACTGCTACACAGAAGTTTCCTCCACAATCGTTACTACCAGAAATACTCACAAGTGTACCCAAATGTGTGTATCACGCCGCAACGGAAAATAGTCCTTTACAATTATACAGTTTACTCTTGTATGAGTAACAAATAAAAATGTCTGACCTCGATTGTTTTAGCAATCTATTTCGCCTTGTTGTGAAAGTCATTTGAATATTTGTGACCTATTTGAAACCTTAAACAATCTCTGAAGAATGCTACGTTTTTATGTAGCACATTTGAATTATTAACGGATGCACTACTTTCTTTTAATTGTCCTCTTTATTCTTAGTTTAAGTAGTGGTAGCAAAATAACTTTTTTATTGTGCTTTTGTGCTGTGTTCTTCTGTTTATCAAAAACTCTACAATGACAGTGACACCTTTGAATGCATTTTAAGGGTGTAAGATGTACATAGTGTCCTTTGAAAGCAAATGAATGTGATGAATTATCACTGTGTATACATTCATATAAACAAGAACAGCCTTTCCATAAGACTCAACAAAGTATTTTTTACCAAATACATCCACGGCAAGTTATGGCAAGACACGGGGCTCATTAAAAAAAGAACTGCACCTTTTTCTCACTGCATGCGTCATACTCTCTCTCTCTCTCTCTCTCTCTTTTTTTACTGTCTAAGGTTGGAGGCCTGACCCGACGCTGCTGATGGTGAACAAGAGGTGGAGGTCTGGCGCCAGGGGGTCCAGCGTGTGCTCCTTCACCAACGGGACGCACAGCTCCCTCAACAGCGAGGTGGAGGAGGAGGAGCTGGCCTGCTCCATAGAGCCCTCCATTGAACAGTATAACTCCTACATGCACTTTAATGGACACGCGAGTGGTAAGATGAAACTCTAATGCAAAAGGTGTACGTAATAATACTATACATTTCAACCTGTGGCAACAGCAAAAGTATTACAACAATTACAAAAAATATGATTATTATTATTATAAACATTATGTTTTTGATGTAGATGAACACTGAACAATTATATTATTTGATATATTTTCCATGTTCAGGTCATAGTGAAGTAGTTCCTGAGAAGAACCGCCGGTCAACAGACTCGGACGAGGAATTCTGTGACTCGATGGAGCATCTGGCCATGGAAGAGGTGAGGTGTCCCTTCTCAATAGCATGCACCACATTAAATAATTACTTTTACCATTTTAGAAAATGTGCCTATTCTCTTTCTTTACAAAATCTAGATGATCAAAGCCAATGAGCTCATCTATCAGTACCTCGGCTCAACACATGACTACAGGAAATCATTGCGAAATGGAAACAATCTGAAGTAATAGTCCAGTACAAAAAAACAGAGAAATGTATCTATAAGGATGCTTAAGGATACTTGATAATTTGGCAATTACATTGTGTTCCTTAGTAAGGCAAGACCCTGAAAGATGTTAACACTGAGGCATTTACCAGGTGGAGTAATTTAAAGGGGACCTATCATGCAAAATGCACTTTTGTATGTCTTTTATACATGAATATGTGTCCCCGGTGCGTCAGGGAACTCACCAAGTGTCACAACCCTCTCTTTTTTCCTCCATACCCAAATCTCTAAAAACGGGGCTGCAACGGAGCTGATACAGACTGATCCAGATTTGAAATAGTTCTGACGTCAGAAACGGGGTGCTCCGCCTATATGGGCAACTCTCCACCTAAGAGCAAATGGAGCGAAATGAGGCATGGCTAAAATGCATGATCTGTTTGGTAATCTGAAAAAAAACTTCACAGACATGTTTTATATAGGTATGGCCCTACAATATATTATTCAAATATAGCATGATAGGTCCACTTTAAGTTCCTTAGGGTTCAGGGCTTAATGCTTTAGGGGTGATCATTGAGATTTGGCCCTCTAGTTTGCCAATGCCATATGGTTTTTTAGCTGTTGGAGCTGAACAGAACTAAATGCTGAAGTTTTTAAGGCAACCATAATGTTAAAATGAACTCTTATAAATAAAAACACAGTAGGAAAATGTTAAAGTGGTTAGACGAAAACAAGAGAACCCAGACCGGACAACAGTGTTGTAAATAAATGCCTGCCCCACCCAAAAGCATATGCTACTTTATCTTCTCTTCTACTCTAAATGAGACCATTATTTATAAAATAAACATCCTGCTCTATTATCTAAGTCTTAAAACGATCAATTGGAAAACATTGACTGAGGTAATAAATCAAGTAAGAAGTAGGGCCATTTTCTCAGACTTCTACACAAAAATCAGAGGAGCTGCCCCCTGCTGGCTATTAGAAAAACACATGGTTAGGGAACATTGGCTTCACTTTTCAGACAAAGAGTGTGCCGCTTGGTTCTGAACTTTTACTATTATTATTATTATTATTATTAAGACTACTCAAACCGTGCCTGACCTTTATTTGTTCCTACTAAGGGCCGGTCAACGTCAAGAATACGCTCCCCTGGATCAGCAGCTGTCTCAGTGAGGCAAAGGGATCATTGGTTTGAGAGCAACACTACCCTGAATGCAGGAGAGGATCAAGTGCTCATGGGAGATTCTTACTTTAAAGAAGGGATTAGTACAAGCAACAACAGCTCCTTGTCAAGAAGAGGGAGAGGTGAGCCTGTCGACTGTGATTCATGCTTACACTGTAACATACCTTCCTCCTAAAATGTCAACGCATAAGACACCATCAAATTAAGCGCTCATTCACAAGCGTTAAGATATCTTTTTTGTACTCCAGTTCCAGGTTCACCGTTGCCAGGGACTCCCTGCGATTCTCAGCGTTCTGCCAGTGTAGATGCTGTTTGTTGTTGTGTGTCACATAGCAGATATCCTGTCAGCGTTGCCAGGGAAAACATCAACGAGAAAATAGCTACCGCTCTGCTGAGGCTGCAGCATGACATGTCCAGGGTGTTGCACAGGCTGCACGCTCTGGAGGCGCTGACGGTGTCACAGGTGAGAAACCAGTGTGGGTGTGACCCACAGTGTGTACTGAAATGTATCATTGTTTATGACTGTCTCCATGACAATTTATCATAGATGTATTCATGGATGTAAATGTTTTCTTGTTCTTGCATTTTAAAGTCAAGATCATCTTCGCCAAAGCAGGAGGACGCCCTGGCTGTAGCACAAAAGGTCGATTTTTTTTTTAACATCGTATTTTAATGGGGGCCCTATTATGCTTTTGGGGGTTTCCCTTTCCTGTAGTGTGTATTATAGGTTTGTGTGCTTGTCTGCAAAGGCTAAAATCACAAAGTGACACACTCCACTGGACTCCTTTGTTTTACGTAACATAATGCCATCACTTTGTAACACTCACACTTCTATTGGCTAGCGGGACATCTCCAAGCAGTTGACCAATCAAAAAATGCAGCAGCACAGGCAGTATGAGAAAAATAAAGAGCTTTTTGAACATTGTAAACATGTCACAGTAGAGACACAAAATACAAATATCAACCTGAAAATGAGCACAATAGGGCCCTTTTTATGACAAAGTTGTATCCAATCAGAAAACATTGGATTTTTTCTATTTACAGTTCTTAAGACCAGCTTGGTGGCCTTTTGACTTCTCTCCACTCACTGTGGTGTTTACTACACTCTGGCCTGTGGTTGCCCATTGGCTCGTCCAGGTGTACTTACAACGGAGGAGAAGGTGAGGAAAATGCTGATCAAAATCATCGCAAATTACTTTTGCTTTATAGGCATTTTAAATGTTTTATCTTTTCTCCTCACAGGAAAATCGCCTGAATTCTCTGACCTCAATCAAACAACATGACGCTGGGATGAAATCGTTGCACTTTTGATGCGTTGTGGCTTTGTAAGCCACCACAACAGACAGGGTATAATGAGGGCAGCAATAGAAATCGAAAGCCACCTTGGATAAATGAATGAGCAGATATGGATGTAAAAGGAAACTGCAATTTAGTGTAGCATTTTGACTTCCTGGATACTGTTGAGGTGTGCATTATAAAACTGGCACATTAACAGTGAGCGTAGCATTAGGCAGTGATCTTATTTATGAAATGTAGCCCAGATCACCAATAACTCAACATATAAATAACTTGCATCAACATGATCATACAGTAGCTGTGGACAGTCATCTATGACCCATTGTCATGCCAGTTATTTTATTTGTTGCACATTTTTTCATGTTTTTGTCAAACTGTTTTTTTCTAATTTCTAAGGACTTTTATATGTATTGTTCTTTTTAGACCAAATTGACATATTCATTTGTAAAATTCTATATTTATTTTATCGCTTCAGTGCAACACTATCATACACATAAAGTGAGGAACAGATTAAGGACAATCCATATATTTATTTGTGTTACTTGTCAGCTGTAAACTGAAAATGAAACATTCTCTGTTAAAGCAAAGATGTGGTGCTTTTTAAATATACTGTACATATAAACATAGGACATTTTAATGCAATAAAATCATTATATGAAAAAGCAGAGTAGATCTTTGATGTTATTATATGTTCAATATGGAGCATAAGTTGTTACTACTTATGAAAAGGTGCGGTTGACTGTCTGTATAAACTGAGATTGAATATATAGCATATTTTTTTACATAAAAAAATAATTGCATCATTAAAATTGTAGATAAACTAAAGGAGAATAAGCAAGATTTCAACAGGGATGCAAACCATAGGTCACAACGGTTACAACACGTGAGACTTCATATCCGGTTTACTTTCGGCTCTGTCCCTGAAGTTCGCAGTTTGATTTGTTATGCCTGTGAAGTAAAAATAAATACGGCCCAGAGGAATACCTTGTGTAGCATAACAGGCATCCTGTACCAGCGAGAATTCAAACATGTTTTCTCTGTCAATGACAGTCCAACCACAGGTAAGAAAGCAGGAAGCTTTAGGCCAAGCTAACGTTAGCATTGTTGTTGTTTTGGTTGTGGAGTTGAGCATGCTAGCGAGCTAAATTAACCTTAGCTTGTTCTCTCATTAGCCAGACTGCTCTCAACCTCATGTTGTTTTAAAGAGATACTTTATCGTCAGGGGACATTGTGTCATATTGTTTTCTGTATATTTACCTAAAATAAACTGAAGTAAAGACTATGAGGTCGTTTGAGAGAAGTTTTAGCTAGCTAACACTTCAGTTCTGATGTGTGTCCTCAGCTGCCAGATGGAGAAACTGCGTCAATGAGCGACATGTTTGACTACTGGTGATTTTATAATCTATGAAATCAGCAGTTCAATCAACATATCTACTGATTCGTGATAATCACCTTTATACGGCTAACGTTACCTTATTTAGAACTAACCTAAGCTAGTAGCGTGTAAGCTTTTGGTTACATCATGTTGGTTTTATAAGGCCATCTAGCTGATGTACTTGACCTGTGTGGATACCTACTGTCTCAGTCATTGATCTACCTAACCTGAGTGTGTGTGATGATGTTTTGTATAATGTATAATAGTCCACCTTTTCTGACTGGATTACATGTGTTGACAGGTGACATTACCTCTAAGTCACCTCATCAATGTCCTCCACTCCATGAAGAGCTCAGTGGGGAGCAGCCTCAATGCCTCGTGCAGACCCAGAACTCACAAGGAGCATGCCTCAGACTCAGAGCTACGGGGCACAGAGGTAAAGCATTGTTTCCTGTCCCACCTTTTTCAATACTTTTTATTTAGCTGCTCATTTCATTCACATAATGCACTTTGCTCAAAGTATACACTCATATTTTGTACATATCCTATAGGCAAATCTCAACCAAGATACAAGAAGAAGAGTACACATTTTTAACAAAAGCCTGTTCCTGAATAACTTTGAGAGGAATATCATTGGATTCAATTACATAACTTTATTGATCTCAATTTAGGAAATTGTTATGTTACAGCAGCATGTAAACAAGGCATTGCACATGAATGAAAAATAAACATAACAAGTAAATATATATTAACAGGGAAAGATATATATCTGAAGAATATATCTCAATAGAATACGCAATATAAATATACAGAACAAGTTAGTAAACACTATATTCGACCACAAACATTTTAATTTAGGGTACTACTTACTAGGGCTGCTCAATTAATCGTATTTTAATCGCAATTACGATTATGGCTTGCAACGATTACGAAAACACTTAATCGAAATAAAACGATTTTATTTTTTTTTAATTATTATTTTTAATTATTTTTTTGGGAGGTTTTCAGTTGAATTATACTTAAAGTTCAGGGTAATAAACTGTTAAAAACATACTGTTCACATTTTTTTTTCAATAAATGGATGTTTTCAAAGCAAATGGATAATCGTTTTTAATAATCGTGATATCAATTATTGACCCAAATAATCGATATTATGATTGTTGCCATAATCGAGCAGCCCTACTACTTACTTTATGCAAGTTAGCTATGTAACTTCAGTGTTTTAATTAAGTGTATATATTTTTCATTACATATTTATATGTATATACAGTTATACAAAATCTATATCATCTATTGTCACTTTAACTTATTCCACACTTTTGAATTTAGATGATGACAAAATATGTATATATGCTGACAGTTATTTTACTCTTATTTTCATTCATCTTCTATTTTCATAGTCTTTTATTATTACTATCATTATTTCCTTGATTTTATGTTATTTATTATTTATTTTAGATTGTATTGATCTGTGTGAATCTTTGCTGTACTGTTTTTTTTCACGCTTACCCTGTTGCTGCTTTGTACAAACTGAATTTCCTCTCGGGGATTAATAAAGGTTCATCTTATCTTATCTTATCTTATATGTATATATTCAATACATGAATGATTTAGGGTGATTGACAGTAGAGACCGGTTAAAAAAATAGCTGTTAGCATAGCAATAGCATAGCTTCCATAATAGATGTCATGGATTGGTCCTTATGACAGCAGAGCAAGATCCAATCTCATCCTCAAGTGTATAATGTGTCTATGTTTGCAGCCCATGTTGAACCTGCGTGAGCTCGGCCTATCAGACCTGGGGGCGCAGCAGCTGGAGAAGCTGGTGAACAGTGTGTTACCAGGCCTGAGTCCACAGGAGGCGCCACTTCCATCAGACGGACAGACGGCGTGGAGGACGTCACATCTCTCTACACACTCATTTTACCACAACAAACATGGTGAGAATGCCCATCTTTTGTCATAAACAGGCCTCCTATAGTGTACAATGTCGCATTTAGGGGGGATCTATTCCTAAATTAATTTTCATTGGTGTATATATTTATCTGCAACTATGCACCTAAATGTTCTTGTTCGCTTACAAAGAGCCTTCAAGTCTGCATATGGTTTTCTTTATGGATTCCCCCATGTTGCTACGACATGATTCTACAGTAGCCCAGAAAGGACAAACATTGTTCTGGCTCTAGAAAGGGCCTTTTATGTTTTGATGTTACCTGAAGGCCACTTAAGGTTCTCTTTCTGATTGGATAGAGATAGTGAGCTGACGGGTATAGGTATACAGTTGCTCACAATATACAACCTCACTGCTAGATGCCACTAAATCTCACACACTGGACCTTTAAACAGTTGTGGCTGGTGCTTTTGCGAACCCATTCCTATATCAAAACAACATGCCAGGACCTCTCAAACTCTCTGATTGCTAGAATATCAGAGTTCTAGTGAGTGAGTGAAGGTGGTGGTAAACATCAGTCTCAACATTGTGATGTCTCTGCTTTAGCTTAGATACTAGTTAGTCGTTTTAACAAGCAACCAGGGCCTCTGTTACCACTTTTTCTTAAAGGTTAAGTATGCCAGGGATAACAGTTCAACCTCTGTTTGCAGGCTTCTCAGGTGGTGCAATCCCCATGTCTTATTCCAGGCAGCACCCTTCACCTCTCCAGTCTGTCTGCTTAGAGCTGAAACACTGGCCAGGTAACTATGGATCAATATGTTTATTAATAATCGAAAACGTTGTATTCAGTTGCTAAGCGTTACTGAGAGAAAAACTCATATTCCAGTTAATCATCAAAGTTATCTATTGTTACTTATTTTTACTTGTATATTTTAAATGTATATTTACAATGTTTACGCTCATCTAGGTTATATATATCTGCTGTTGAAATGATTGGCTCATGCTTACTGTATATTTCAGTGTGGGTCCCCACCAGAGGCTTTAAAACATTAAAGAGCAAAACCAGACGACTGCAGTCAGGCTTAGACCGGCCCCTGGAGTCTGAGGGGTTCACTCCCACCTTTATGAAGGTATGTACATAGAGTTGTTGTTAAGAAGATTAAGCAAGTCCTTAAACATGCTATCGATATCATTTAAAGAGGCTCTATTATGCCTATATATGTGCCCTTAAAGTGTTCAGGCCTGAAGAGTGAGTCCAGTGTCATAGCCTTGAGAGCTAAAGTGTAATAATGGTACAGTATTCGGGCTTTGGGAATGCTGCAAACCAACCCTACTTTGTACTACAGGGTTTCCTGACACGAGACAAGGGGGTTGAAATTGAGAGTCTAGACAGCCTGGTTAAGATAAAGAACATACCGGATGGACAGCAGGATTCTTTCAAGAGGGGCTTCGCTGAGGGTTTCCTGAAAGCCCAAACCCTGACACAACGCTCACAAGGCAAGTTCAACATACACAGGCCCGCATTAAGTCACATAAAAGTTTTTATTATGAACCATTAAACAGTTTTTCTCTCTCTCTCTTTTCAGACTCCCTCAGGAGGACTCGTCTCATCCTGCTGGTGCTGCTTTTTGCTGGGCTTTACGGTCTCTCCAAGACCCCCTTCGTATCGGGTAAACGCTCCGTTTTTAAAATGCATGAAATCTACTCCCAATGAGTCATTTTGAAGGAAAAATGAATTCAAGTTGCATGGTGCATATTTGACTGTTGCCGCAGCTCTCACTGCGGGGAACAAACATTTTAAAACTCCTTACGCAAAATCCCAAAAATTTGAGATTTGTTGCATCGCTATTTAAATATGAATCTTTATTTTAAAGCTCATAATTTCCACTAACTCATCTATGCATCGAGCGTGATATGAGCGAGTCATGCTCGATGCAGACGACAACACATTCTAATCTGCAGCATTAGGCACTACTATTCCCAATGAACCCTCAGTGAGAGCCAGCGAGTGTGTGTGTGTGACCTCATTAACCCTGTCATGCAGTGTGATTTCAAACCTTAATCTAACCGTTTTTGACAGTACGGTTCCGAACCACAGCAGGCTTGGACTCGGCTGTGGACCCAGTCGCGGTGAAGAACGTGACGTTCGAGCACGTCAAAGGGATCGAGGAAGCTAAGAACGAGCTGCAGGAGGTGGTGGAGTTCCTGAAAAACCCCGATAAGTTCACGGTCTTGGGAGGAAAGCTGCCAAAAGGTACTGGCACCTTTGTCATTTTCTTATCTCTATGAGAGTGTGGTGTCAATTTAGGGCAACATTCCTGTGTCTTTCGCTCATTCTTCCTCCTCCTCTTTGTCTCTTCTTCAGGTGTTCTTCTGGTCGGCCCTCCTGGGACTGGAAAGACTCTCCTGGCCAGAGCGGTGGCTGGAGAGGCCGATGTGCCGTTCTACTACGCCTCTGGGTCCGAATTTGACGAGATGTTCGTTGGAGTGGGAGCCAGCCGCATCAGGAATCTTTTCAGTAAGCACTTTTTTTCAAGTGTTTTAATATCAAAAGCAACACTTTCCCTCTCTTTTCCTTAGTAGGAAACCTCTTGAGTGTGTAAAATGCACTTCTTCTGATTAAAGGGCAGCTTTATTGAGGCCATTAATTTGTATTAATGTGCTAGGTTATGCTCCTGTTGTGTCAGTCGGAGAGAACGGAGACAATAACAGTGTTTCCGCCAGACCAGGGCTGAGAGAGGAATCCACCCGGAGAGCGGGGGAGGGCTTGAATTTGAAATGGAGCCGTCCCTTATAGATACTGTCTCTTTACGTTAGTGAGCCGGATCATTTGGCTCGGCTCTCTTAAAGCGCCGGCTCTTTCGGCTCCCAAGTGGCTCTTCATGTTACCACAGTTTACCACAGAGCCTCAGTTTTGCTGCTGCGAGGCTCCGGCGCTCGCAGTTCACGCGCCGTGCTCCACTAGCACTCATCGCGTCCAAATCGCGCACGTTCCGTGTTTTTCTGTGGCAGGCACCGCCGATGTCGGGGAAACCATCCTCAATACTCCGAAAATAATCCGACCAGACTCCTTTGCCCCTCCAACAGAGGGGTGTCCTTTTTCCTTTTCTTCATTTCAACCAATAAAAACTCTCGATCTTCTCTCGAATTATTCATTCAAATGACAGCAAGAAGCCCCCCTGGCGTAAACGCTGCAATAGCACAAGAAACCATTTATTTCAGCGACTCAGATTTGAAATGTGCATCTTTTTTTTTCTCAGATAAAATGCAAATGTACACAGAAATGACCAAGTGAAGTTGAGGAAGGGACAAGGTGATCGTGCTAGACAAAATAACAAAACTACACATGACTTATTCTGCCATCTTAAACAAAACACAAACAAAAGACTGCTTTGAATATTGTGAGACATGTGTTGATTTGAATATTTGTCTCACTGCTTGTTTCCAGGGGAGGCTAAAGCCAACGCTCCCTGTGTGATCTTCATCGACGAGCTGGACAGCGTGGGGGGGAAGAGGATCGAGTCTCCCATGCACCCTTACTCGAGACAGACTATTAACCAACTGCTTGCTGAGATGGATGGGTAACTACTTACATTATCTGAGGAATCTTTACAGTTTGACATTGTTAAATAAAAAATCAAGCTAATTTGACCAGATGGTGTTTTTGCAAGGCTTGTGCATGCAGTAGGGGTTGATATGCATAGAGTCTTCAAACATCAAAGATATAGAAACATCCAATCTAAAATATGTTTTATTAATTGTAATGTTCACAAACATATAGGCCCTACCTGCCTGGACATACAGAGTTGGTTTCAGTTTTACATGTAATGACTGTCACTGTCTGGACGTCTATAACAACAGGTTTATCCCATACCACTCAGCAAATAAGTTTTAAAGCATTTAAGCTAGCTAACTATGTCACTATATTGCATTGCATCTGTAACTTGTTCATGTTGGCAGAAATGAGTCCCTCCCGCCCCCCCCTTACCCTGTTGCTATGCAGCCTTGACAACACATCTCATTTCGTTAGCCTCGTGTTTTTTTCCTCATCCAAAGATACTGTGAAAAGGTATTAGACGTCATAGCTGTGGTATATGGTTATTATACCATGACTTAGAACCAATCAGATTGCTTGATTCGAGCTACCCGTGTCATAAGTAGTTTTATATATAGCAATGTATTGTAAATTAACAATTTATACAAAAAAACACTTTAAACATTTATAATCACAAGTGCACACATTACATTACATGTTTGGTTTCCATGGGAATAAATGAAGTAGTTCATGTTGTTAAATATATTAATTGGTGAGAGTTGCTGTGGTGAACACAAAGCAAGAGGAGAGCTACTGTGCTCCAGACACTGACCTCCCTGTCATATTATTTTGTAGGTTTAAACCAAATGAAGGTGTGATCATCATCGGAGCAACCAACTTCCCAGAGGCTTTGGATAAGTATGTTTACTTCTGTGTCTCCTGCTAGAATCAGAATCAGGTTTATTACCAGGTGGGTTGACACGTATGAGGAATTTGACTTTATGTCATGGTGCATACTTAAAAGTAAAAAAAATAGAGCTTCCAATGCACATTAATGTTGTGGTTTACAACCCTCAGAGCTTTCCTTGTCAACAACAAAGACTGTAACCTTGAGGGTGTTTCTGTTGCAGTGACTCAGATTGTATGCTAACACAGTTTCAGTATTTTACTGACAAGCTGATTATTTTTTAGCGCTCTGATCCGCCCGGGGCGCTTTGACATGCAGGTGACCGTCCCCAAACCAGACGTGAAAGGACGCACGGAGATCATCAACTGGTATCTGAGGAAGATCAAAGTGGATCCAGGTGTGGAAGCAGCATCTGCTTATCAAAACATTATTTTGGTCAAATGATGGTCTATGTTATTTGAAGATAGAGCCCTGATTGTTTGTATGCCTTGGTTTGGTTGTCCTGACACCCTGAACGAACAGAACACAGCTAAGGATTTGAATCGATAACGTTTTATTGATACCGATTCCATTATCTTTTCCTCTTACAAATTAGATTGTTCATCAATTTCTTTATTGATTCCTGATTAATTGTTGTGTTGAAAAAGAGTACATACATGCAAGGCTCAAGGCTAACCTTTTCACAATTGTCCAAAACATATTTTTTAAACTGTCGTGAAGTCATTGTAAAACAAACCGTTAAAATGATAAGTATATAAATAATGATTTTTTGTTTAAATATTTGCTTAGAATAAAAAAATATATACACATCAGTATGTATCTTAATGGAACCTCCGTTAAAGCTAGCCGTTAGCTCCATGCTAGCTTTACCTAGCGCTAGCTGTAGCAATTTGTTGTATCAAAATGTATGAGGAGAAAAATAGGGTTAGCCCACGATTATTTGCGCCAAACTTTCATTTCATTTGTATTTGTTCCGTTCATGGTACGCACAACTTAATGTATAACAATTATTTACAAAACATGTCTCTATAAACACACCGAACCCGGAAAGGAGCAGGGAGAAGAAAATAATCTTATATTATCTGCCCCTTTCTAAAATAAAAATTGAAATAGATGGTCTGTCCTTCATAGTTTCTTATTCACAGCCAATCATAACAGTATCATAGGAAAATAAGAGAAACACAAAAACTTACAAAAAAGTACTTAGTTCCCACTTGACAGTTAACGGAAAGAAACACAACAAAAAATCAACAACCCCAAAACATAAAATGTACAAGGTAAAGTTCACATCCTTGTGCATACACAACAATGTTCAATTGAGAGTGAACAACAAGGAACCGGTTCTCAATTTCCTTCCTTACACAGGACTAGCATTCTTTGAACCTGACATAACAGGCTGAATGTTTGCCATTTCCTTTCCTTTAACAGTAACCTGGAGTGATGCCCTTGACTGTTACTGATAACCTTGCTCTCTCTGCAGCTATTGAAGCCAACATTATTGCCCGGGGCACAGTGGGTTTCTCTGGCGCTGACCTGGAAAATCTGGTCAACCAGGCGGCCCTGAAGGCAGCAGTTGATGGCAAAGACATGGTCACCCTGAAGGAGCTGGAGTTCGCTAAGGACAAAATCCTCATGGGTGAGTTATGAAGGAGCTTTAATAGGTACCGAAGAAAGACTGTTGACCTGCAATACTGCAACAATCTCTCTCATTGAAATCATGTTGAGAATGTGGCAATAAAGTCATTTAATGATCCTCTTTTCTTCAAGGCCCTGAGAGAAAGAGTGCTCAAATAGACAAGAAGAACAAGACTATCACTGCGTACCATGAATCAGGCCATGCGATCGTCGCCTACTTCACCAAAGATGCCATGCCCATTAACAAGGCGACCATCATGCCCAGAGGCCACAGCCTGGGACATGTAAGAAAACAACTTTTAAACTAAATGGTTTCAATTAATTATAATCTAATAAGTCTGTTGAACTGGCCAACCAGGTGCAATGACGTTTACTGGCACATTCAATCACTTGACACATATGACTCAGGGGGGTATATACTGAACAATGTTGTCTTACTTTTGGTGACCTACCCAAAAACATGGAACCTGAAGTGCTAAAATGCTAACTAATGTCTGGGTTTTAGGACTCCTTCCTGCACCACTCTATTGACTCTCTTACCTTTTTAAAGTTGTATATCCTTTCAACCCTTAAATGATTTCCTTCTCCCATGCTCATCGATGTCAGGTCTCGATGCTCCCGGAGAACGATCGCTGGAGTGAGACTCGCTCTCAGCTGCTGGCCCAGATGGACGTCAGTATGGGCGGCCGTGTAGCAGAGGAGATCATATTTGGCAATGAGTACATCACAACTGGTAGGGAAGAGTCCCTAAAAATAATTTGTTGTTGTTGTTGTTGTTGTTGTAGTAGTAGTAGTTGTAGTGTACTTGTAGTAGTGGTAGTAGTGGTGGTAGTAGTAGTAGTAGTAGTGTACTTGTTGTTGTTGTAGTAGTAGTGTACTTGTAGTAGTAGTATTGGTAGTGTACTTGTAGTAGTAGTAGTGTACTTGTAGTAGTAGTAGTAGTAGTAGTATTGGTAGTGTACTTATAGTAGTAGTGTACTTGTAGTGTACTTGTAGTAGTAGTATTGGTAGTGTACTTGTAGTAGTAGTAATAGTAGTGGTAGTGTACTTGTAGTAGTAGTAGTATTGGTAGTGTACTTGTAGTAGTAGTAGTGTATTTGTAGTAGTAGTACTGTACTTGTAGTAGTAATACTGTACTTGTAGTAGTAGTAGTAGTGTACTTGTAGTAGTAGTAGTGGTGGTAGTGTACTTGTAGTACTTGTAGTAGTAGTGTGCTTGTAGTAGTAGTAGTAGTAGTAGTAGTGTACTTGTTGTAGTAGTAGTAGTAGTAGTATTGGTAGTGTACTTGTAGTAGTAGTAGTAGTAGTAGTAGTAAAATGAAACGTCTAATTTCTTCCTCTCCAGGTGCTTCAAGCGACTTCGATAGTGCCACAAAGATCGCTAAGATGATGGTGACCAGATTCGGAATGTGTGAAAAGGTAGGGGACTTAAGGAGAAAAGGCCTGTCGTTCTATTTCTACCGCACATGATTTGCAACGTTCAGTATTTGAATTGCACTGCTGTTAACAATGTGCTCTATAAATAGAGCACATTGCTGTCATTCTATTCACATTAACACATGTGTTTCCCCTTCCTGTCCCTAGCTGGGTGTGATGACCTACAGCGACATGACGGCCCAGAGCCCGGAGACACAAGCCGCTGTGGAGAATGAAGTCAGGGTGATATTAAAGGTCTGTGTAATCTTTCTTTATACAACTTAACGATTAAGCTGTTGTCAAAGCTTTTTTTCTCACCATAATTCCCTTTCGCCGTCTCCAGGACTCTTATGAGCGTGCCAGAGCCCTGCTGAAGTCTCATGCCAAAGAGCACAAAAACCTGGCCGAGGCTCTGCTCCTGTACGAGACGCTCGACGTCAAAGACATCCGGCTGGTCCTGGAGGGCAAGACCCTGGAGACCAGATGAAACAAGGACAGCGCCAATCAGAGGGTAGCACCAGAGCAGGGGGAAGGGGGCGGGTTTTAAACACTCAGGGGTCATGGAAAGAGGAAAAGACTCAATTCATGAATCGGAGAAGTAAAAACTCATGGTCTGCATTCACTAAGTCTCTAGACTTCATGCTGTCACGTCTGCGTAATCTCAACATTATTTCCAGATAGGTCGTTTAGTGGTGTTGCACTTTAATAGGACTTTCCTGCTGCTGTTAGTTCACTATATGTGACGAAGGCTCACAGGTGAAATGCCTAATGATAAGGAAGTTGCTCAGGTCACTTCATCCTTCAGTGGTAGGACATGTGAATGTAAGGCTGCAACAAAAGCTTATTGTCATTATCAAATATTTTGCTGATTATTCCATGGATTTATCGTTCTTGTCTGTAAGGCTTGGTATCGTTAAAAGAAAATGATGATACCACATCGTTTTTTGATTTGGGTAAAATGCCACCACCACATTCAATAACATCCAAAAGAGAAATACACCAATACATTTGTTCGATTGTTTTCACTGGAAATGCTTCAATACTACTTGGAACTAGGTTATTTCAGGGTTATTTTCTAATAAAATGTTAGAAACATTTTGATCCCAGATAATCAAAGTCAACAGTGACATCTTTAAATGGCTTGTTTAGTAAGTCCAAACCTAAAACATATTAATTTAATTTGGCGAAAAGCAGGAAATCTACACATATGGAAGTCTGAAAAAAAGCATTTTCTGCTTCTTTTTTTTTGCCTGTAAAATGACCTGTGTGGTTAATGCATTATCAAGCAATTGTCGAAAAATGATTCTGTCATTCAAGTTATCGCGTTAATTGTTAAAAAAGGGATTTGAAATGTGGTCAAATTCTGTTCAGCCTGGTCTCTTAAAATTCCTATACCGTCGATGAGAAATACTGAGCGTTTTTTATCTTAAACACAAATAACTACTTGGTAATCATTGCAACCAGTCTTTATCAAATCACAACCCCTATTTAGTTGCCTTATAAGGTTTTTTGTGTAGTATTTCCATTTGGTATAACCCCTTTGTGTGCGTGTCTCAATTTGGGCACCAAAAAGTGTCACAATGGGGTGCTTCACTTTGTCTTACCATCAGATTCTAAGTATCTTGGATCATAAATCATGTATATATTCCCTTCTGTTTATGTCCCTCAATCTTATTTTTAAATGTGGCCTTTTGGGGAAGGACTTTAGAGTAAGTGTATGTATTTCCTTTTTAAAAGACTAGGTCTGACAAGTTAAACCATAGCGTCTAGACACGTTGGGTAAAGTGTAAACATTCAAATGCACTTCTGCACTCTATTATTTTTATTTATGCTGTGAAAACATTTCTGTTAATCTGAAAAAGCATGCACCAAATACAAGCTGTGTTTATGTAGTGATAAAGCATTGGGATTTTAGGATTTAAAGTTGTAATGCTCAAACCTAATTTATTTAAATAATAGAGTTAGGCTTCCAAAAAGCCTCTGAAGAATATCAGTGTTTCTTGTAATTTCCAATGAGTTAATGAAAACCTCTTAATCTTTTAATTACTGAGAAAAACAACAGTAAGTTATGAGTTTATTGTCCATTGGCTTCTCTTGTCGTTAATTTGAGGCAGAGACATGTTAAAGGACCCAATGTGGAGTCAATACAGCAGTGTATGATTAGCGTTATCTACCATTTTATTGAAAGTATAGCTTTTGTCAAAATGACCACGAGCATATATGTACTTTATAGTGTTGCCCTTTTCACTTTCTTTCTTCATTTGACTTTCTTTCTTCAGTTTACTGGCCTTTTTATCCATGTTTAGCTGTATATATGATGTGTTGATGTTGAGAACATTGTACATAGATGTATAGCAATGCTTTTATGCTGTACACATTGAATGGCTCTGCTGTTGATTGACACAATCTCTCAACATTGAGATGGCAATGGTTGATGAATTGTTTGTGCACCTCAAATAAATAAAAAGAAGCCCAAAAGAAGATTGGAGTGTACATCAGTTTTATTATTTACAAAACTATCAAATGCGTATACTTTGTTACAATGAGCCAACATGAACAAGCTTTACACTTCTGTCACGGAAGACTAGCTTTAAATTATATTCTTAAGAACTGACAAAAAACAACTATTCAAGTATTTGAGCAAACGGTAGAATTTTCTCGTAAAAACATCACATTATTCGAAAAGCTGTTCACAAAAAATGTGCAGATTTTCAATTTATGTTTCACTTTAAATTTGCATTAAAAAAACTTGGAATCCCGAAGTTTAAAACCACTTCCCAAAGGCCCCAAGAAGAGTCAGGAATACTGGAATAAACACTAATCCGTGGAGCAGGCCAAATGTTATCACAAGAAACACAATCTTGAAGAAAGTCCTAAAGATGTAACTCCCAGACATGGACAGCACCAACACTCCTAAAATGGTAGACAGTGCTCCTTGGAGTATTGGATACCCTAAACAGGCCATGGCATCGATCGCTTTCTCATTGACGTCACTCTTAGGGCTAGAGATGAAAGAATATGAAATATGTGCGGAGAAGTCTACCGAAAAACCGATGCACATGACCAAGTTGATCATGGAGATGGAGTCCAGGTTTACACCCCAGAGTGCCATGAACCCTGTCACACCAACAATGACTGAACAAATTGCAAAAGCCACCCAAAGGGAACAAAGAGGACTGGGTATTAGGATGAGTGAGACGATTAGCATCACCATCACAGCCACCATGATGGTTTGAATGGTGTTGTCCATAATGACAGTATACTGGTCAAAGTAGATGAAAGCAGGGTGGTACACAAGTAGATCTACTAGGCATTCCTCTGCTGTTTTCCTAAGTCCAATCATCATATTCTTCGTGGATGCATTGTTGAGTGTCTGAACAAAAAATCGAGATGCCCGAATCTTGGTATCCGCTGTGAAGTTGATGTCATGTTTGAACATGGCGTTGAGTTCTAAGAAATCTGGCAGATGTGTTAAGAAAGACTCTTGAGAACTTATATTAAGATTGCTGGCATTAGCATACTGTACAAAGGAGAGAAACCAAGCCAAAGTGCCATTGACAAAGTTCAAACTCTCAAAATGTGAAATGCATGAACACAGACGCTTCTGTTCGTCTGCATCCCAGTATGCAAATGGCTGCTTCACTGCTACCATTACGTTACAGCTATATTCGGCGAAGTGTTTCCCTTGATCTTTGTAGTACTTGATGAGGTATGAATCATCCAAAGCCAGATTCCTGATGTCGAGTCCTTCATTTAAGTTAAAACAGCCATAGATACTAACAGCCAGATAGCCTGCGTAAAGGAAAAATACACAAACTTTTGTTGATTTATGAGTCAAAAATGGGCCGTAGAACCGCTCAAACATGTGACTCACGACCTCCGTTTCCTCCTTTTCAGTGATTCGATCATAGCTCCCCCCAACACAACACATGCCAAAGGCTTTAGAACTCCTGGAGGGTAAGTCCTCAGGGATGTTGGCGCAGGTGAACCAGTGCTTGTTCTCTGCTTCTCTTTGTCCGTTCAAAGCCATACACGCCCCCAGGAAGGTGATGCTGTACAGATAGCAGAAGCAAATAGAAATCCCAGCGTACAGGCAGAAGGAGCGGACGGAACCAAAGGGCGATCTGCAGCCCAGAAACAGAGCCAGCGCGTCGGTCAGGGTGGTGATGGTAATGGAGACCGCAGCATCCTTGTAAGTGTAAGCCAGCCGCTCGGGGACGCTGTCCAGAACACTGGTCCTCTGCCAGCAGGAGATCATGATGAACATATCATCCAGTCCAATACCTTTAGATTAAACAGTCAGAGGAGAAAAGATTTACGCACAAGGGAAATAGGACCCTTATCTACTACCTTATCTACTTACAAAGTAGATCTACTTTGTAATACCCTTATCTACTTTGTATTATCTTTTGGCTTTGTCATTTAAAGGGCATGGGAGTACACCCCGCTTCTTAGCTATTTAACTACAAAGGAGATGCACTGTATTTCACTTTGACGGTTTGACTGCATTTGAAAGTAGTCAAAGTTTGACCACTTTCAAATGCAGGCTGTTCTGTTTTGTGTATCCAGGCAGCCATTGGTTTCCATAGAAGACTGGACTACCGTATTGAAGCCTCAAATGTGGCATTTTGACCATCGCCATTTTGTTTTTTTGGAACCATAATTGATTTGGATAGGAGGATGGAATAACTAAAAGCATTTACAAAACTTAACCTTTTGGGTTAACATGAAGTTGTTTTGAGCACACTCTAACTTTGATTCAGCATTAGATAGTGGAACCTCATGGGCCTGGACGTTTTACAGAACATAACTTACCTAATATCATGAAAGGACAGGAAGCAACTGTCATGACAAAAGGTTGATCCAGCAGCAGCAGCAGTCCAAATCCACTCAGGACTGCCAGACCTGTGGAGAGCACCCCACAGGCTGCCACCCACACCTTCGTCCTCACATTATCCAACCTACAGTAGAAGAAAAGCAGACATTAAAAACAGCTAAACATCCGTACTGCACTGCATAAGATGGTGAGCAGATGTTCTACTAACCTCCAACATGATATGATGGAAAACGTGATGGCGATAGCATAGGTGATGGAGAACAAATGGATGACAGACCCTGGAGTCTTTTCAAATTCCCACTGCATCGACATGGAGGTGGAATAAGAAACCTAGAAAGAGTATATTAATACATATTACATAGTCTACATACTAAATTAAACTAAAACGGGTTGAAGTTCTGCTTACCTGAATGTCAGCTGATGATATGTTTGAGACTAATTTAATGAAGCTTTCCAACCAAAGGTCAGTCTTTGTTTTGTTGTCTTCACGTAAATAGTAATAGAGCTGTATGGCTTTAGCACTTTCAACTACTGTGCTCTCATTAAGTAATTTCACATTCCCCAGACTCAAATACAAAGGAAAACTCCTAGAATTTGAGTTATACCATGGAAATGTCAAATTGACTGTGTCTATATTGCTGGCATTGGTTTTAATAATGTCTAAAATGTCATTGGAGGTGCAGGATCCCATCACCTCAGCGCACACATCCACATATTCAAATGACTGGTTGTCAAACTGGACCACCATACTTCTTACTTGAAAATCTAAGTCTAGGATGTCCTGCAGTGACTCCACAGTCAAAATATTCCTGTCATTCGTAGCTATAAGAATTGCGTAATTCCCGTCTGTGCTCAGCCTTAAACGCGAAAACGTGGAGTCATTTCCAGTAAAGGTTTCTTGGATGTATTTTCTCTCCAGCTTGGCTTGTCCATCGAAAGGCGTGAACTGTTCTTCAATATCGTTTGACATTCTGTCCTGGAGAAGATAAAATCCACTCCCAAGACATGTCGAGAAAATAAGAGGGGCAATCAAGAACCACCAAGGATGAGATCCGATAAAATGACCCATCATCTCAAAGCAAATGCGCAGGGGCCTCTCAACGCAATCTGTGCGTAGTACGGCCATGGCTGTAAGAATTTGGATTTCTGAGGAATATAAAGTAGATGCTCCTTCTCTACTGTCGAGGGTTGTGTGGATTTTCACAGCTGTATTTATTGTGCTGCAGACCATTTTCAGCTCCTTCATGAAATTAGATTTGCATAATTACAGGGTTAGCCCAAATGAAAAGAGGCAAATGAGGAAAGGCTCAGTCAATGAGCCTATTGAAGGACGGTAGGTGAAGCATGGCTCACTGGGTCCATTTCAATACTTATACTGTCCATTGTTTCCAATTGCAACACCCCCAGGTGATAACTTGTCATGATTGAGGCAACATTCAACTTTGGGGCACTCCGGTCTAATGAATGCAAAGGCACAGAACAAAGCTGTTTTATAATGAATGAGGTTTTTGTTTTTTTCTGTAAATTAACAATACCTTTTGGTGTGGTAGACTTCCTTCTCTTCTTTTATCAGTTTCATGGTAGACTTAGCCAACTAATATGCAGAGTTGTTTCAAATAAGAAAAAAATCATAGACACAATGAAAGGAGGTATTCAAAAAGTACAAGGAGAAAAAAGAAGGCACAACAAAAGTAATACGATTTTAATTTATAATGGTAAGATACAGCGGCAAAAAAAAGTAAGTGAATCTTTTTTGAATGAACCTGTAACCAGTATACATTTGTTCCAAAATATAGTCTGATCCTCACCTAAGTTCAATTAATGAACAACAAACACAATCTGTTTTAATTTATAGCATACAAATTGTTGCTTTGTACATATCCATATCGAAAACGTTGTTAAAACAATCACAGTGTAGGTTGGAAAAATTATGTGAAGCCCTAGACTTTAACAACAACTCGGTTAGGAGTTAGCAAACCTTGTTTTAATCAGTGAACAGGATAAGAAGTGTTGTTTAAGCTATTTTGACTTATAATAATAACTTTTTAAATATTTTTAATTTGCTATTAAAGGATTAAAGCTCCAATGATATACTGTTTATACATATACTGTAAATACTTTAGTTTTCTCATATCTGTATTATATATAATACTATACATTACAATCAACTTCACCGCTATGTTGCATTTCTGGTTAGATGCTAACTGAGTGTCATTGTCTTAGTACTATAACGATCTCATGTAAACATATAAGCATTAAACCAAATGAGTCTTATACTCAGTCTTTAAGGTGCCCTATTCTGACATGTCTCCATGTTTTGATGTTCAAAAAGCTCTTTTCACCCTCTGTCTGAAACCAGAGCCCAGTCTGCTCTGATTGGTTAGCTGGCCGGCTCTGTTGTTATTGGCCAACTTAGAGATGTCCCGCCCCTTCACGTACAATGCGTTGGAGCACTAGCCAATAGAAGCACAAGTTGTACATAGTGATGTCACTATAGGATTAATTGTAGTCATGTTGGGGGAACAATGCATCCAATATCGGCGTATGACATTTTAATTATATAATTGTCCTCTGTGATAAAAGCAAAGCCAATAACAAAAGCTCTTGTTTCATTACGAATATATGTGATATACTTAATAGTCTACAGACTTGCAGAGTGTGTGTGTGTGTGTGTGTGTGTGTGCGTGTGTGTGTGTGTGTGTGTGTGTGTGGTGTGTGTGTGTGTGTGTGTGTGTGTGTGTGTGTGTGTGTGTGTGTGTGTGTGTGTGTGTGTGTGTGTGTGTGTGTGTGTGTGTGTGTGTGTGTGTGTGTGTGTAAATGAACCAAGAGAGCAGCAAAGAGTGCAGAGTCAAGGCTATTATTGAATTTGATTATCTGGCGCTCGGCCGGCTGCACAGATGCATTGTCACAGATTTCCCTTCGAACATCCCAACTGTTACACAGAGAGCAAGTGTGTGTGTGTGTGTGTGTGTGTGTGTGTGTGTGTGTGTGTGTGTGTGTGTGTGTGTGTGTGTGTATATAGAATAGACATTGTTCTCCATGCCCTGACAAGCATTAATATAGCGACTTTCTCCGTACGGCGTCTTTAATCAAAGGGGAAGAAAAGAGGGGCTGTTTCACTACATGACTGTAATCAATGGGCGTGCAGTCGTTGATGAGCTGCAGGAAGACAGAGTCACTCGGAAGTGCACACACACTCACTAAAAACACACACACACACCATTTTGAGCCTCATTTGCATGTAAATCAGTGCAGCTGAGATGAGATGCAGCTCAGGAATAAGCTGCTCTCCAATCACCTTGGCTTAAGAGTCACATGTTTAAATGTTTCAAATATTACAGCATTTATGTTAAACTGATGTCACAGAAATAAAAGGAGGCAAAGAGAGAGGACACACTGTGCGATTATCACCGACAGACGAACTGTGTCTATAGTTTCAAATACTCTCACTTTGTGTATGTTGTTCAAATTAAAGAGTTCAATTATATTGGCCTTTACACATTCCTCATCGTCACTTTGATCGAATGATGGAAAGCTTTGTGTGTCATCCCAACCTGATACTGTCCAAATCCAAGCGCACATCAAAGGACTTTTTACTATGGGCATAGATATGTCTCATAATTATTTGTGTGAACATAAAAATAATTGGTGTGTAAATATGTGATTTGTAAATGTAAAACACCATCCACAAATGCATTTAAAAGATTTGCAAACTCACAAACATTTGCAAGTGTAAAACGGATCTGCAAATACGTTAAAAAGATCTGTGAATATCTCTTTAACATTTACAACTTTCAATCCGGCATTTGTGAATCCATTTTGTATTTGTCAACCAAAAATGCGTTTGCGGATCTCAAATCTCTGCTCGTGGATCTCACATGTTTACATTACATTGCATTTAGCTGACGCTTTTATCCAAAGCGACTTACAATAAGTACATTTGACCAACAAGACACAACCTTGAAGAAAACAGAATCATAAAGTACATCAGGTTTCATAGAGCCAAACATTTCAAGTGCTACTCAACTGGCTTTAGATAAGCCAGTCCTATATTAGTATATAAGTGCTCTGTTAATAATTCTATCGCTCGAAGTGGAGTCGAAAGAGATGAGTTTTCAGTCTGCGCCGGAAGGTGTGTAAGCTTTCTGCTGTCCTGATGTCAATGGGGAGCTCATTCCACCATCTTGGAGCCAGGATAGCAAACCCACGTGTTTTTGCTGATGGGAACTTGGGTCCCCCTCGCAGCGAGAGTGCAGCGAGTCGTTTGGTGATGAAGCCGGGAGTGATGGTGCGCATCTCTGCTTCGGTGATTTTGGTGGGCGTCGTTGAGGGGCGGGGGGGGTAAAGGACATGCTGCCAACCCTGCGTGTCGCCTTCATGCGGTCATCGAACTCCAGGGGGGTGGGCGAGGGTGAAAGGGTGAGCAGAGAGTAGAGAGAGCTGGGGGATGAATGAAGAGTATCCTCAAAGGCGTTGGTTGACAGGGGGGGGGACGGGCAGTGGAGACTCCTCCATGTGTCTCATAGGTCTCCCATAATCAGAACATCCCTCAGGCGGGTGCAGTGATACTTCTTCAGGGTTTTCTGCGCGATGTGTTGTGTCTTTTTCCTGTGTGTGTGTGTGTGTGTGTGTGTGTGTCAATATAACCCGGCTCTATTATAGAATGAAAAAAGCAAACATCAAGAACTTCAAAGTAAAAGTCTTTAATTCTTCAATTTAAAAAAGGAAAAAGTCCCGTCAAAATAACGAGATGATCCAATCACAGAGCTCCAGTGCTCTGTGATTGGACGAGAGATGATCCAATCACAGAGCTCCAGTGCTCTGTCACTTATTTCATAAAATAGATTACTATCATATTTGTAAATAAAGGAGAAAATATCATACATAAGAACAAAAATATACAATAAATATATTACACTTCCAATAAATTCAATAATTATTTTATTTTTGCGATACTTTTCAGAATAAATATAAATACCATTTTAACTCTCAATGCAAACAGTTGATTAGTGGAAAGCTTTAAAAACATGAATTCACATTCCCTCCCTCCCCCCCCTCTGACATCTCTCCCCTGACCTCTCCACCCTGCCTCCCACTTTACCCCCCTGCCCCAAATGGTCCTGGACTTTAACCCCCTCCCACACACACACACACACACACACACACACACACACACACACACACACACACACACACACACACACACACACACACACACACACACACACACACACACACACACACACACACACACACACACACACACACGCAACCTTATTATTATCAGAACCCACAGAGCAGAAAGAAGGGCTGTTCTTTTTTTCATGAGGACAGAATCTGGGAACGCTTAATGATCCCAAATCCTGTCACAATGCGGGGGAACCCTGAGACACAGGGGAACCCGGTACAGTGACATGACATTTCATTTAAGTGGACTTCTTATCCTCTCTAATAACTGATCTAATAACTGTTCTAATAACTGTTCTAATAACCTCCTCTTCCTCCACAGCCCCCTCCTATTCCTCCACAGCCCCCTCCTCTTCCTCCTTCTCCTCCACCCCAAATCGTAGCTTCAGCGTCCGGTTCTCCTCTCGCAGGCGGGCGATCTCCAGATCCTTCTCCTCTTTCTCCACATGGAGCTTTTTGTGGATCCTCAACAAATGGACGATCTCCACATCCTTCTGGTCAGCAAACGATCCCTTCAGTTCTCTCAGATCCTGGTTCCTCATTCTCAAGATGTCCATCTCTAATTTGTGCTTCATCTGCATCTTGAGGAGATTTCCATATCTCAGGTTCAGGTTCTCTAAGTCATCCCTCAAGACGTTCCGCTCAATCTCTCCATCCTTTACTTCCTCACAAGGTTCTTTAGGTTCTGTGAGATCCTGGTTCTCCTCTAGCAAAGCATCTATCTCTCCCTTCTTTACTTCCTCACAAGGTTCTTTAGGTTCTGTGAGATCCTGGTTCTCCTCTAGCAAAGCATCTATCTATCCCTTCTTTACTTCCTCACAAGGTTCTTTAGGTTCTGTGAGATCCTGGTTCTCCTCTAGCAAAGCGTCTATCTCTCCCTTCTTTACTTCCTCACAAGGTTCTTTAGGTTCTGTGAGATCCGGGTTCTCCTCTAGCAAAGCATCTATCTCTCCATCCTTTACTTCCTCACAAGGTTCCTTCTGTTCTGTGAGATCATGGTTGTCCTCTAGCAAAGTGTCTATCTCTCCCTTCTTTACTTCCTCACAAGGTTCTTTAGGTTCTGTGAGATCCGGGTTCTCCTCTAGCAAAGCGTCTATCTCTCCATCCTTTACTTCCTCACAAGGTTCCTTCTGTTCTGTGAGATCCTGGTTGTCCTCTAGCAAAGCATCTATCTCTCCATCCTTTACTTCCTCACAAGTTTCCTTCTGTTCTGTGAGATCCTGGTTGTCCTCTAGCAAAGTGTCTATCTCTCCATCCTTTACTTCCTCACAAGGTTCTTTAGGTTCTGTGAGATCCTGGTTGTCCTCTAGCAACGTGTCTATCTCTCCATCCTTTACTTCCTCACAAGGTTCTTTAGGTTCTGTGAGATCCTGGTTGTCCTCTAGCAAAGTGTCTATCTCTCCATCCTTTACTTCCTCACAAGGTTCCTTCTGTTCTGTGAGATCCTGGTTGTCCTCTAGCAAAGTGTCTATCTCTCCATCCTTTACTTCCTCACAAGGTTCCTTCTGTTCTGTGAGATCATGGTTGTCCTCCAGCAAAGTGTCTATCTCTCCATCCTTTACTTCCTCACAAGGTTCTTTAGGTTCTGTGAGATCCTGGTTGTCCTCTAGCAACGTGTCTATCTCTCCATCCTTTACTTCCTCACAAGGTTCTTTAGGTTCTGTGAGATCCTGGTTGTCCTCTAGCAAAGTGTCTATCTCTCCATCCTTTACTTCCTCACAAGGTTCCTTTTGTTCTGTGAGATCCTGGTTCTCCTCTAGCAAAGCATCTATCTCTCCATCCTTTACTTCCTCACAAGGTTCCTTCTGTTCTGTGAGATCCTGGTTCTCCTCTAGCAAAGTGTCTATCTCTCCATCCTTTACTTCCTCACAAAGTTCCTTCTGTTCTGTGAGATCCTGGTTCTCCTTTAGCAAAGTGTCTATCTCTCCATGCTTTACTTCCTCACAACATTCTTTAGGTTCTGTGAGATCATGGTTCTCCTCTAGCAAAGTGTCTATCTCTCCATCCTTTACTTCCTCACAAGGTTCCTTCTGTTCTGTGAGATCCTGGTTCTCCTCTAGCAAAGCGTCCATCTCTCCATCCTTTACTTCCTCACAAGGTTCTTTAGGTTCTGTGAGATCCGGGTTCTCCTCTAGCAAAGTGTCTATCTCTCCATCCTTTACTTCCTCACAAGGTTCTTTAGGTTCTGTGAGATCCGGGTTCTCCTCTAGCAAAGTGTCTATCTCTCCATCCTTTACTTCCTCACAAGGTTCTTTAGGTTCTGTGAGATCCGGGTTGTCCTTGAACAAAGCGTCCATCTCTCTTTTGGTCTTACGGCACCACTTGAGGAGCTTTACATATTTCATGTTCAGCTCCTCATTGGTTAAGACTCTCTGCTCCTCCTTCAGGTCCTCCTCCTCCATCTGAGAGGCCTGCTCCTGCATCTTCTCCTCCTTCAGGTCCTCCTCCTCCTCCGTCTGAGAGGCCTGCTCCTGCATCTTCTCCTCCTTCAGGTCCACCTCCTCCTCCGTCTGAGAGGCCTGCTCCTGCATCTTCTCCTCCTTCAGGTCCTCCTCCTCCGTCTGAGAGGCCTGCTCCTGCATCTTCTCCTCCTTCAGGTCCACCTCCTCATCCGTCTGAGAGGCCTGCTCCTGCATCTTCTCCTCCTTCTTTCTTCTTAAACTACTCTCCAGCTCCAGCTTCCCGTCCTCAACCTGTTTCTTCAGAAGCTGGATCACAAACTCATGCACTTTGCAGCTTTTTGGTTTCACAGGAGGCAGATCTTTCCTCAGAGGAACCTCTGAAGGAACCTCTGAAGAACTGACCGCCAGCTGCTCTCTGTTGTCCTCCATCTCTATGAATGAGCTGCTGTTTAGCTAACAGGGGCTAAATGTACTTATTGGACTTTAAGGTCTGAATTGACTAAGTGTTGTTCACCTGTGAAGATGACCTGACTAAACTATACGTGCAAGTATCCTAATGTTCGCTGACCACAAACCCTGTTTCTGCTGCTTATGCTGTAATGACCTGTCTCTCAGAGATACCTGCAGACTCTCGCAGACTCTGAGACCAAAGCCTTTGAGGTCATCAGTCTGAAGGTTCCATTCCAGATAAGGAGTGATTGACAGCAGCTGACCGTGCTGTTGCCTGGCAACGCTGTTTTGTTCAAATCATATTAAGAAATGTAAACATCAATAAAAAATACTTTATTGATCCCAAAAACACAGGAAGTTAAAGTACTGAGCCAGGCCCGGTTCTACGGGGGTGCATAGGCATGCATTGCACCCTCAGTTTAAAGTAGAGACACTACACCTGCACATCAGCAGGAGAGGTCGAGGACTCTTTAATAAAAAGCATCTGCTGATGTGAAGCATGCCTCATGCCTTTTACATGTTTAGACTAAATAATCAGAATACAATAAGAACATAATGTTTTCCTATTTTTCTTATTTTATTTATTTATTTAAATAATACTACGACTATTTTAGACAAACTATAAAAACACTGTTAAAAACAGTAATTGCCCAAATAAAATGGACAAAAACTATTTTATTTTATCTTAGTTTCAAACGACGTGATCCTCAGTGACGTCACGCATCGAAGCTTGGCCGGAAGTTGCGTGAACAGCAGCCTGTCACCGGAGCTGCTAGCCGCCTGCTGCTCCAAAAACAAGTAAAGTTCACCGAAAAAAGCGTCGCCAAGTGCAGGTTAAACTAGCCCCTGTTAGGAATATGGATGACGACGTGATAACGACTCTGAAGCTGTTGATAATCGGTGAAAGTGGAGTCGGGAAGTCCAGGTTTGTAGCAAGCTGTTAGCTAGCCTGTTGTGAATGTTGACATTCTTCTTATTATGTAAGTTTATTACACAGCTGTTGCTAAGCTAACAGCTAATGTTGTCCTTTTCCTGCCAATGTAGGCCACATATTCACTTTTAACAAGTTGACAATTAGGTGTCAGAAAAATGGCAGCGTCATATAGGCAGCTGTAAAACTTCCCCCTGGTATTTTGTTTCCTGATAGGGATGCTGCTGCTCATTTCAACATTACAACTGTGTAGCTATTGTACTGTGCTTGTAACTGACAGAGGGAAGGGTTGATAGAGTTTGCAGTCACCTCACAAAAGCCTAGTGTGTCTTGCTTATAGCCTTGTTTTCTGTATTCTCCTAACAGTCTTCTCCTGAGGTTCACAGAGGATACCTTTGACCCTGATCAGGCAGCAACAATAGGTTATTAACTTACACACACATGTACATCAACACATGGTTCAACACAGAAATATCATTTAGAAGGTGCCACCATCAAAGCCTTTTCTCTTTACTTTGTTTCTTCCTTTCATTAATGATCAGGTGTGGATTTCAAAGTAAAGACCCTCTCAATAGATGGGAACAAAGCAAAGCTCGCCATATGGGTAAGAAATAAGTCATTATGTCACTGTCAACAGTTTAGTCTTTGTTGTTAGGAAAAACACGAGGATGTACGTGTGTTCTCCACAAGGGGGAGACATTGCACAGCAGACTCTCATAAAGAAACTTTAACACTTTTCACGAGGCATAACATCCAGATGTCCAATGTAAAAACACTACCACCATTCTCAGTGAGACCATAACCCAAGCGCAATATACTGAAATGGCATACTCTTTATTGTTGAGAATATTAGAATAATAATTGAGAAATAAGTGTGCCGGAGGATGCCAGGGCTCAAAATACATTACGAGAAAGAGGACGGCACTTTGTAAAGTGTAATGGGCTGACGCAGGTGTAATACTTATAATGCATGTAGTTTAAAAAATCATATTTAAATTATAATAATTGTGAATTTTTAAATGTCTGATTGGATTAAAACTCATAAATACAATATATGCTTTTTAATTACCTTCTATTTTATTGAATTTCATTATATCTATATTGTCGAATTTGGTCTACCAATCAGCAAACTCCCATATATATAACAAAATAATAATTCCAATGCCTGACTCATAATATTCCCTTCTTTGTGCCCCGGGTGAATTTCAATAAAAAGAGAAGTAAAATAAATTGATATATTTTCCTGCATTTATATGCACCATACTCTAATCCACTTAACAAGCAATACAATCATTCTCAGACACTTAAATGCTGTATAGTCTCCTAACTTCCCCATATATTTTCAGGCTTGTCCTTCAAGCCAATAAATCGTATTTTGAAGTACACAATGAAATGTAACTTGTGTTTTTGCAGCTCTGCCAGTTCCATAACGTGCCAAGTCATCCTGTTTTAAACATTAGCATTGTGAATAATTCCCTTAAGAATAAAGATTTGCAAAAGAGTTCTCAGGCAGTGGCCAATTTCACAGCGGGACAGTCTGAGACCTCGCACCACTTATTGGGAAAATGATGTCTGTGAGTGTGGACACATGTAGTTTTGAAATGCTTGGCGTTATGGAGCTTTTTGCTGCTGTTAATCTTAAGTGTTTTACTTTGACAGGACACAGCCGGACAGGAAAGGTTTCGCACCCTGACACCCAGCTACTACCGCGGTGCGCAGGGAGTCATACTCGGTACACAGTGATGTTTATAAAGCCTCATAACCTGTTCTAAACCTGACCTAGACACACTTTCTCTCTTACCAGCTAACTAATCATCTTCACTCTCCCGCTTTAACACTTTCTTTACACATTAGTCACGGCCATCAGATTACAGCAACTTTGAATGAAAATGTTAATAATAAAAGGAAGATGTTCCAATTGATTTTCCCCTCTAACTCCTTTTCTCTGTTTGCATGGTTTTGACAGTGTATGACGTCACAAAGCGTGAGACATTTACGAGGCTTGAAAACTGGCTGAACGAACTGGAGACCTACACAACACGCAATGAAATTGTAAAGATGCTTGTTGGGAATAAAATCGATCGGGTGAGTCTGTCTGACACAAAACAGGTTAAACAGTTCCAGTTCCATCAGCCCATGTCCTTGACAGATCCTAGACCTCTGACCCAAACCATGTTCTGAACAGTGAATATGAACTGCTACCATCTAATCGGAGATACAGGATTCCACCATTCAATAAGGTCAGACTGAAGCATCCTTTGTGCGTCAGTCGATCCTCTCAGTGAACACAGAGCTAAATCCCAGATCTCTTTGAGCAGCTTTTCTCTCACTGATTGTGTTGTTATGTTAAATGTTTGTTGTTTGTGTTTCATGTATTTGTGTCTGGATATTTGTGTGTTGATGTTGGACATGGAGCTGCTGTGACGCAAGTCAAATTTCAGACTTGATCTGACAAATAAAGTAATATCGTATCGTATTTCTGGTCATTTAGTAAACCTAAAAGGCTTAAACTCAGCCAAGAAGGTATAATATGTAAGGTTTCCGCATTAAAAACAATTCATTGTTTCCAACATTATTCATCTTTGAAAACACATGCTGTTGTATCCCCTTTGAGCATGCGTCCATGTTTGGTTGTCTGCCAGAAAGTGACATGTTTTATCACAATTTAAGATTTTTAGGATGTACGTTTTATTTCTACTTCATGTTATAACCAGAGCAAAATAAAATAAGCACACTATTGCAGGAGCCAAACCACATTGGAAAACCACTCATTGTTAGCATGAGACTGCTTTATTCAGTGTTTTCACAGGTTTTGTTTACCTTGTTTTTCTTTTTTGAGAGGAAGAGACCTCTGCACATAATGTGGCTCCTGGTAAAAACATCTAGAGTGTCTGGATCTTAAGTGAACAGAGAAACAAGCTGAGTACATGTTAGCCGTTAGCTTGCAGCCCACCCATCCGCCAACACATTGTATACAAGTTTTTACCAGTTATGCTCGCTGTGTCCTTTTTGTTTTGGAAATAAGGAGACCTTTTATTTTGATAATTCTGCTCCTTCTAAAAACCTCCTGATTGATCAACAACAAATTCCACAATCAAACGCTACTTTAGGACCCCACCAAACTCTGTGTTCTCATCGTTTCCACTGAAAGACCTCTCAGGGCAGAACAACAAAATGTTAACCTTTGATTTTATATTTCCTCCTACCTCTTTTGGGAATAAAAAAATAGGTCCTTTGCTTGTGCAGAACAAGACTTTGAATCCTTCAACATGTGTATTCCACAAGGAGAAAAATAACATAGGATGTCTGTTTGTTTTTCAGGACGACCCTGAAGTGGATAGAAACGAGGGCCTGAAATTTGCTCGGAAACACTCTATGCTTTTTATCGGTAAGTATACATGTCAGACGCGGTCAGACATGCTCATATAAACTCATAGAGCCATAACATGAGGCTTACTGTAAAGCCATTCCAACGTACTTACTGTCCTTAAAAGGCAGAGCTGTAATTGTGTAGTTGGACCAAAAGAAGTCAAAACATCACTTTAGTAAGTCATGCGTTTAGTTTTGAGTTGTTTTGTGTTTATACGGCTTTGGCATTTTGGAGCCACTAGCGTTGCGAGATGCTCCAAAAGAAGTGCATTATGATTAAAATCTAGCGGGCTTTCATTTATCGGATCCATGTCTACACGTGTTCCTGATTCCCATCGCCTATCTGCCCCTCTCTGGGAAATGATGTTAAAGTTTCTGCAGAGTTTCCATTTTAGAACAGCTAAATTAAGGGTTTCGAAAAAGGGTTGGGCAGCGAAGATGTTGTGGATAAATCTGCTGTCATGATGTCTTCATCCCACTGGATATGACTCTGGCTTCTTAAAATGAAATCATTTTCTATTTAATAAGTCATACTGGCAACACATGGATATATATTTTTAAGTTTTACGACAGGGTATGCTAAAAATATATAAATTGCCCTGTTTTTGGGTTTAAAGGGGAATTTCTTTGGTCATTTTTCACGTTTTCTACCAGGTTTCTTTGCTGATAAATCTGAGTAACCCTCTTTCATTTGTACAGAGGCCAGTGCAAAGACCAAAGATGGCGTCCAGTGTGCCTTTGAGGAGCTTGTGGAGAAGATCCTCCAGACTCCAGGGCTGTGGGAGAGTGAAAACCAGGGTCAGAAGGTCCGTCTGGGGGACCAAGAGCATGGTGGTGGCAGGGCATGTGGAGGATACTGTTCCATACCCTGAAACTTGAAAAAAAACAACGACAACAACTGACAGGAATGACTACGGAGCAGAAACTGATATATTGGATGTGGAACTGAATGAGTACTCTAAAAAAAAAAAAGTTTGGTCGAAAGGACTTTTTGCTGTTTGCACACTTCCTTTTCAAACATCATCTGTCACCACTTTCTGTTAAAAACATGAATGAAAGTATCCTGCAAAAAAAAAGGAAGTATAGTGTTTTAAATTGACATGCCAAGTGTACGTCATCGGAGTTCATGTCTGGTTTGAATTTAGCTTATTGGCAGCAGTGATTCTGTTGTGCATTAAGGCATCAGGTTAATAGCATAGTGCCTGTTACGTGAACCAATTTGTAGGTTACAGCATATTGCAAATTTACCCCAAATGATACATTATAATCAATACAGACATCCCCTTGATTCCTTTATTGCAGGATTGCTTACACGTTGTGAGCTTTAAATACCAACTTTATGTAACGGCAATGAACGAAATGTTATACAAGATGTTTATTTGTAGGTTTTATTCTATATATATTGCATCACTTGAATCAACTTGTAAGTCATAATGCACCACACCACTGTGAATGCTCGCTGATTACACTATGGACCGCAGTCATTTACGCCAAGTCATTTTTGCTCATCCAATTATTATTTGTATTTATAGATGCTTTAAAGATAATCAATTTCCTTTCTCTTATCATGATATATGCAAACCTAGTAGCCATGTTTTAGGACTTCCTGCTATCTGTCTGTCCTACACCATCATTTCCATAAGGTTTACAGAATTGGAGCTGATATAATACAATATTTTCTTATACTCTCTTCATCTTTTTTGCCTATCTGACCTGGCAACACATTTAATTTAGCCTGTACATTTGTTTGCTTGGGCTTTTATTTAGCCATTTCTGTGTGGTGTTGTGGTCCATGTAATGTCCCAGCGACGTATTGAAGGCATTTCTCACACCTTATAGTATGAGAGCATTCCTAAGAGCTTCCTGTCTTCAGAGTTGATTCGATGTATTGTTTGCTTGTTGAAAATCATGCTGACCGTTTTATCCCTGACCTTTTTGTCCTGTTTGCTGTGAATCATATTCAGCAAATTGTAACAATTATATTATCTGCCTTAACTTAGAATGACATGTAGGCTACTAGAGTCATGGCCCAGTAACGTTTGTATTGTTTCAAACTGAAATAAATGACAACCTGGAGATGCCGTCTCTCAATACTTATTATTGTATCGCAATTTGAGAGCTGAGCATGTTGTGTGGAATCCCATAATTAAAAGCAGGTCACAGTGGAAACACAAGTGAGTTTCTCTTTCCAAATTACTTTGTTGATGACTAGCCTGCCGCACATGCTAAAATATTCTCTGCACAAGATGTTAAAAAACAGACTGGAAAAATCCTGTTAATCATGTTTTGTAAAATAGTCCCAGAGGACTGTGTGTGATTACAAGCTTATGTTTGGTGTCAGGATGTCCCCAGTTGGAGGACGCTCACCACAAGTCTCTACCAGACGTTTTCCTGAGGCTTATCGTGTTCTTTCTATTTCCAATAACATACGTTTTTGGCAGTTTACCCCCATATTGAGGTCAGAAAATTCCTGAGCTCTCATTTGGCATTTGAATTTGTGTTTTTACATCGAAAGCAGATGACAGTTGTGCGTCTGGCCTATCAGAGATGTTAAAGAAAATACTGAAGATTTAGTTCCTAAGACAGATATCCCATTGTTTTTGTGAGCAACCTGCCTTATTTCATTACAATACATTCAATTTTTCATCAGGAACTTTATCAAAAAGTTGAACTTGCATAACAGCAGTCATGGCATTTCGTGTTCACCAACACGATATTTAATCTATTGATTCGTGTTCACCAACACGATTTTCCCCTTTCTTTTCGTGTTCGACGGGCCGGTGTTGGACATCAGGAGGCGCTTAGCAGTCTTAACCGCAACTTTCGCCCTCCCATTCGACTGCGAAATGCTAACGGACGACACACAGTGTTTGACGTGCCATAAGCGGAGGAAGTCCTCAATGTGGCTCGCCTTGAATTCCGGACCACCGTCGCTCGAGAGCTCCTCCGGTACGTCGAAGGTGGCTCAGAACGAACCGAGGTGTTGGACCAGGCCAGCTGAGCCCGCCAGGGCAGTACCCGCCGTAGAGCTCAGAACCTCTACCCAGCCCGAGAGCCGGTCCCCGACAACTAGGTAGTGGCGGCCCCCATAGTCGAAGAAGTCAGCAAACACCGCCTCGAATGGCGTGGACAGGGGTGAGGACGGCCGGGGGGGGTGTAGCCGCCTGTGACGGAGCATTGCGGTTGCAGTCTGCACACCCGTCCCTGGTGGCCTGAATGTCCCCGGACATCCCGGGCCAGTAAACTATGGCTCGGGCATGCTGCCCCTGGTCCCCTGGTGAGCTGCATGGAGATGCCGAAGGACTCTCCCACGGAGGGATGGGGGGACCACGGCGCGGTCCCGATAGAGCAGGACGCCGTCCTGTGCGTAGACGGACTCACAGACCGATGACAGACTCACCAGGGCAGGGTCATTAACGTCAATCCCACCCTCCTGCTCGATGAGTTGGAGGAGGTGGCCGAGGCATCCGTCAGCCTTTGTCTCCTGTGCAAGGAGGGGCCAAGAGACGGCTCCGAGCTCCCTTGCGTCGTCGCGGATGGAGGCCATGAGTGCTGACTCCACAGCGTCAGGCCCGCTCGGCAGCCCCAATGAGAGGCCGTTCGCTGAGCCAGAGGGGGAAGGATGCCTCGATGTGGCATCAGCGGCATAGTTGCTCTTGCCAGGCAGATGCACAATGTCAAAGCGCCATGGGAGGGTGCGCTGCTTGAGTCTAAACAGACGCGAGTTTGTTATCTCATCCAGCGTACAGTCGCCCATCACACAGAATGGAAACACAGAAGCAATGTAAATGGAAACACAGAAGCAATGTAAATAATAACAAATTATTAAAAATCCAGATTTCAGTATTCTGAGGCTCTGAGCCCCATTTATTTTCCTCACAGACGGCAAAACAAGTCCGACATTATACAATTTAAAATAAAAACAATAATCGTGGCTTGATATTGAGTAAGAACATATTTTTATGATCCACACAGCTTCTGGTCTTCCAAGACCCGACCAGACAAAAATACATGGTGCAGACACGAAAGACACTACCAATAGAAATACATTGCTTTTAAAATCGTTCTGTGTGACACAAAAAAAATGGGAAAATCGTGTTGGTGAACACGAATCAATAGATTACATTTATTTTGTGACTATAACACGAAATGCCGTGAGACTGGGTTGGCATTTCACTTAAATTACTGTTGCCCTGCTCTATGCCACCCTTCTGTCCACATTACAACCTTTTAAAAAGTATATAACGTTGCTGCGAGTCCTACAATTGCACACAAGAATATTGCCACTAAATAGTTCAGTAAAACACAAGTATGCAGCTCCAGCCACGGCAAGGCAATGATTTAAAGCAAGCGACTGGTCAAAAGATTTCACATTGGGTTTATTCAAATAGCTGCTGTCAGATTTAAGCATTGGATGATAGTCCAGTCTCGTGGAAGTTAATATAACTTACTGCAACAAACGGCAATAGGAAGTCATTAGAAACATGGCAAAAAAGTAGAAAATACTCAACTGCATTAGGTCAGTTTTTCCCTTTTACAATGTAGAAATGATTGAAAATGTCAAAGTTTATCAGCTTTACAAAAGAACAGAGGCTGTACAGATATTGTTCAGCACTTAAGCATCTGGTATTCCTATATGGAACAATTGACCACATGCTTTCATGAAATGCCTACACGCTGTTTGCCAGGGCCACATTAACAGTCTGGACTTCAGAGATATGGGAGGACTTCTGGATGATGCGGCTGGTGAGAGTGGGCCCTGTGGTGCAGCTCTGCCTCAGAGCCGCGTTGGGTCCTGTGACACGTATCCTGTCCAGGATACTGGTAACCGAGGTGGGACCTCGTGTGCTGCTCTGCCCTGTACCAGCTTTGGGCCCTGTCAAGCTGCTCTGCCCCTGGGCCAGGTTGGTAAGAGCCACGGCGGCGTGAATCTCCCTCCAGTCCTGATCACCTCGACTATGCTGACCTCGGCCCTGCTGCTGCTCCCTGCAAGTAAAAAAAAAAAAACATTGATACAAAGCAGAAATGGTGCATTTGCCTTTTCATACAGAGCCAAATTGATATGGGTGAATGAAGAGGTTGCGGTTCAGATTCAAGAAAAACTTCCAAGAGGGATTATGTAGGGTATTACTTTTCAAACTCATGAAAGTTGAAGAGGGCAAAGAGCTGATTGGATTGCAGATTGAGCGAGGAATAATTTCACTTACCTGTCACATTTAGTTGACGTATAGTCCATTGTGTCTGTAAGAGAGAAGAAAAGAGTTCACCTAAATATCCCATGAATCTGTTAACTTGATAGCAGTGAAATTGCAAACAGGATAATCAATGTTGGGATTAGGCCTGTATGTTAGTGATACATAGGCCCAATTCCAAACCAACCCCTACACCCTCTCCCTTCCCCATTTAACTTGAGTTTGCGTGGAGGGTTGGCCACATTAAGTGCTGTTCAAAACCAAGTGTAAGCGTTGCATGGATTTAGTAGCTTAGACTTTTTAATTAATTGTCAAGTTTGTATATTGAATGGAACCAAGCAACAAGAAGAGGTTCACACAAAAATGGCACTAAAGTTTTTTTTTAATATTATTATAATGTATTATATTTTAGTATATACATAGGATTTTAAGCCTTTCTACACTCCATGTGTTTAACTGTATACGTTACAAAGATGGACAAATATATAGATGGCTTTTTTGCTTTATGTATATAATAAGTACTTTTCCCAGGAATAGTTCCTGGAACTTTTATTTCCTGGAACTATCTAGTAAATTCTTCTTCTTCTTCTTCTTCTTCTTCTTCTTCTTCTTCTTCTTCTTCTTTCTTCTTCTTCTTCTTCTTCTTCTTCTTCTTCTCTTCTTCTTCTTCTTCTTCTTCTTCTTCTTCTTCTTCTTCTTCTTCTTCTTCTTCTTCTTCTTCTTCTTCTTCTTCTTCTTCTTCTTCTTCTTCTTCTTCTTCTTCTTCTTCTTCTTCTTCTTCTTCTTCTTCTTCTGCTTTGGCGTCTTCACAGGTTTTACGGGGCGTGGTTTGCAATTCGCCCAGCCAATCAGAGATTGGAACCTTTTTCTCCCCAGGATAAAAAGGGGTGAAAAGGTTTGCAAAAAAAAGTTCTAGTTCCAGATCTTTTTGGTGTGAATGCAAAATCTCAGGAACTATCGGAACTATTCCTAGGAAAAGTACTCCGGTGTGAAAGCGCCTATTGCCACTTTCAAATTGGCTAGTGAGCCATTTGAATTTTAGCGTTAATAAACATTACATTTTACATTACATTACATTGCATTTAGCTGACGCTTTTGTCCAAAGCGACTTACAATAAGTACATACGACCAGGAAGACACAGCCCAGAAGAAAACAGAATCATATAAGTACATCAGGTATCATAGAACCAAACATTTCAAGTGCTACTCAGCTGGCTATAGATAAGCCAGTCCTATGTTAGTATATAAGTGCTTTGTTAGTAATTCTATCGCTCGAAGTGGAGTCGAAAGAGATGAGTTTTCAGTCTCCCCCGGAAGATGTGCAGGCTTTCTGCCGTCCTGATGTCAATGGGGAGCTCATTCCACCATCTTGGAGCCAGGATAGCAAACCCACGTGTTTTTGCTGATGGGAACTTGGGTCCACCTCGCAGCTAAACAACATGTTTTGGTTTTATAAATCACTTTTCTCTCTTTTCCCCCGGTATGTTTAACTTTTTCTCACTTTCCTTTGCCCCTAGATTTTTTGGGAATATAACACATGGATTAAATGTTTAATTTGCAGCATTTGAGTATGTATGTAACTCTCAGGATGGGTTTTCCAGTGCCAAGAAGGTTTGCCTCAGTGAAGTGCATCAGTCTGCCTGTGCTCTGATCCTGTGGCCAAAACAACCGCAATGCTCTGTTTGTTTTAAGATTTTGAGAGGGGAAGAAAAAAAATCTGATATCTGCATCATGTCAGGAAGTACGGTGGCCCTGAAATGCAAGTCAAAACAACATTTCACAAAACACTAAAGAATTTCACAAAACACTTCAACATTTCATAAAACTCAACGACATTTCAAAAAACACTACAGCATTTCACAAAACGCTACAGCATTTCACAAAACGCTACAGCATTTCACAAAACACCACAGCATTTCACAAAACACTTCAACATTTCAACTTTTATGGAAAGTTGACACCAGATGGACACACGAATATGGAATTGTGAATTTCGCACGAAGATGGCCCCGAACTTGGTCAACAGCCAAGCAGCTGAAGCAAGTACGATGCCTACAGAAGACCACACAATGGCACCCGAACCACACACGAAAATATGGTCGTAGACTTTACTGATGATTTATGTATCCAGACTCAACGTAAGAGCTTGTGCCTCTTTGGGGGGTGCTAACATTTAAACATACACTTTATTCTTTACTTTCTCCGTCTTTATATGTAGATTAGAAGATATTACTTATCTCCGTCATGTTGTTTCCATAGCAACAACAACTTCCTGTCAACAGCGTAAACTCACCTTCAAAATAAAAGCATCTAAATAAAACAGGAAGTTAATCTAAATTACATTTAAAGGTCCCATGTCATGCTTTTCCAGTTATTACCCGTCCCCTTGTGTGTTATGAAAGTTTTTATGCATGTAAACGGTCTGCAAAGTCACAAACCCTCAAAGTACACCGTGTAGCGAATAAAACTTAACTTAATCTTAAGGGAATATTTTAACAAAGGATATACATATGATGTTATCCTCTACATGCTGTCAACCCATCACCACATCAACATGTCCCAAATCATCAGTCGTTAGCTGTTAGCACACAGAGCTCACAGCTCCTCATATCTGTTCAGAAACTGGACAAAAGTTAAACATATACAAACCGGGCGAATACAGTCGCTGCTTTATTTCTGTCTGTATCATGAGTTGTGAGTTTGGACGGAGCAGCTACAGGTTAGTTTATCGTGATCGATCCGATCTCCATTCAGAAAACACGCATTTTAAAAGGTTTTTCGCCTGCCGTCTTGTCTGCAGACTTGTCAAGCATTAATTCATGGTTTTTACTAACCGGTATCAGTATGTTGTTACTTCAGAATCATTTTGAAAGGTGTATTACAATTAAATCACGGTCAAATATGTTCATTTTGTTGGTATCTATCATAGTATTTACATGGGGTTGGGAGATAACCCCCGAATATTCGCATCGCTCTAATCGCTCGAGTTTCACCGCGGCTGTCAGCTGTGTTTACTCCTGTCATTCAAACAGGAAGCGCTGGAGAGGGGGGCAGGGTTTATATAAATATGTTGAAATTAAAGTTGAAATAATACAAATAAAGTTGAAATGTTAGGATCTTGAAAATAAATATACTGTTATATACTGAACATTGATTTTTTTTTACAGCAGATTTATTTTTTAAATGCATTTCTTTAGTTGTGCCAGGCCCTAAATAATCTCAGTTCGAGGTCTGTGCATCATATGTAAAACCTATTTTCCATTTCAGTTCTGGAATATGGCCTCTTTTCATCCGAGCAGATAGCAGCTGGTCAAAAGAGATTTTTCTTCAGAGAGCAATAGACAGGGAAATTAAAGGGCCCGCTGTGAAACATAGTCTGTCAATGCTAACATTCCGAAACATCCCCGTCTCTGATTCCTTCAGCCAGGCTGCGGCCAAGAGCAACTACATGCTGATAGTAAATCATCTTCCTGTTTTATACTTTTTTTGCTACTCAACGTCCCTGAGCTTTTTTCTCTTTAGACATAATGTGCTTTGCCAAGAACGTACTTCGGTACCTCTGATGTATTTATTACCAAAGAAAAATCTTAGTTTTACCTCTGGTGAGTCTCAAATGTACAGCCAAGATCAGTTACAACTCAATTTTACAAGGGGTAGTAAAGTTTATTTATATAAATAAGGATAAATCTTCTCATCTAACTTTCAAATATTTAAATTTGTATTTTCTGGAAATAACGGTATTATGCCTTAAATACCATAAATGCTGTCTCATGTAAAATACTCTCAATGTAGAATGTCTACATGATGTGGGTGTTCTCCCCCAGCATCAGTTTAAAACCCTTCAAAAGTCAATGGGATCCATGTTGGACAATAACGGTGTACTTGTAAAATATTGTTATGCAAAGTCTTTTCAACGTGGATATGAATTTGTGAAAAAGAGACTCCCCTCTCTGCAAGCATTTTTTTTTTAAAAGGTTGGATAACACAGTAAGGCCAGATATGTTTGAAATAAAACATGATTCTGGTCAAATGTATGGCCCTCCTGCCTTTTTAAGAGGAATACTGAAGTTGATTTGAGTACCATATGATACTGTGTAAACGCCATAACATTCCTGCTGAGTAAATAGTCACACCATTAAACTATACTATTGGACATTCACTGCCTGTGGGATTCAGACTGATTGATTAAAGTGTCCTTGTAAGACACAGTGTAGTTGCAACACTTATTAGCCTATCAATAGACGTTCCCTTTAAGCCGTCTCCCGGATGGAGACGTGTTAATGGTGGCTAGTGCCTGTCATGAATCTGGCAGCCTGACTTTCCACTTCACCTCCACAGAGGAGCTGTACTGGGTTGCTAACACCCTGTATATGAACAGCAGGGATACATTAAAAGTTTGTACAAACATTTCAACAGTGCTGGCCACATAGTATGTGGTGTCATCAAGAAACCTCAAAATGTTCGGAAAGATGTTTGATTTCAAGTTAGCATTAACATGTTACAAGAAAGAGTGTAACATTTTTGGGAAATACAGTAAATATAATTTCTTGCTCTGAGCCAGATGAGAAAAAGGATACCACTTTGACGGTTAGCTTAGCATAAAGACTGAAAACAGGCGGAAACTGCTAGCCTGGCAATGTCCATTATGCATTTTGAATAACAGCTACCAGTAAAGCTCCTCTAAAGTTTACAAATTATAAGTTGAACCTTATTTTATATTATTTAAATCGATATTTATAGTTTTATGTGCCTAGCTAAGAATTAGCCCAGCACATAACTTTATGTTAATCTTGTCCTTTTTACACATTTTGAACAGATAGAACACATTATTTTAAAACAAATTATTGAGTTTTCTTTGTATTTATTGACAAAAGGAATGAGATGTTAACTAACTTTTAATATACTGGTAGGTGGATTATGTTACCTTTGAACAAAGACAAGCTAGCTGTCTCCTCCTTTGCTAAGCTAAGCTAACCATCTGCTTGCCGTAGTTTAGTAAATTCAACAAATCTTGGTAAAACAGTAAGTAAAGTGATTTTTCCAAAATGTCCAACTATTTTACTAAAAGTATTAGAGTAAACTAGAAACATTACATTTCAAAATGTTACAAACTATTCTACATAAAATAATACTATATGATTAATAGTTTAGGCCACACAGTGGCTAATTAAAAATAAATACCATTTCTAGTTGAATGTACACAGACCTGTTAAAATGATAAATTATTATTCAAGTAACTAAAATGTAGGGCAAGTGGAGGTTAAAGTGAGTTTCCCGGATACAGATTAAGCCTTGTCACAGAATATAAAAATATCCATTAAATATCTTTACACAGAGAACCAGGAAATAATGTTTGTCTGGAGAAGGTTCTAAAATAATAATAAAAAAGGAACTTTTCCAATGCCGTTAGTATTTGATTGAAACTGATTGGGTATGCTTTGGAGTAGAAATGGTTTCAAAAATCTTTTCACAACTCCTATAATGTAATGTTCATTTAGATTGATATTGAGTAGTAAAGTAACACTCGGGAGACGGCGCCTGCCAAAGCGCACATGAGTCTGAAAAGCAAAGCTCAAACACCCTCAAACAGTGCAGGGAAAAGCCAAATGGATAAGTGATCTCGCTCTGCGTTAACTCACAGATGAGTGGCAGCTCTGAGTCTGACAATCCCTCTATGAAATGTCTTTACTGAAAAATTGATCCGTTTTGGCTGAGGTCCCCACTTCTCACCCGGGGAAGAATAAAGTCTCAGACATTCTGTAATTGTCCTTGAGACTGGACTGGACATTTCCAACATGGCAAGAAGTTGAAGTGGAACAAATGGCACATTCTAGTATGGAAATTATATTCGTGGTGTGCAGTGCAGCGGCAGCCAATTCGAGATCCGTCCAATTTTAAAATGAGAGATTTCAGCGTCTGCATGAGTCTTTATTAGTAATGTTTGTAGAGGCTTTGGCTCCTGCCTTTAGAGGGTTTGAGGGCTGTCAGTGTGCCGGACTCCCTATAAGTCTGAAAGGGCACCCAGGTGTCAGCCTACCTCCAATATTCGCTGAAACTTTATAATTGAATCTTGCAGAGCTTCTGACTTTCAGTGGAATGCCAGAGATTTAATGTCGGGGAGCTCTGAGGAGCCTTGTGGAAGTTTCTGTTCAGTCTGCTATTATTTTACTGTGCACTGTGGTGTGTTAAAAATGAACCAAGGGGAAGCAGGGCAGTTAAAGTGTCACTTTAACTCTTATTCCACATAAATCTGCAATTAAAAAGGAAGATACTTTTATTATTTCTATGGTCACTCCCAATTTACCATGTATGATGCAATATTTCATGCATTCTCTAATTCTATTTACACATGTTAAGTGCAGATTCTTTGCTAAAGGCACAATATATTCTAATAGATCTTCTGCCACTAGGGGCATCTCAAAACAATAACAAAAGACAGATTTTTTTACCTGGAGCCAATAATTCGCAATAAAGCGGTGTCACATAATAATGAGTGTTTCTCCATCACAGCTCAGCAAACAAGGGATGTCTCGGAGGGGACTGCAAGCTGAGTTGCTACAAATGTTTGCTCAGCTTGTTTCTCGTAAAACTTAAGATCCAGATGTTCAAGAGGTTTCTATCGTGAGCCGAATTATCCGCAGAGATCTTCTCTTCTCCAAAACAAACAAACATGGTGAGTAAAATCAGTGTTTCTCTAAAAGCGGTTCAGCAGACATACATAACATTGAGAGATTGTGAGCTAATGTTAGCACAGCTTGTTTCTCTTAGGTCAAAACGTTCAAGGACTAATACTTTCGTTTGGCTGAAATAAGTTAAAAACCAACCACATTTTTTAAGTCTTAAAAAGGGAACTATAAACTGAATAAAAAGTACTTTTATGGCAGCTTTTGGAAGCCATTCCAAATATTAACGCATGCTAAAAGGTAGTGATGGTAGTTTGACACTGAAGCTTCGAACGGAGCTTCAACCCTGGACTTCATATTTCATAGAAGCAGTGCTTCGAAGCTTGCTTCAAATCACGTGACATGTGACGTCCGAACCAGCAACTGCTTCATTTCCTGAATGAATCACTTGACTGGTTCACGGTCCATTCACGCGATTCAACACGCGTTGAGTTGTTGTTGGTATGGCATGGCATTTGAATTGTAGTATCATGATAATAATCATTATCATTATTGTAGTATCAAGCCAGGAAGAAAGATAGGTCATTCTGGCTCGGGAAACACTTCGAAATGTGGAGAAGTTGTGAACAAAAAGACAATTATCAGTAATATAAAAACAGTTCATTATTTCAAGGAATAGATAGCCCAGTGGATAGAGCCGGCGGCCTGAATGCGGCGATATCCTCCGCGCAGCTGGTTGAAAGCCCGGAATGGATGTAGTTTTAATCATTGCTTTTCAACTTTAATACTTTAATAACTGATAAAAGGCCCTCTCCTCCCAAAAAAATGTCTAGCACTCTCTAGTCTCTTCTCAATAACCGAATACACACAATTATCAATCTTTAATTGCAAATAGAACATGATATTCAGTGTTAGTGTGTGTGTGCATCGAATATTTTTCAAGGCAAAGATACGTTAAACCCACTGCAGCCTTGCACTTCGCCAGGAGAGGTCGCTGTAACTGAAGCTTCGAGAAATGAACCTATTTCCGACACAATTGTCCAAGTGGTTCGACGCTTCATTCAAAGCTTCATTTTGCCATCACTACTAAAAGGTGCACACATGAAACCTAGATTAAATTATTTCTCTAGGTTTGAAATTATAGTTAAATTTTTGCTAAAATGTGGGTTTATTTACATACAAATCCTTACAAAATATATAATATAGGTCTATTTGTTTTTAAACATTTAACATTTAATGCGAAAACTCATCTTATTGCTTTACCTTGTAATATTTTCTTGAACAGTGACAAACACTGACATCTCTCACCCATGTGGTAGACGAAGTTGGCCTCCGTTTCGTACGATGACGCCGGAGAGACAACATCTCGATCGCAGTCGTTGGAGCTGAACGACTCGGAGTGGCTCCTCCTCTTGCGGGCCGGAGCGACGCCATTGGCCTCCCCCGCCATCATGTGTCTCAGGGTGTCGTTCAGGTAGCGGTTCAGCAAACTGCTCTTGTACTTTGATGGGGGTGAAGCGCTGTCGTCACTGTTAGCAGAGTCTGCCATGGCGAGGACGCCGCCCTGCTTCTCGAGCGCACTCTTGTGGGACCTGCCAAAGTCTGATTGGCCGATGGGAGTTTGTAAGGGACAGTGTTCATCTGCAGCAAAGGAAACAAAACAGACTTATCTTAATGTTGTACTGATTTAAAGCTCACCTATTATGCTATATTTGAACAATATATTATAGGGCCATATCTATACAACACATGTCTCTGCGGTGTTTGCTAAAAATACCATGCCTCATACCTAGGGTTGGGTACCGAGAACCGGTTCCGAACCGGAACCGGTTCCAACATTTCGATTCCAACGGCATCATTTAGACATGTGAATTTCGGTTTCGCTTCTCGATGCCTGAGGAAATGTTTCTTGCTGCTCTCCGTAGCCTACTGTATGACTGCGGCGCGGCGGGAAATGTAGCGTTGTACCCATAGATATATATAAACCATGATATAAACACGTGTTTATATCATAGGTTTATATATATAGTCGATGGTTGTACCTACACTTCCGACAGCGTAACCTGAGACCAGGGCCGGCCCGTCGCACTGGCGTTATAGATGTTCGCCTAGGGCGCCAGATCTATGGAGGCGCTGCGCTGACAGCTCTGGGAGGGAAAAAAAATGTTTTGACCGTTGGTGCTCATCCTAATTTTCGTCCTTGATGTAACAACATTCATAATTAAGTAAATGTAACACCCTTTTTATCCCGGTTACACTTTTCATTTGCCCTGTACGATGGGCGCTGTAAGTGATGAAAATGGGGGATGTTGGCTTATCTGGCACCCGCAGCGCACAGCCAAAGTGTGAGTGAGCGTGGGAGCGAGCGAGGGAGAAAGGGACGCGCTGTTGTTATTAGCATCTGGTGCTAGCTGCTCTAACGGATATTAGAAGAAGATGTTTCTACAATGATGTGGAGGGAGAGTCCTCTCCAGTCAGACTGAGTGGCTGATAACTACAGCTCCGTGAGGTAAAGGACTCTGAGTGTTTAGATAGTTCACTTTAGTCTAATGTATTTGTTATTGGCTATGGTAGGTTATTGTTTATGTTCACATACTTATTTAATTATTCAAATGTAAACCAATCTTTTTCATATGGGTGTTTAGAGTTGTACCCCTTAGATCTAGTCTCTAGTCATTCTGCTTAAAGTGCACCAGATTGAAGCATTTTACTTTAAAATGTTCAAACATTTCTTCCCGGTATGCCTGAGAAGGCAGATATGCTTGTTTTTCTCAACAAGAACTGTTTTTAAATGGGGGGGGGGTTTCCTTTAAAAGTTGGACTGTTGTAGCTTCAGTGGTTCTCAGGTTACAGTTACATAGCAGTGAATATAAACAGACTGATTAATGTGAATATTATTGTAAACTAACCTGTGTAAAAGTTTCTCGAATAAATGTAATTTTTTTGGTGGAAGAAGCATGTATCATTTTTTTACACTGCCCCTCAAAGAATCGGAATTGAGAACCGTTAAGAACCGGAATCGAAAAGTAGAATCGGAATCGGAATCAGAATCGTGGAAATTCAAACGATACCCAACCCTACTCATACCCCTCTATTTCAGCCCTGTTACTAAAGTGCTTATTCTGGTTCAGTAGCTGCAGGGTCACGCCCCCTTTTTCTCTTGCAGGTTTACCACAAGGTGAGTACCTTTTTATATCCGGCTCTTTTACCTATTCTCTCCAGTAGAGTGTTAGCGATGCTTGCTAATGTAAACAAAGACCATATTACTTCCAAAACACATTGCGCATTGTTTCTGATAGCAACGTTTCTGATTGGGCCGTGGGTGTAAAGCCAGCCCACATTTTAGTAACGTCGTCATTACATTACGCAACAAATCTGGATCAGCTCCGTTTTTTAGAGATGTGGGTGAGGAGGAAAAGAGAGAGGGTTTTATTTTCTGACACTTTGTGATTCTCCTTACACACCGGGGAACCATATTTATGGATAAAAGACATGAAAAAGTGCATTTTGCATAATAGGCGACCTTTACATGAATAAGAAACAAAATAACTATAATAAACCAGACCTATATCCAAAAAATGTAAATGACAATATTCTTAATAACTCCACAAAATGTGCCCGTACCATCTGATTCTGAGTTATCGCTGCACACGCTCAGTCTCTCAGCGTTTCCCTGGATGTATTTATTGTACAGTTTGATCCTCAGGGCCCAGCTCAGGTCTGGCTGTCTCACTGTGTTCTTCAGCCTCCGCCGGGCGTTTGCAAACCAGTTGGAAACCTGCACAGATGCACCATGTTATATAACAGCACTGGCTTATTTTGAACCCACAGAATACAAATCACATCCCCTGCTTTCTGGCACAGGCTAGTCTCTCACCTGTACTAGAGTCATGTGAGAGCCCAGAGCCAGCAGGACCTTCTCCGTCTTGGTGGGGTAGGGGTTGTCCCGGTGTTTGTACAGCCAATGTTTGAGCGGCCGGGCCATGTCCTGCAGCACCTGTCTCTTGTGGCGAACTTTGACCCCATCCAAACGAGACCTGGAGGATTCACATGTTGACTCAAAGTTTCACAAAGACCACCTACAATCCCCTCTACACATGGAACAACATGATACTAAAAGTCTGTCAATAATGTCCTTGGGAGTCTTAAATATTGGTGTGTGGCAATCTGCCAGGTGGCACTTGAAAAGTTCTCTTTTCTGTGATTTAATTCATTTTTACAAAGACTTAGTAGTTCAACAAATACAATTTCAAATATTAATATTTTCAAACTAAAAAAGTTCATTCGTCCCTTTCTGTATAATGACTAATATTGTATTAATACAAATGTAAATCCAATTTTATTTAGCCTATGTATACACCAACAAGGAAACACTTCTTATCACTTCACTTCTTATGTATGTGTACGTTTGTGTCCTGAAGTGCCTTTCAAATTCTGTTTTAACAAATCCGTGACATTTTCTACGGTATGTCTTCATTTTGAACAACTGTTTTGTATTATTTAGAAGCCAGCCTCTTTCATGATGTGTATGGGAGCCTATTTGTTGTTTATTGTAGCTAATTAAATGTATGTCAATTGCATTGGAGTTTTTCTGTGTTTAGATTTTGTAACTATTTTCAATACATGTCCAATATCTTTCTGAATTTTTCTTTCTCTGATGTAAGAAATATAAGAAAAGCGCTACATCAAATTATTCCAAGAGAAACAAATGATGGGTCCTTGCTGAAAACAATTGAGAACCACTGCCTTAAATAAATGCCAAGAACTATTGAACTATGCATTTAAAGTCAGAAACAACACTTTAGTGCCACGTCACTTTATCAAAAAGGTATATTACAACTGTAAACAAAATATGTGCCTCTGTTTAACCGCTTAAAACTATTTCCAACACAAACAAAAAGGGCGTACCCGTATCTTCTGATGGGAGAAATGTCCCCGTTGGTCTCCTGGCACCTCAGCAGGTCTGTGCTCTGCCCGTCTGGTAAACTGCTCTGAGGCAAATCCACACAGCTCAGTCTGCTCCTCTCCTCAGCCTTAATGCCGTCCTCAAAAAGAAGAGTGTCACACTTCATCTCAGCAATTTTGCTCATTATCAAACACGTAAAGTTCTCCTCGATCAACAGGTGCATCTCAGGACTTCTAGATAGAAACAGCTGGTTTCCATTCTGAATACACCCAAAAGTGTAAAGATAATAAAAAAAAAAGTATTTCTGTCCCCACAGGAGCAGGGACTGAGCAGATGACAGACTCTTGTGAAAGAATAAAGTTTGAAAAGTCAGAGGATGGTTTGGTTGAGCTGTGTGAGGAGAGTTCAAATAACCTGCTGCTGTGCTGCCTATTGGCTCTCATACCGTCCAATCACTTCTCTGGAGAGCCCTGTAAAAGCAAAACCTTGCAGAGAAAGCAGCCTCTGCAGCACACTCTGGGATATGAAAAATATTACACATGACTATCAGCAAATGCGGTTGTCAGATTTACTAGTGAGATTTAGCCTGGTGTTGCTCCGACATGCTCTGATATTTTCTACACGAGGCGTACGAATCTCTTGCGGTTTGGACAAAGATGGTGTCAGCAGATATTAATGCATGTTATACCAGGGGATTCTAGAAATGTATGGGTGTAATTGCATGGTTGCTAATAACCAGAAAAACCACCAATCCCTGCCTCGTGTTAGACAGTGAATCCTGCTGAGCTGAAGTGGATTTCACTACAAATTGGCTCATCACGTGGGTAACACAAACACTGGAAAATGAAAATAAATCCAAGCCCGTGTAATCCTCAGACTGTTGCACATACGGAGTCAGAAAGTGTGTCAGCGTGTGCATTTGAGTGTCAGAATTATACATCTAAGCAGGGCTTATCCAACCATAATGCTTATTTTTATGGAATATTTTCATCAATTTCGAGACAACAAGGACTGTAAACAATTACAAAATGGGTCTGACAGAAGCTTAGCGTTGTCAATAGCGTGACTTCATGACAACATGCTGGCAGTTCAGTATTTGAAGACTGTAGTTTGACTTTAGTTGTAATCTATGTATTTTTTCCCTCTTGATATCCAAACAGCACCTAGTACTGTTTGGATATATATAATGACTTTACCATGCACATGCAAAACGTGATAATATTTATGCAAACACGTGATAAAATGCGTTTCTCCTGCCTTAACTTTTGAAGGTTATGGCTACAATCCGAGCAGCACTTGTTGAACCGTTAAACATATTAAAGGACTCCTTAACTCCCGTTCCCACTGTTCATAATTCACTAGTATAAGTGGAGAGGTTGAGTTTCAATAGTTTCAAAGCTGAAAAACATATGGAGCAGAAGCATCCCCGTTAGGTGCAGTAAATTCCTCACTCACATTCCTCAGCAGTGGTTGGAGAATGCTAAATGCTATCACACACCATTGACTCCCGTCCCTCTGTGATGTGTTCACCGGCTTAACTGTTGATACTAGCTGGGAACACACCTTCATTCAGCAGCCAAGAGAGCAGTACAATACACTGTGAATGGACATATATCTTTTTTTGGCACTCTTGTGTGTGCGTGTGTGTCTTGCAGGTTCACAAACTCCAGACCAGGTTTCAAACCAGGCCTATTCAAAAGACCAAACATCAAGAAAAGTGTGTGTTATAGAAATATATTGTATGTTCAGATATTCTGAAGGATTGGCTTATTATGAAATGCTACATTCCAGCCAGTCAACACATTTTAGCTAAAAGCTCTGATAAACTTATTTATGCTTTAATCTGCCTGGCAACACACAACAAACTAACAAATTAAGTGACCGGCTGTTTTTTATTTAGAAAATAATGAACCAAATATTTGCCTCAGAAGTTGGCAGACCTAATAGAAGAGTGCATTTTGACTAATATGCCAGATCAAAAGCATAAGCAAATATTGCTAATGGCTTGTATCTGCTAGATGCATTGTGTTGATAGACTGCCAATGTTGTTTCGAGCTTTGGTTAAGAGCAGCTTAAGACATCTTAAAGGGGACCTATCATGCAAAATGCACTTTTGTATGTCTTTTATACATAAATATGTGTCCCCGGTGTGTCAGGGAACTCACCAAGTGTCGGAAAACACAACCCTCTCTCTTTTCCTCCATACCCAAATCTCTAAAAACAGGGCTGCAACCGAGCTGATTATTATTTGAATTTTTCTGACGTCAGAAAAGGGGTGCTACGCCTATATGGGCAACTCTCCACCTTTCAGGGGAATGAGAGACCGCTCGAAAGCGCTGGAGACGCTGTAGTACATATGCCAGGCCTGTAAGTGGTGCTGTAGTCTGCCACAAAAGCAGAATCAGCCCTTGAAAAAACAGGGCTGGAAAAGAGCAAATAGCACGAAATGAGGTATGGACTTGAAACTGATCAATGTAAAGCTAACACTAGCTGAGATTCAACATAGCCCTAGGCATTCTGCAAGATGTATCTGGACAAATTGTTACCTGATCTACTTTCTGACGCCAATGCATGTATTAAGCTACTGGCTAGCTTTTAGCTTAAATCCTTTTTAGCGTGTTTTGTTAAAGGAGGAATGCAGAGGCTAAGGACAGATGACTTGGTGGATCCCTAGCAAAACTATAAACTAAAAAAGACATAGACTCACACATGTTAACTTGTAGTTTAAAAATCGAAAGGTAAGCTACATGTTAGCATGGCACTGTGTCATACAGCCAATGAACTGAGGAGATGGTTTTAGTTCCACAGCAGTATCATCATTGTGCTAACATTAGCTTAAATTATCTTACTTAAAATAGATATTTCTTATCTTACTAGACCAAGAAAGGCTGTAGCAACAAAACATGTCAGTGTATTTAATTGAGCAAGGGGTATGAGAGTTGCATCATCTGGCTTTAAAGGTGGGGTAGGTAATTTTGGAGAAACCAGCTCGAGTGCGCTAGAATTTGAAAATACACAGTCGGAAAAAATCTGCCACTTCCTTACAGAGCCCCTCCTCCAACACACACGAACGCACACATGACCAATGAGGGCACGAGATAAGTTTGTGCACAGATGGAAGGCTGACAGGCAGGTAGGCCATCCAGTTACTTTAGCCGGGCCGGCTCAGATGATTGGTCGTGCTTTTTACAGTACTACGGCTTCCACAGATGACATTTTTTTTGAATGGATTTTTTGTCAAAGCACTTCAGACATTCATTGCTATCGGGATGTTAAGAGCATTCCATGGAATATAACAAAAAGTGCCGGTTTCTCAAACTTACCTACCCCACCTTTAATGTGTCAATACAATTGTGTTTTCTATTTAACTTATTGTACTAAGATTATTTTTCTAATCATGCATGGTATTTATTTTTATTAACCTTTTTTTTTATCTCACATACCCGCGTACCCCCATTTGAGAATCACTGCTCTACTGTAGCATGTGCTTTACTGTGTTTTAAGTTATGGATATTTCATGCAAAGATGAAGATATTGTTTAACATCAGTCATATTTATTTTTACATACCTCCGACAGATAGATGATTGAACCAAATTATCCGAGACCAATTGACATCATACGCCTGTGTAGTGTATGGGAGCTGCAGTGAACATAAGGCGGCAGTGGGTTTTCATTGGATCACTGGCATGGTTATGATCTCAGAGGGTGCCTGCAGATTCTCAGTGGTGTGATGAAGTTATACTGCCATGGTTTGGCACAGGTCAGATTCAGGCTTGGCAGAAGTGCAACTGTTTTGTCTCGTATGTGCGCTTTGGTAACCAGGAGTCATGAAGACACACTATTGAGTGCATCTCCACACATCTATTTGGGACTCTGACACAGCATGCCAGGGTAAAATAAAAAACCTGAGACAAAATGTTGTGTTCCCTGCAGCCTAGTCAGCTTGCAGCCTCACCATGCTTTTACAGTAAGCTTTTATGTGCCCTCGTAACTTTTTCTCTGAACGTCTGCTGAGAACCAAGTCCCTAGAAAGCTATTACCGTCTCCCTATATCATGCTGCTCCCTCTTCCTCCAAAACACGACATGATAGACACATTAACACTCCTTCACACCCAATTGAGCACAGCATTCAAAAAGGGGAAGGAAACACCATGAATGAAGAGGAATGTGGCCATTAAACAGAACAAGATTAAGCAGCTTGTGTGCAGGAGAACAGTAGAATCTGCACCCGAAAGGCAGCTGTGATGCTCACATATGAGTATTTGTTAATGGGGTGTCACTAATGGTGGCTCTCTGCCAATATTCTTTATTTTCTTGATATCTTTGTGTATAAAAAAAGACATTACAGTTAATGGTCCATAATAGAGTATATTTTTTGCGTAGGGCGCTTAAAAATACAAACACTTAACAGTGGTACAATAATTGTGAGACATACACAAAGCATTTATAATCCTTGAATATATACAAAATTATTAAACTTAGAGCCATTAAAACATGTTTTACTTCTTGGTCATTCTTTATTTAACTCCTTTCTTGTTTATGTCTCGATTTCGTATAGCATGTTGTTGGCACAATGCCTGCCCGACTGCTACTAATAATATTTCTCTGGTGTACATTACAGTTAATTGAAGTGCAGCAGCTGTCAGAATAATTACATGCTGATGTTTGCAACTTGGCAGGGAAGGATTACACTTAGCCACAAGCTCTGGAGAGTTTCCTTATTTTTTCGTTCTTTCCTCTACTTCTCGGCCCTGTAAGCCATCGTTTTTAAGCCAACAGAAAAACTGTCTCTCAAATAGACGGAGGAAGAGATGGATTCTGTTTGCCGAATTAGAGATACACTAAGGGACACTTGGTGTAATGGTAGTAATCCCAGGATTTGTTTACAAACGGACATTTTCGATTTTCATGGTATTGAATTCTAACTAAATAGAACTAATACATTGTTTTTGGGTTCTTTTCTTCTTGTGAGTTCAGAGTTCAAATCCAGCTGTCCAGATGACCGCAACTTTTGCGTGCTTTCGTTGGTGATGACGAGCAATTCCACTCTGCAGGAACCCAGTGGACTTCTGCCTTTTGTACCTTCTCGAGGTCCGCCTTCAGCTCTCTGAACGCCACCACGATATCTCCATTAACAATCACCTTGTCAATCAAGTGTCCGTACTGCTTCTCCATGGTTTCAGCCAAGGTAATCATGTCCTCAAAATCCTCCTCCTGTGGCAAGAGAACGCCTTGGTAAATAAAATGTAGCAACATGAGGTACAGTGGTTTGGGCTAAAATCAGACTTGAATCATCAATTTGATAACTTAAGACAAAAAAGACAAAAAACGTTACTTGGACTCCGACTTTAACACTTGTGGTTTCATTTGGACTTGAGAATGTTTAACTTGAAACTACTTGTTTCCTACTCAAAGCCCGAAGATAGAGTGCTTTAAAAAGTGTTCCACAGATCCATACCTGATTTCCCATTATTTCCTGGATCTACTAATGTTCGAACACAATTCATTGAATTAAGTCGACATTCAATTTCCAAGATATACTTTGTTTGAAATAATCTAACATCATCCAAACAAGAAGTAAGAAAGGACAATGGATACAAAAAAAATGTTTACAATTTGAAAACTCAAAGTTTAGAACTTCCGAATTGACTTGGGACTTGAATTTACTGTCTTGACTAAGGACTTGAGTGCAAAGACTAGAGACTTATTGTGACTTGGAAACAAATGACTTGGTCCCACCTCTGGCTATATATTACATCTAATCAGTTATTTCCAAAGCTTTACTTGTGTGTTCTTTAATTAATCATCGAGTGAAAGATGAAAATAATCTGTGCAGAAGGAAAAAAAACAGCAATAGATGATTAATGATGATTTCAATGTTCATCTGAGAAATACTGTTGATGGAAACAGAACAGCGAAAGCCTGACCATATGGTGACGTTCTCCGAGAGGTTGTTTTTACAATAATCTGCACATACTGTAACCTAACTGGACATGGAACGGATCCCTGTGACCATTCAGCTATACAGACCAAGGCGTAACACGTCGTTACATGCTGGGAGTAAAGGATAAGAGACCTTTTCACACCAGCTGTGGTACAAGTTGAACGCAATAAGAAATGCCTGAACCCTCTGAAGACTGTGGTGGCACCGGGCAAACTCCAGCCATGTTGCAACACAGGTGTGTGACCTCATGGGTTTAATAAGGGCACCATGGGCAGCCAGGGTCAAAGAGTGAAGGAGAAGCCAGATGTAGATTACCAAAGTGACAGAAAATCTTTTTTTGTCTTGGCCAAAACACGCTTCATCACACATATGTGCTCATGCTTTGACACAAGTCATGTAAACCAACACAAGATGTGACCCTTTATCTCCTGGACAAACTGTACTCACCTTAGTAATGGAACAAGAAGCCACCCACCGAGCAGGCTTGTAACTCCACCTATCTATTAAACATCTCTTAAAAGCAAACCAAGGGGTCAACCATATGTACGGCAAGGTGTGCGCAAGAGTTAGGGGGGGTTTGGGTGTGTGCATGTCTTTGAGGTTGGGTGGATCCATCAAGGCCAGAGTGTTTAACCTCACACTGCCTCACATGTTACAAGACATGGAACAAGCACCCGTTTTCAAACATGTATATGTGTGTTTCTGTTTTTGTTTCTCTTACCGAAAAGACCCTGACTGAGTTCTTGTCGACTTCATCGCAGACAAAATGCACTCTCCGTCTGGTGAGGTGTAGTTCCTCGATACACGGAGGTTTTACGAACACCACGTATGGTTTGAATTCAGAATTGTACACTTGCTTTATTTCCTATGGTGAGGAAGACCAAAAAGAAGGCAGAAGTAGTTGGTGATCTAAACAATTTCAACACATTAAAAAAATACGGTTACATTTCATCCTTAAGGGATCACTTTCCAGACTATAAATGCCAAACAGGCAATGATGTGTAGCAGATTACAAACCTACAGTAAAAAAAAAAAAATTCCCCTATGTTTCGCATTTGATCACCTTTTCTTTCCTTCAAATGTCCACACATGGACAGTTATTGTGTACCAAGCGGTACCAAAGCACTCATAACTGTTCCCACTGTTTGGGTAGGTCTAGTTAAATGCACTACATCATTCCTCTGATGAAGTAAGTAACAAGTTCCTTCTTGTTTCAAAAGAACCCATAGCATTTGATCCCATGCTGGCTTCCTACCTCTTCCAGTTATTAATAGATCTGTATGAATGAAGAATACAGTATCTGGGGGCAACAAGACAAGATGTTGGTATTAAAGCGGTCTTGTTTTTGTTAGTAGTTGTCTGAATAATAATGCCCATCACATTTTACTAGACTTTTTCTGAATGCAGGTTAACTTTCTGTGTTTAACCCTCCTGTTGTGTTCGTTTCCCCCCCCCACTTATTTGTGTGTGTGTGTGTGTGTGTGTGTGTGTGTGTGTGTGTGTGTGTGTGTGTGTGTGTGTGTGTGTGTGTGTGTGTGTATTTGTGTGGGTGTTTGTGTGTGTGTGATCTGATCCGGATGGTTACTAATTCCTTTTCTTTATGGCGGTCACCGGGAACACCATGGGTGTTACAAAGTTGACTAAATCATCCAAAATTCAACGAAAGTGGTGATCAGCAATTTGATATGTTCAAATGTCTACTGTGAAGGATATCATAAAGCCTTAATGCAATCGAATGTAAAACAAAAAGTTATGATTGATGAAAGTAGTAAATCGGTCAGATTTGACACAAAGACAACAGGAGGGTTAAAGGAAAACATTGTGAAATCTTGGATCGAATGGTTATCAGCTGACAATAGCTCTTTGTTAGATTGTAAACGGGACACAGTCTCGCAACTCCAACTTCATTCTTGAGTCTCAAGTTGCTAACTGTAGACATGAGAGAGGAAGCTTTGGCTGAATGCTACACCAAAACCTCAACATAATATAGCCCCTTGCCCCCAGAGGCTTATTGCCATCAGCTAGCCAATTGGTTTCTAGATTGCCAAGAACTAAACCCTGTGGGAAACACACATGGGCTATTGGAAACCTTATTTTATTAGTTCAAACATGAAGTTGAAAGATGTTGAAAGGTTTATAACTGAAAGGGCAATTGTCGCAATTAACCTTTTCAGCACAATTGTGGTGTGATTTACCATCGAAAATGTGGATTATTTGGCAAAAAAATTCCTACTCCTCTGAAAATTGTCCAAATTAATTTCTGTAAACATGAACAATTTTTAAATGGCTTAGTACTTACAGTAGGGTGCACACACAGAAGGCACACCTTGCCCTCAGCCATCAATTTGTGCACAGAATCTACACTTGTTCCATAGTAGTGTCCACTGTATCTTCCATATTCTACAAACCTAGAAACAGAACCAAGCAGTCCGTGAACAGACAGAGAAAACATCATAAAATGTAATCAGACAGCAGTAGAGATGAACATCACTCTCATGAAAGGGTACAATTGTTAACACCATGGGAAAGGAAACACCTGCTCATGTACCTTTGATTGAGAATATCCTCCTCAAACATGGATATTGACACAAAATTATAATCCACCCCTTCATTCTCCTGCCTTTTCTTCTCACGTGTTGTGTCTGAAAGAAAAGAGACGAGAGGCTTAAGACAGCTGTTAGGGATAAGAAACCATTTAGTGCGTGGGAGGTAAAGGTGACATTTCTGGAAGTCTATCTTACGTGGTACAGTCACGCCATAGTGGTCAGGGTCTGAGAGCAGGAGTCTCCTCTTCAGTTCATTAACGCCAACGCCGCTGGGCCCTGGAGACGGAGATATAAACACTGTGTTCTGTATGTAGGTATTCATTCCCAAAATCACTATGTACTATTGTTTGCCTTACAACGTCAAATAGGCTTAGTGATCTGGTGACACATCTGTCTTTATAATCAGAGAACGACAAAGGGGAGCGGGAGACAGTCAGACAGTCAGAGCTCTGATTTCATACTGATTTCAGTCTGAAAACGGTTCTCGGTCTCTTTCTTCGCCGGTGTCTCTCTATTGAACATTAACTGCTCCGAAGCCCTCTGGAAAATCCATAGCATCCCGTCTAAACGTGACATCTGCAAAGCCACACAGTATCGGTGTCATTAAAGTGTAGGATGCACAGGATAAAGCACATACACACAACTGTACACACACATACTGTAGCATCTGGGATTTTCTTTTCTAAAGCAGCTTTTCGCAGCCCCCAGATTGCATCAGACTCTAATGGAGCGCCGTCTGAAAGTAAGATTCCTGACATACCTGCCTTTTCCATCACAGGGTTGCATGAGCTCGATACAAAATATCAGGTTTATGGACTCTCCACTCTTACACCACTGATGTCTTCCACAGCTGCTCCACCGAGCTGGAGAGGAGCATCATCGGGCACTGTGGATACTTTCTCCTGACCTTTTTTTTTTCAAGAGTTACACGATCTGTAGAGCTTAAATCGGCTGGCAGTCGCTTTCACCAACTTTCCTATGGCTATTGTTCCATTCAAAGTGCGTATGCAATGCAAACAAAAGAGGACATATTTCCAACCTGGTCCAACATTATCCATCTGGTGCTGTTTTAGCCATCCAGGTTCTGGTATTCCTGTCCATAAATCTCATTGCCAATAAGCTATATATTGCTAATGATGAACTCCGGTCAACGAAGAGCCTTCACAGCAGACAGTAAAACGTAGTCCAGAGTTAGGGTAAACTCCAACTCAATTAAAGAGGTCTAAATCTAAATCCAAGCTGTCTTAACTGTCCCAGTTTAATGATGGAGCACTTCGCTGACATTATGAGGAATATAATTCACAATCCACTCTTCCCTTTCTCTCCATTTACTATCATTAATCTACTATATCTGGTTAATGTTTTTTCGCTTCTTTAATTCACTTTGTTTCGCTTCTTTCTGCCCTCCACTTTCGATTTTCTGTCCCTCTTCTGCCCTTCTCTTCTTTCTTTGATTTCCCTCGGTCACAGACGACCAGTCGTATCATAATACAACATTAAAAAGACCTTCAGCGGGGCTCAATGTGAAATTCCCGCGGGAGAGATATAGCTCAGAAATACATAGAGCAGACCGGCAAGGTTGGCAGGGAAGTGAGTCTGGGGTGGGCCACTTGGTAACTTAAGAGAACAAAATATATTCTGACTTGAGTTCTCTGACAGTGTTTACGTGCTTATGACGGGAAAGGATTATTCTTGCACTCAAGAGTCGGGAAATAAATCTTCATCAGGACATTACTTTTTCTTTTGATCAACAACTGCTACAATATAAATAATAGTGTTCTTTTAGTGAATGGGATCATGTTGTTTTTTATATGGACAAAAGAAGGCTGGGGATGATATAAAACAAAATTGCACATAAAGCCACAGTAACTACCATTTTTTGCTAAATATTAAATCAATATGAAATGTTATGAACACAATATATTACATTAGCCCAGTGGTTCTCAAACTTTTTCAATAATGTACCCCCTTTGAAAAAAAGATTCAGCCAAGTACCCCCTGATCAGCGCTAAAACAATTTGTTAGGGAAGAAATGCCTATATAAAGAGGTACAGTACAGCGCTGCACCGTCAGTGTCTGATTTATTAAAACAACAACCTTGTAACTGAGAAACACTTAAATGCTACATTTCAAATGTTTACAAGCCAAATTCATGGCAAACCAATTTTAACATCATGCAATAACACTAAGACAACATTAGTTGCATTGGACTGATGTTTTTAATAAGTTGTACAATGTAGTGAGAAACATGGGCTTGTGCTTCACTGAGGAGCTTTGTCATTCTGACAGGGAGGTAAACTGCAGTTATTACACTTGGCGTTTTGAAATATGTGTAACTTTGTTAAAACCCACACTGCTCAATCTTCCTTACTCTTCCTAAAATGTGTATATATTTATTTATTTAGGGGTGTGGGGAATGAAGAGAAAAAAAGATGAGCATTTTATGAGCATGGGATTGTGACCCCTCATATAAAAATATGCATAATGCTGCGCTATACTTTGCGGCCACACGCCGTTGCCAAGCAACGCTTATTGTTTAGGTCCTTTGATAAGCAGGTAGTCATATAATGAACTAGAACTAGCTAGATCTGATAGATTTGGACATAAACGCAAGTGAAGTCTAACCGGACGTGAGAGAGAGATCAGAGATCAGATCAGCTGCTGCTGACGGAGAACACGCAGCTCTTCCGGATCACAGCTCAGCCGCTGTGACAGACCGTTGAGCGGAGCAAAATACACTAACCCCGGGATTCCACCGGGTCCGTCTGCGCCGCGTCACGGCTGCCCCGCGGTTTTGGTCTGACCTCCTCCAGCGCCATAACTTACTGGGCGCGTTTCAGAAGCGTTTCGGAAGCAGAGCGTCTTGTGTGCCGGCTCGCCGTTTTTGTTGATTTGGGCATATTTCCTGGACAGGCTACTTTGTACAGACAAAGTTAGTAATAATTGTAATAGTCCAGTTATAAACGGCGTGAATCAAAGATGTGTTGCTGTAATTTAGTGGTAAAAAAATGCATTCATCATCATAATTATTCTATACATATCATTTACACACAGTGCCTGTAAACCGGAGGAGAACGCTGGCATTTCTCCTCCTACTTGAAAGACCATGCAAAATGTAATGGATGCTCTGACCGGTCCACTTCCTGCCCGGCACTATGCAACGCCTTGCGTCGCGTCGAAAAATAGACTTGCATCCTATTTTTAGATGCTTCTGGGACGCTTCTGGGATGCTTCTAGCCGTAACGCGGCGCGTCTGGTGGAATTGCACCCATTGACTAGAGTGGCCGCGATCGCTGTGAACGCCGCGGCGCAGCCGTAACGTGGCTGTAACGTGGCTGTAACGTGGCCGTAACGTGGCCGTAACACGGCCGTAACACGGCCGTAACGCGGCCGTAACGCGGCCGTAACGCGGCCGTAACACGGCCGTAACACGGCCGTAACACGGCGCAGACGGACCCGGTGGAATCTAGAGGTAAGAGTTAGACCCAACACACATAGCTAGTTTATCTACTATGGAACTAGCTAAACTAGTTATAAATATATTTATTCTTTACTGTCGGGTCACTTACAGGTTCAGCGAGCTGCACGAGACTGACGGGCTGTCAGGAGAGGGAGAGCACCCTGTTTATTTTTCCCATTTTATTATCCAGAATTACTGTAAGTTTTGAATAAAGTAGTTAATCTACTATTAGTAGTTTGTTTAAATGCCCCATTAACATACAATTAATTTCACGTACCCCCTGCAGTACTCCAACGTACCCCTAGGGGGCCGCGTACCCCCATTTGAGAACCACTGCATTAGACTATAGCACAGTAACCTATTTAACGAGATGTTGGCAGTGTGCTCTTAAACATCTCCACAAAAGATGGGAATATTCCTGTTTCTTTGCGCAACCGTATGTTAACCTCATACGTACCAACCAGAACAACCAGACGGTGTGGGTCCTTGGGGTCTCTGTGGTAGGGGGTCACCTGTTTGTAGGCAGGGGGTCGAACTGAGCTGTGTACCCCTGTGCTCCAACTCCTGGACCGAGCCGCTTCTCTGGCCCAACTGCTCTTTCTTCCGAGTCGGAAACTTCTTCTCAACCCAGCTGGAAAAAAGAGATATGGATCTCAGACCTGCCAGGCGTATCATTGAAAACCTAGCTGAAAATTGCCTCATTGAAATTGCCCTGAAAGCATTTTCATTGATTTTCTTTTGGGGCTTCGTGACTGCAGTACAGACAATGTCTGGAATTAATATAAAGTTACTGAGGTGAATCCCCTACTAATTTACACATGCAGGTACAGTGAATCAATACAAGTGTTCAACACTAACACAACACTGCCACCCAAACTCTTCTGTAAAGCACTATCCTGAAAAGCCCTAACCCTGCAGTAGACGACAACTCCGTCTGTCACGCGTCGCTTGTAGGCTCTCTGACAGCCAGCGTCTGCCATGCAACTGTGGTCTGGCTGACTTTCTCTTTTTCATAATGTTAACTGCTGCTAAGTGGTGCTGCCAGGCTTGCTTTGACGTCAGCTGTAATTTCTCTTTGTAAGCATATCTGTCCGTTCCCTCTCTGGGCTTCATTCTAAGAAACATGGCACAATTAGTAGAGATTTCAAACTTTTGTTTACATGGGATTGAAACTGATGAATTCACTGAGAAATGTCAGTGTAATACACACTGTCTAAAACGTATGTCATACAACAAATGAGAAAGCCTATAGCATGAAACAAGGTCTATAAGAAAGCATATCGTAATTGTCAATCTTAAGGAAAACTGGCAGTGAAGTTCATCATGTGTCACTGATGCTCTCAGCTGTAAAACTGTAGGACATTTTTGGAAATGCTGTAAGACACATTTTAAAATATGAAATAAGGGTCAGATAAAACTGTCAATACATGCGATGCATGTCATGAACTGGGCCTGAGCCCTCTATGTCAAGATGATATGATATGAGCCTCAACCTGCAGTCCAATAGAGTGGACATATACTCTCAGTATGAAGGATTGGCGTCCAAGACCATTGAGTCCATTTTTAGTGGTACTGAATACGTCAGTCCTACCATAAGAACTAACAGTATTGAGTATGTAAGTCGCTTTGGATAAAAGCGTCTAACAAATGACATGTAATATAAACAAAACAAAAAAACGTGGCAAGAAAGCAGATAGGCATATTTTCCAAAATGTTAAATAATCATACAAGAAGGTCACTCAGTCCAAAGTCACTTTGATACGGAAGTTAGCTTTATCAGAAGTTCGCTTATATAACGGGACATACTGTATTTCTGAGTGACGCAAAATATGAAGCTGCACGGGTTATTCAAGGACCCGACCTTAAAGGTTTCATATCATACTATTTTTAGGCATACATTATGTGTTCCAGATATATAAAAAACATGTCTACAGTATGATGTGTTTTGCTCAAAATACCAAACAGATTCTAGCCAAGCCTCATACCCCTCTGTGTCAGCCCTGTTAGAAAAGTGCTGATTTTGGGTCCTTAGCTTTAAAAAAAAGCTGCCATGTTGAAACGCCATATCATCTTCAAAATCACATCAAGGATTATTTCTGAAACAGTATGGAGCTCAAATGCTTTTTCTCTCACAAGACGAGTTCCTTTTTTTATTTCCTGCTTTTTTACACATACTCTCTCCAGGAACCTACAGGTTAGCTCTGAGTGTTAGCGATGCTTGCTAATGTAAACAAAGACCATATTACGTCCAAAACAGTCGGGCATTGTTTCTGATAGCGACGTTTCTGATAGGGCCGTGGGTGTAAAGCCAGCCCACATTTCTGATATTACGTCATATCGGACGCAAATCTGGATCAGCTCCGTTGTACCCCCGTTTTAGAGATTTGGGTACGGAGGAATAGAGAGAGGGTTTTGATAACTGACCACACAATAAAGTTGTTTCCAAAAGTATCTTAACTTTTTCACTTTGGCTACCTTAATTTCAATTACGTATACAAGTAGAAGCAAATGAACTAAATAAAGTTATGTTTATTAATCAAATCCCTTAAATATGATTTGACAAAATAAGACCTCAACAACAAATTATTGGAAATGTAAACAAAGATTTTACTGACTTAAATATTGTTCCAGCCTGGTCTCCAACAAAACTTTATAGTAAATTAAGTTTAAAAGGAAATGTAATTTTCTCCTGATCATACATTTGTTTTTGCCGTATCACAAATACATGGCTAATGGGGCTATAGTCTTTATGCTAAGCTAACTGGCTGCTAGCTTTAAGCTTAATATTCAACAGACAGACATGTGTGTGGTATCAATCTTCTCGTCTCATTTCAAACAGTTCTAAGACCGACCAGAACCAAATCTTTAAGAAATAAACGAACCCGGGGACAAGCTGTTAGCCTGTTTCGCCCCATTACCATGACTTTTATTGTAAACAAACCCCACTATTTGCCTTGTTGTTAAGCCCACTCTAATCAGATTTTTCTGCATTCAGTCAGGTTATGCCGCATCGATAACATTTTACATGCCAGACAAAGAGGAAACACAGACTCTGAACCATGTCATCAGGTGGAAGCTGGCGTGAGATAAAATGAAATGCACATTATTAAATGCACATTACTTTTTGAACTGATATAATGCAACATCTGTAATTACCTTTCTCGTACAGACGCTGGGAACCTTTTTACAATCAGCTGTAAGTGCACACCCCCATATGAGCATCCAACATATGCACACACGCAATCCATGAGATCAAGACAAATGGGATAAATGGGACAGCTAAAACCCTAAATCCCCAAACCCACAAAATTACATCATCATATAAACTGGTTTGTAATTTAAATATAAGCCTGGTCTCCTTTTGTTGCTGTTTTTTCTCAATTTATTTTATTGCTTCAAGTCCAATTGCCCTAAATCACATTAGTTCATTTTCACTTGGAACAAGTCAAACATCTCACCAATGTGGATCCCTGTTATAGCTCCGTAGTCTACGTCATCCATGACTGGAAAAACAGGAAGAGAGAAGAGGAAAGAGAGAAAACCATGAACACAAACCACAAGACATGACACGTGCGTCCTTCTGAAATTTCTCTTTTAAAGCATTAACATATGTTCTGACCAATATGTCCTAATATTTTTGCTTTAGGAATTCTAATAATAGTTTCATTTAGAAATGATATCTACAATTTAGAAAATATTAATAACTACCTCGCTCTTACAAATTGGTTGTTAGCGAAAAACTAGCACAATGCAGAGGGCCAGATAAACCAGTTTGGAGGAAACAAATAACAGAATCCTTTCCGTGCCGTACTTCCAAGAAGCATTACATGATATTATTTTTGGATAATCCACCTCTTTAAATCTTTAAAAACCCAAAACCTAAAATATACACGTGTATTACATCAAGTTAATTGTTCTCGAGGTAAGTTTCAAAAGCAAATTCGAACAAACAGTACCTTCCGCCACATCTGTGCAGCATGTGGAGAAAACAAAAGCAGTGAGTACAACGGGAGGGCAGCAGAGTTCAGCCGTGACCTTGACTGGATCTTCAGACATGACCTGTCACCTCTTAGCGCCAAAGCAGCTTTAATATGTTTATTAGAAAGTGTTAAAAGTTTTTACTATTTTCAGGTGTGGTTGATTTTATTGACAAATGTCGACTCATCACCTGGTGGTTTGACTGGTCGGGGCTTGAACAGCGCTTTAGGTCGCTGTAGTGCAACTCTCCTGTACAAAGACGAAGGAAACAAGGGTGTATCAAAACAGAATTTAAAGGTGGGGTAGGTCATTTTGGAGAAACCAGCTCGAGTGCGCTAGAATTAGAAAATACACAGCCGGGAAAAATCTGCCACTTCCTTACAGAGCCCCTCCTCCAACACACACGAACGCGCACATGACCAATGAGGGCACAAGATAAGTATGTGCACAGATGGAAGGCTGACAGGCAGGCAGGTAGGCCATCCAGTTACTTTAGCCGGGCCGGCTCAAATGATTGGTCGTGCTTTTTACAGTACTACGGCTTCCACAGATGATATTTTTTTATGGATTTTTTGTCAAAGATATTCATTGCTATCGGGATGTTAAGAGCATTCCATGGAATTCAACAAAAAGTGTATCTCGAGCCGGTTTCTCAAACTTACCTACCCCACCTTTAAGGTAGATGTTAGATGATAGTGGTTTAAGAGGGTAAATGTGTTTATATAGACTACAAATACTGCGGACCACAGGTCAGGTGCAAACACGTTACAACGGCCAAACACATTTCCATTCGAAGAGAAGCGCTGCAGTTTCAAAAACAATGCAAATCAATAACAGGAATGTGCCAAAACAAATGACGAAACATCTTAACCAATTTGTCAACACATGCACAGCATTTATAAAACATTCACCAACTTGAAGAAACATGTGCAGCATTTACTAAAAGTGCTGCATTAGCGAAACGCTGCAAATAATAAACGCTGCAAGAAGCTCAAAAGACAGCAGGAACAAGGGGACACTAAAAAGTGATGCACACACCTGGGAACGGAGCACACGTGTTGACGTTTTGGGATTATAAAGTTGGCCAGCAATCACTGTCACTGGAAACTTACCTAAAATGTAAGTTTTATTGGCTTATTTTAACAATGTGATTTCAAATCTGCTGTAAGCTAGCTAGCTAATTTAGCTAACCTAGTCATTTCAGGTACTGACAAAACACTTGAAGCAGCCAACTGTTCCAACAGAGACAGTTGGCCAACTTTATACTCCCTGAACGTAATCACTCAGGTCCCAGCTGTGTGCATCCATTTATAGTGTCACCTGGTTTCTGTTGTGTTTTGAGATTCTTGCAGCGTTTTTTTATCTGCAGTGTTTCGTTTATTGTGTGTGTTTGGCCGTTGTAGTTTGCACCTGTCAGCCACAGTATAAAAAAGATCAAATTATGACCTCTCATGGAGCTGCTGCGAGGGGATGAGTCCTGCCCGATCGTTGCTGTCCCCAAGGTGACGGGCCTGCCACCAGGTGTCATCCTCCATGCTGACTATCTGGAGGACGTCGCCCTTTCTAAAGGCTACTGCTGCTTCTTTGCACGGAACGGTGGGATCCTCATTGGGATCATAGTCGAAAAGAGCCTGCATAAACAGCTGAAAAAATATTATTTTCTTTTAAACAAAGCAGGTTGCCGCGTAATCGATATATTCATTCTTATCTTTTCCTACTGCAACCCTATGAACTTCTGTATCCTAGCAATCGGCACAACAACTATGTCTGGTGCTTTGTAACATAAATTGGTGTCATTTTTGAAATATTACCATGATCATAGAAAATTATTTATCTTAATCCAGAGCAAATGCTCCCTGCTCTAACAGGTTCCAGGTTGGATATCATGTATTTGGTAGTAGTGGCCTAGAACTATTCCAACACATAAAAGGATTTGTAATTTTTTCCGCATATGGTGTGTAGATTTATCCTCAATGATAAATGAAGTTGATGTGGCTCTACATATGTGATGTGTGGAAAATCATAAATCAAGTGCTTCGATTATAAAAAGCAGGAAATTGTAATAAAATTAGTAATGGTCTTATACTTGACTGTCTGATCTGAATTGAGTTCTTGACAGTGCGCTGCTGTAGTGACGGCACCATGGCAAAAACACTCAATATAACCAAACACACAAGATACCACTGATGTAATCTCTTTTTACTGAAACCAGCTGGGGCTGCTTTCCTCATGCAGCCAGATTGCATGTTAAACTAACACACTGCATGGTGATATGTGTTTGAATATGTATTGTACCTTTTTATTTGATGACATTTCTTCCCTTGTGTAGGCAGGAATGATTGTGAATCTAACTTCACCTTGAGATCGAGCCTGCACGAGAAGAAGAGGTGGTTATACATTTTAAGAGATTCTTATTTGCTTTGGGCAAAGTTAGATTAGAAGACGAATACAAATCGCTAAAAAGCTTAAAACCCAGAAGCTAATTAGCTTAGCCTAGCACAATGTAAAGACTGGAAGTAGGTTGAGCCAAATGCAGAACTATGGAACACACAATAAAGAACATGGCCATACAACAATCTAGGCCTACATCTAGCACTTTGGTCTGGAGGTTTAAAGTGCTCTATAAATAAAGCTGTATTCACTTTAAACCTGTAAAGTGCTCTATAATACAATACATTGTATTGTATTGTACATAGTATAAGTAAGTTCGCCAAATGTGGATTCATCCGCAGCAGGAAGTAGTCCTGAACAAAATGTACTCTTTGCTCCTGTTTGAGTAACATTTGCTAACGTTTGGTGCTGTTTTAGGAAATTACTGATATCCTTTAGGAAACATTATATATTTGTACACTTGTGATTTAAAGGTGGGGTATGTAATATATTTCAGAAACCCTTTTTGTTATATTCCATGGAATGCTCTTAACATCCCGATAGCAATGAATATATTAAATGCTTTGACAATAAATACAAACTTATCTCGTGCCCTCATTGGTCATGTGTGCGTTGAAGGAAAGGGCAGATTATTCTCGAGCTGATTTGTCCAAAATGACACACCTTTAAGGTTCTATCATTTTATTTGAAAAAATTGTGCTAGACTTAAGAGGGATACAGATATGGTAAAACAGTTTAACGTTATTTACAGAAAGACTGAAGCTCTGTTGGTTTTTGTCTTTTAATCGATTTTGTTGACAGCGTCAGCATTATCCTTTGAGTTCACACATTTAAGGGAAGAGAGATAAGGTTGAGAGCAAAAAGAGAGAAGAAAACAGAAACACTTAACAAAGAGATGTATAAAACCAAGGCACAAAGTTGAGACTAACCAGAAGAGAAAGGATTTCCTTTGGCTTCCTGTGTTCCAGTGAGACTCCATTCACCTCTTTCAGCTCATCTCCTTCATGGATCAGGCCTTCCAAGTGTTGGAAATACAAATGGAAATTACCACATGCTCCTCTCGTACATGTTATTTGACCACAACCACTTGTGAGAGTATATTGGTGAAACTGTAGTAAAAAATAGTTATTTAGCTTACCGCTTTTATCAGCTGCACCTCCTCTCATGATCCTCGCCACAACAATCGTCCCTGTGGATTTATCCATTTTAATTGTTGCACCCTTGAGGATGGGGATTAGCGAATGAAAGGATGATTGATGGACAAACAGAAGAGCACAGGCAAAGAGGTCAAGCAATGGACGGTGAAAATAACATGTTGGTTTTATTACAGTCCAGACAAGCTTCTCATTTGGAGTCGCTTCATTCGAATGAAGGTTATTTGTTTCAAAATGGGACTATTAAGCTGACTGCCTTCATGTTACACACAGAGCACTGGAAAACGGTTTTTCAACAGATGTTATTTATGTGGAGTGAATCACAATGGAAAGAGCATCTTATAGCTGAGTACAATCAGCTCACGCTCGGGTGTAACCCTGTTGTCTGGAAAACTGGAACATGCTGGATCGATCAAAGAGGCCGTGTCATAAAAAGGTCAATCCCCTTTCCAATCTAGTTTTGGGATCAATACAAAAGTATGTTCTCTATTATTGGTCCGGAAAAAACATTCCACTGTCAAAGCTCAAACATACAAGCATACACACTGCAAGAAATGTTCATCATTAAGTCAATTATTGTCATATATTTACACTTAAATAGGTAAGCCTTTTTATCTCGATATGTTTTTGGTTCTGTTTGCCTTCAAAAACGTATCAAAGACTTATTCTAAGGAAACTTCTCAGGCCACAGGCTAAGACACACATGTTTTCGATGTGGATTCAGGATTATTTCGTTCAAGGAATTTTACCTTTGAATCTTCAAACATTTCTGTGTAATTTTAATGAGCAACAGGATCCACTTTAGTGAAGGAGAAAATAAGGCACATGTAAGCCCAAGTTGTCCGTCCCTATGTGAGTTTATGGAGATCTCGATCCAAAAAAAGCTGAAATGTATTTTATCAATAAAATAACAAAGTTAGAGGATTTTGCGGCCTTGGCGAAAGTATGCACACATTGTATTCAATTGATTTAATCCAGGAAATGTCCAGAAATAATTGACAATGGCTTGGAAGAAAGTGGTACCGACAGATCATTCCGGTATTATCAAGACAAATTTGCTATGATTAAAGATCATAAAAACTACTTGTTTTACAGCAGAAACATAAAACAAATGATCCCAATCAATTTGAATACGGCCTTAAAGGACTCATTTAAATGACATAATTGATCAGTGGATAAACACATGCTTCAATATGCACCCAAACAATACAGAAACTACGTTGTGCGTCACAGCAGATATATGGCGAAAAAGATGTGGAAGAATTGACTGCAAATTGCAATGGCAGCTGCAGGAATCTACTCATGTGTTTCCTGTCGTTCCAAGGGCTGTATTCCTGCTACACCTTGGCATAGGCTGCAGGGCTTTAGCAGTCACGCAGTTTGACAACACGACATCAATTCAGTCAACAGAGAAAAAACTTCAGCTGTCCCCTGGACATGTTTATTTATGTGCCCTGCCTGTGTGTGTCAGATATTGCAGCTGGACAAATGAGATATGTCCAAGCACAGATACCCTGTCACATGGTTGTCTTAAGTTAAATGCTTACATTTGTGTTCAGTTTGTGAACATTACAAGCCAAGGCTAGGTCGACCAAAACAGGCTGATAGGCTCATAAGCTCTACTGAAAAAGAAAAAGAAAAGCCACATAAAAGTATTGCTATCTGCTTTCTTGCAGATGATATTATATATTCTTATAAATATGCAGCTAAAGCCTGCAGAAGGATTGTCTTAGTTGCACATAGAGGTTGGGAAACAGGGGGGAAAACAGCCCTAGCCTTAAAACAGCTCCAACATGTAATCTTGCATGTACTCTAATTGCCAGCCAGGTGCAACACCATAGGTTGCAAAAAGTGGTCCAGTTGTATAGAAGTCTATGAGAAAATATATCTACTTCTCATTTGATTATTTACCTCGGTAAATTAATTAGGTGTATTCAAGTCTTCTTCAATACAACGTGATATTTTGTAAATCATCGTTCCATTTAGAGTGAAAAAAGAAAATAAAGGATTGAAGTCGCTACCACCCAGAGGTATGAGTGCTGTCACCTCTTTCATCTTTTACTTTAACCCTTTCACAGTGTGTTTTAAGTTCATGAAAGTTTGTAACCTTACCATGTTGCCTGAAATATAGCATATATACAGTATATACTATTGCATGCATAAGAGGCAAACTGTGTCAAACTTCTCATTACCTCTCATAAAGAAAGCCCATACAATGATACTATTTGTTCAAGCCAAATATGAACTTGACCTCTGAAATATGAAGACATGTTTACTGACCAGGGGCTCTTTGGTTTTGACCAGACTGACAATTTTGACAGAATCCTCATCGTCTTCCAGTACAGTGTCAGGTATTGGTGGCAGAGTGGGCTCAAAGGTTCTCTGAGCTACAGCGTCATGGACACACAGGAGACTCTGAGGACAGAACGTTAAAACAGTGAAGGATCAGCATTCAGGTATCACATCGGATTTAAGGTAATGTGAGTAGATGGGACACTGGGTCTGATATCCTGTAATGCATCTCACTTTGTATGGATAAATGGCACTGGCTAAGGCAAAAGCACGGAAAACCACACAACTTTAACCAGTTCAGGTTTAACCAACCTTCTGAAAACGTGCATTCTCGCTAGCCAGCAGGGGGTGACTTCACTTGTTTCAAAAGAAAATCTTATTGTCTAGAAGTCTATGAGAAAATAACCCTGCTTCTAACTTGCATGTATTCTATTGCTTAACAATTCTCTCTCTCACACACACACACACACACACACACACACACACACACACACACACACACACACACACACACACACACACACACACACACACAAACACACACAAATCAGAAATTAGACACAGGTGGGGGGGAGGAGACAACACAGGGCACCAGGTGCACACAATCAACAGCCACAGACATGGGGGAAGGGGAACACTTTTAACATAAAACCAGCAGACAAACTAAAAACACATACAGATGCACACACTACATACATTTTGCCACCAACAAAGCTACACAATCCGTAACCGAGGCCAAGATCTATGGCCCCAGAGATCACCTCCGTTACAATGATGTTCATTTTGTAAATGGTCTCATTCAGAATAAATAGATGATAGCAGCGCTTGCTTTGGGGTTAAGCCAATTTGAGATTGACAAGTGACGACTATGATGTTGTTCGTCTTTAGTGCTCCACATGGTTTTATCTAAGAACTTTTACCCTTTCAGTGTGTTTACAGTTCAGGAAAGATAATTGTAACATTTTGGCCTCCAAAAAATGTCTTGTTCTTGGCGTTCAGTTGTGCTTAGCTTCACCTTCTCGAATGACTTTTGGTTCCATAGAAATAGGATAGTGATGACCATCAACCAAAATGGCAATGGCCAAAGTGCCAAGCTCAAGCATACCGTAATCAGTAAACCAGGGGTGTCCAAACTTTTTTCACCAAGGGCCACATACAGAAAAACATTTCACTAGAGGTGAGGTATATTGCCTCATAAGTTAAGTTAGAAGTTAGCAAAATCAATCAAATAAATTAAATGATGCTTGCTATTTGAATATATAGAGCATACATCACAGCTCCCCATAGGGTTTCCATTATTTTGTGACAAAAAGGGTTGGCAGCTCATTCCTTAGAATAGGAGCTTCAGATTGCTTATAATAAGAGGGAAAAGGAAGGGTATATTTCAAGGTTGTTATGGAAATAGGTTATTGGGCTTTTTTATCAACTAAGATTTGTTTAACATTTTTCTGAACTTTAATTGACTAACATTTTTGGAAAATTGGGCTATGAATACTACTGTGTAATAAATGTGTACATATATGTTATATAAGTTCATTATAAGACAATTACAAGTACAAGTGCGACATATTCCATTATACTTTTAGAATTTACTGCAGGCCAATAAAAAATGCGCCACGGGCCTCAGTTGGCCCTCGGGCTGTAGTTTGGACCTCCCTGCCATAAACCAATGAATGGCATCACGGTAACTATACTTCCACTTCTTATACTGTATACATTTTCTGCTATGAACAACAATTTTGGGCTAACTTGTTAGGCTTCAGATGGTATAATATAATTGTAAGGTTAAAAATTGATAAGCACTACTCAAAAATGTCAACAATCCACATTGACTAATAAAAGGTGACTGCGGCTGTGCAAAAATTCCAATAGGTTTGGCTGGCCTGCCTGCACCCACTACAGCAACGTAATCCAAATACAGCAAACTCTTGGTTGCAAGCCTTCAATTTTGTCTGTGCCAACATGCCACAATTGATTTAGTCTGGAATGTACTGCCAGCATTTGGGCCACCTAAAAACAACCCCCCACACTGCTAACAGTCATACTGGCTACGCTCAAACAGCACACATCTTAGGAAAATAAATCCTTTGAAGGGACAATTAATTGATATTTAACAGTCTATCAATGCCCAGTTTTGACAATTTGAGTTCATTCTTTTTTAACTTTGGCCTTGCATAAACTCAAAGTTTTTTTGCCGAAAAACACTACTCTGGATAAATGGTTATCTCTCCTGTGAGCCTAAAGGTAGAATTTACAAAACAGGGTATTCATTGTGATGATAAAGAATAAGAAGAAGGGGGAAATATGTGCTCATCAAATTGATTTTAACAACCATGTTGTCCATCAACAATTGTCGGGCTCAGAAGCTGCCAGCACGTGAGCAATGTGTTTCTGGCCACTTTCAGGGACAGGTTTTCAAAAAACAAACATCCATTCACAGAAAATTATACCCTGAGTTTCTCATACTGTAAGTATGTGTGAGCTTCAGCTTTGGGGCCAAGAACAAACTGGTCATTAGGACTGTTTAAACAAACCTGTTAGTTCTCGGCTGGCCTTGGCTCCTCATTAAGAAAAGCAATGATTTCTATAGTGTGTGTGTGTGTGTGTGTGTGTGTGTGTGTGTGTGTGTGTGTGTGTGTGTGTGTGTGTGTGTGTGTGTGTGTGTGTGTGTGTGTGTGTGTGTGTGTGTGTCCTAGCATTACTATACTTGTGGGGACCTACATCTGTTTACATAGTCACGTGTGGGGACTCGCCTCCCTTATGGGGACAAATTGGAGGTCCCCATGAGGGGAATCATTAATTTTAGGGTGAAGACTTGGTTAGGTTAAGGGTTAGGGTTAGGCATGTGTTGGTTATGGTTAAGGTTAGGATAAGTCTCCAGGAAATGCATGTAAGTCAATGTAATGTCCCCTGAAGTGATGTATACATGGTATGTGTGTGTGTGTGTGTGTGTGTGTGTGTGTGTGTGTGTGTGTGTGTGTGTGTGTGTGTGTGTGTGTGTGTGTGTGTGTGTGTGTGTGTGTGTGTGTGTGTGTGTGTGTGTGTGTGTGTGTGTGTGTGTGTGTGTGAGTGTCTGAAATATGACTGTTAGCAGATCTGACATAAGGAAACATGCATTGGAGTTGTCTAGGCCTCTATGAGTGAAAACTAATAAACACAACTAGGGCGTTATTTAGCTTCATTTACAGTGTGGTTAATAGTTGTCAACACCTCTCAGTTGGTAAAATAATTAGGGGAAATACATACAAATATAATTTACAGTTGGATTAATTTGTCACTTTGTGTAACCATACGCCTTTTGATCCGTGCATAATATGTGGTGTCGCCTGAACAGCATCAGAGTAGCTCAAATGAAGCATTCCTACTTTGAAATTAGCTTCTTAGATTGCAGTTCGTGTGTGAGCTAGATTAACAAAAAAGTACTGGACATGTAACAACATCAGAGTAGGTTCCTTATAATGAAGCGTTGGGGCACTGAAGTAGAACGAACTACTTATATTGGTGGATTATGTTCCTGCTTCATAAATGGTCCGTGTGAATGGAAGCTAAAGGATATGCTTCAGCAACAGAATACTGCACAGTTAAGGGTCATGTTTACGTGGAAAATACTATTTTATACTTTCTAGTCAAGAGTTAGATGAGAAGAGCAATACAAATCTCTAGCTAGCAACAGGTTTTTCAAGCACTTTACCTGTCTTCAAGTCTGTAAGCTAACCATTCCCTATCTGTAGTGATATTTATGTTTGAAATATTATTATTGGCAGGGTTTCTGCAAAACAATCTAGATCAGGGGTGTCAAACTCATTTCGCATCGTGGGCCACATACGGCCTAGGGAGATGTCAAGTGGGCCGGACCATTAAAATTATACCATACTCTGCTATAAATAACCAAAATATCATGTCTTTCCTTTGTTTTGGTGTAAAGAAGCACAAGAACATTAGGAAAATATTGAAATTTAATGAACTATCCTTTTACAAAACATTTCATGAAACACCTCATATTTCCTTAGACAAATGTGCAATTTACTTTTATCATTCACAAATATGCATTGCAACAGATCCCACTGATTGTACAAAGGCACAACACTTTAATTGGTACTGAAAAATATAGTAATGCACTTTAAGATTAAATGAGACTTTTAAAGAAAGGAATTTTTAAACCACTTACACATACGCATATAAAATCTAAATGTAATCCCTGCACACCTTACAAACTAAGGAGAGTGATTTTAAATGTGTAATGAAGAAAGTGTTCGCCTGTCTTGTAAATCTGTAAACTTCATACATGAAACATACATACACATACAATACATACTGAAAATGTATGGAGTTGTATGAACAGTAGAATTCCATCACACAACTTTTGTTTTGAAGCTGCTGACTAACATTAAAGTGCACATTTTTTAAATCACCACAGTAAGGATTCATCTTCACAGAGCTGTATTCTTTCAATGCAAACAGTATCTAAGGCAGCATTTTAAAGGTGTTAGTCGAGTTTGGACTTGTATTTGTTCCTGAAACTTGGCATCTTTTGGCCTGTACAAGTGCATCAACACCAGGTGTCATGTCCTGACTAGCTGTCACTTTCAGAATGTCATTTAAGTGCTTGTTTGTGAGCCTTGAACGCATTTTTGTTTTATTGCTATTCATCACTGAGACAATTTGTTCACAAAGGTAGGTTGTCCCAAACATGCACAAAATTTTAGCAGCCAGGGCTGTTAATTTGGGGTACCCTGGTAGTAGATACTGATAAAATCTGTCCAGACCTACAGAGGCAAATTTGCCCTTCAAATCTGCATCACACTGCAAATCAATTATCTCTAGCTGAATTTCGACCGGCAGATCAGAAGCTTTAACTGTGAAAGGTGAGCGAAAAACTGAAAATTCTGTCTCAAGTTCACCAAATACCTGAAAACGTTTCTCAAACTCCCGCAGTAGTCCTGCAATTTTGTCTTTGTACCGTTTCATGTCCGCATCAGGTCTGGTCACACACACATCTCTCAGACAGGGGAAATGAGCAGGGTTGCCATTTGCCAGTTGCATCTCCCACAAAGTCAGCTTCAACTTAAATGCATGTATGTTGTCAGAAAACTGTGTGACAACTTTTTTGCGGCCTTGCAACATTTTGTTCAGATTGTTCAAGTGTTCAGTAATATCAACCAAGAATGCAAGGTCCCGTAGCCATTCCTGAGATTGTAATTCCAACACCGGTTTTCCTTTTTTCTCCATGAACTGTCCGATTTCCTCTCGTAGATCAAAGAAATGCCTCAGCACAGCGCCTCGGCTTAACCATCTCACTTCAGTGTGGTATGGCAGGCTGTGGGTAATGTTGCTGTCGCTGAGAAGTTTGTCAAACTGACGATGGTTCAGACCTCTGGACCGGATGAAATTTACAGTGCGAACAACCACCTCCATGACGTGGTCCATTTTCAGCGACTTGCAACACAATGCCTCCTGGTGCAAAATACAGTGAAATCTCCAGAAACGATCTCCTCCATTAAGGGCTTGTACTTTGTCTTTGAACTTTGTCGCGACACCTGCTTTCTTTCCGACCATGGATGGCGCGCCGTCTGTAGCCAGGCTGACAGCGCGGGACCAGTCCACTCCAACTCTGTCCAATGCAGCAACGACAGAGCCGAAAATGTCCTCGGCTGTTGTGGTGTCCATCATTGGCACCAACTCAAGAAACTCTTCAGTAACAGTCAATGTCTCATCAACTCCTCGAATAAATATGGCCAGTTGGGCCACGTCTGTGATGTCAGTGCTCTCGTCAATTGCCACGGAAAATGCAATAAATGACTTGACTCTCTGTTTCAATTGACTGTCTAAATCTGCCGATAGTTCCGAAATCCTCTCTGCTATAGTATTCCTCGTCAGGCTAATATTGGCAAAAGCTTGTCGCTTCTCGGGACATACAAGTTCAGCCGCCTTCATCATGCATCGTTTAACAAAGTCACCGTCGGAATACGGCTTCGATGCTAATGCTATTTCGCTAGCAATTAGGTAGCTGGCTTTTACCGCTGCTTCACTGACTTCTCGGCTCTGGATGAAAGTTGACTGCTGTTTCCTCAGACCCGTCAGCAATTCGTTAATCTTATCTCTTCTCAGTTGTCCTTGCAAGCCGTCATATTTTTCGCTGTGATGAGTCTCGTAGTGGCGTCGAATATTATATTCCTTCAATAACGAAACTTGTTGCAAACACACCAAGCACGAAGGTTTTCCGTGCATCTCTGTAAATAAATAGGACGTGGTCCATTTTTCTTTGAAAATTCTACACTCCTTATCTACTTTTCTCCGTTTGGATAACGACATTTTGGCTAATGAGGGTGTAGCGGAGAAATGGAGACCAAGGTATTAACAACGTCGTAACAAGCAGCAGATGGCGCATTGATACCGTCTGCTGTTTTCAGTCTGTCTCAGTGATGCGGCTTGTCTTCTACTCTGATGGAAAGAGTGCGCCCCTTAGCGGATAATCCATGAATTGCAGCGAATTAAAAATATTAATTCCATGTCTTTTATGCATTTTTTCCACTTTCAAATTATCCTGCGGGCCTGATCGAACCTCCTTGGGGGCCGGTTCCGGCCCGCGGGCCGTATGTTTGACACCCCTGATCTAGATACTCAAACAGAATATGGAACGTTACTTCAATTATAACACTATTTCCCAAAATGTTGTAAATTCAAAAAGAGAGAGAAAGGAAGAGAAAGAAAATAGAAAAAGGGAATAAACCCAATGAACCACTTATTCATCCGCCATCCCAGCACGACATGCATTTTTGGAATATGTGTTCAATGAATGTGTTGTTCAAGAGAGAAAAAATGAATGGTCATTTAAAGAAGACGCTTCTGGTTATCAAGATACACCCAAGTCTCTCGAGGTTTGATGAATCAGTGCTATGATCCCTTTATTGCTGTTATTAGCCTGTAAGAGACAAAGTGCTGTTGAGAAGAGGTCACCATTGGAATTATCACAACATTTGAGAAGATTGCTAAATATGTCTGTCTTTTGGAGTATAAAGCCGTAGGTTAAAGGGTTAAACAAACATCTCTGATACCTCTTGGCAAGAAAGCAAAGAAGCATATTTTCCAAAATGTTAAGTTATTTTTAACGGTTTTTTTTTAGTAGAAATGATGCAATACTGGTAAAAGGACTTGACTGGGGGAGTTTAAGGTTGAAACACATTAGAAGCTACAGGAACACATCATCATCATCATAGAAGGAGATACTCTTCACCTTAAAGTCGGGTTGGGAAACAAGGCCAATCAGTTCTTTGATTTCATCTGTCCAGCCTTGGTTTATCAGCTCTTCCGCCAACTGGAAGTAAGACAGTATATCATTTCGAAATTAGAGGTATAAAACATATCATGGCCTGAGTGAGGTTTGCTCCAGTCTACACAGTACTAGCCAAGAGAGACAAAAAGCTTTTTTTGAAACTTGTATCTGATTCAGACTGTAATGACACACTTTCATGTGGTCCGTTCACGTCACTGGGACTTTTTTGCTTTTCTTCTTGATGTCAATTATTTGTCTGTGTTCTTGTTCTGGAAAAAACGCTCCCAAATGTTCAAGGCTACACGGCATCTGCGGCAATGGCTAAAACAGAACAGCCTTGACCGTCAGTTTTGACTGGAGAGGCGGTGAGGGTCTCGCCCGTCCTGTCGAGTGTATTACTGTTATGACTTCTAATACTTCAAGATGTCCAGGCACACTCCAGAGACACAATGCATGAAGGTCATTAGTTTCCACTGTGAGCAAACAGAACCCTCTCTGAGGGGAAACAGAGCCGTGGTTTGGCCCGTTCAGTGGGTCCTGATCATTTAAGCCAGGCGGAGAGTGGCTGTCTAACAGAATCTGAAGCTAAGGGAGTGAAGAGAGGAGTATCAGGGCTAGGATATGGGGGTAAAGAGAAAATAACATGGCGAGAATAACAGTCAGCAGGTTAGCTTAGCATCGCTAAGGGGCCCTTGACAAAACATAATGGGACATTTTGATTGGATTTTGGAGAAAAAAATTCATACATTTTCTTCAGCTGGATAATATTTACACCCATTCCATGATGTTTTAGGCGTTAATGCAATTACGATAAGTAAATAGCTAACGTTAACATTTTGCTCAGCATGAAGTTAGGTTCAGGGCCTTTAGGTGAAAACGGCAAGTAACGTTTTGTTCATGTGGTGACTTCGCCTGCTAGCTTGCGCATCTTTCTCAAGCTGTTATCTGATTGGTTGCGCGTCAAAAGGTAAGTGGTAAACCGTCAAAGTTTTCATAATTTGAACTTTAAGCACAGCGCTAAGGATAGCTTTGAGCAGTGCGCTACACTGAGTTGCACTTTCCCCTAATATGGCAGCACCGCTCTCTTCATAGGAACACAACGGCAATGTCAGTGGAGCGCTGTTTACCACTTGTGATGTGAATGCAGCTTTAAAGTTAACAACTACATCACATTCGCATGGCTCTGAGTCACCACCGCTAAGCTAAAAGCAGACTTGTGTTGCATGATGACATGTATCTGTCTCGTTAAGTCACTCATTACCACCACCGTTAATATGAAGCATATTTACACACCTATTTTATGTTGTAGAACAATACGTGACAATCTCTTAAGCTTGTGTTAACCACAGACCTTTTTTCAGGTATCTAACCGAAAGCATGTTCAAAAAACTGTCGGCTTCGAACGGCGTGAACCAGAAGTGCTAAAATGCGAACTAATTTACGGGTTTAGGACTCATTCCTGCACTCCTCTAGAGATAATTGTTTGATTTGAAGATGAATGTAAGAAAAGGTGGAGAGTAAGAACAAAGTGTTATCTAGAATGTCCTTGTTTAACACTTTGACCAGGAACAATAGGGGGAATGAGGAAATGAAGATGTAAAATGACCAAAGTGGTTCAAGGAAGGTAGTTGGGTGAGATGGAAATATAGCAGTGATTGGTTGGTAACAGGAACAAAAAGGACTGGTATTTGAAAGATGATTCACATCTATTTCATGGGAATCGAGACTGGTGGTGCCGCAGTGGGAGCACTCTCTGTCACTTCATTTTAAATCTGAAGTTAACTGTATTCATCCAACCTGCAACATTAGACTGCACACAAAATGGTTTTAGCAGCCTTTTGTTCTGCACCGTCCTCACTGACCTTACTCCTGGCTTGAAGACATAACACAACACTTCAAGTGACGAAATCAGAGGTGACAGAGAGAGTTTTGAGATAACATTTCATAATTTGGTGCGCATAAGAAGGATGGTCTATCCACTCGTGCTTCTGTGCGACAGATAATATGTCTCGATGTGGAGGAAACGATTTGAACAATGTCTTCCCTGTTCCCTCTGCTGTCAAACTGTCATCCTCTGCAAAAATGTTTGGAGAGAGTCACTTACTTCTGAAGCCAGACTCGCTGCGTGCTCTTGGACGGGGATGGGGCTCCGCTTCTCAAAACGCTTCAGACGCTCGTGGATCTGCTAAGTCAGGAAGGTATCACAATGAAGGTTTTCTCTACAGTAAAAAAGGAATTTTATGCATTTCTTAATACTGCTACAACTACTATTATAACTACTTTTACATCTTAAATGATTTATTTATAGAAATCAAATATAATTTATTGAAAGCTTGTAAATGAGGAGTTTTTTTAATTACATTTATTTCTGCAAGTTAGCTTAGGTTCAATAAAGTGTATCTTAACTTGTAGTAAGACATTACAGATAAGATTACATTTTATATTATTCATCTGGATCTGGAACTCGAAAGTAATTAAAGTTTATAAATAAAGGCAGTGCAGTAAAAATGCTTCAATTGTGGTAATATATATACTTACTTTAGGTAAAGTACAATAAGTAAGTAACATAACATTGTACTCAAGTACAGTACTTTAGTAGATGTAAATGTTACTGTTAACCACTGCATATGGATAATACTTTTGTTATTTGACCTACTAAGTAAGAAGTAACAAGTGGAAAAAACTCAAGCACAACTCATTAAAGGGGCCCTATTAGGCTTCATATTTGTATTTTGTGCCTCTACTGTGACATTTCTACAAGCTTTGATGTAAATAGAGGTCTTTATCTCATACTGCTTGTGATGCAGTAAACAAAGTCCAATGGAGGCGTTTCAGGCAGGGGGGGAGGGTGTAGGAGAGAAACACCCTCTGGAGGGACCTTTGGGATTTTATCCTTTCAGACCATTTAGATGCACAAAAACCTGTATAGTACACTACAGGAAAGGGAAAATCCGGAAAGCATAATAAGGCCAATTTAAAGCACAAATGTGTTTCCACCTTAAAGAGCAGGTGGAGCTTCTTCTCCATCAGCATGCTGTGGAGGAACCTGTAGTCCTCCTCTCTGTCCGTATGAGACTCTGTTCCAGACATCACTGAAGATAGCAGCCTGCACACGCCTGCAGGAGTAGCAGAACACGTACACCAATGAGCACAGCTCCTGCACCTGGTATTCATTTACTGATCCTATTTTAATGCTATGAGGTGAGGTCAAAAAACCCAAAGACGCAGGTGATATCTTACAAGTTATAAGAACAACTATAACATATTACTTTATTGTACAGCTTTGCAAGTATTCTAAGGATAGGATAAGGGAGGTGAAAAATGACATATCGAATCAAATTACCAACATATCGCCTCAAATAACCTGATAACCTGCTACACTTCGGACCCACCTCTGTTTTCTGTTCGGCTCAGCATTCTCATCACTCTGGAAAAAAAAGAAAGATTTCTTTTGTTTTTATTATTGGTAAAAGAAAGTGTGGCAGAAAAATAAAAAATAAATGTTTATTTTTTCCACAATATGCTTCTTCTGAGATATTACTGCCCCCTAATGCTGGAATTACATATTTCAGCATCTGTTCTATTGCACTTTTTCACTGTCCATACACCAATGTCAATACATGAGTAAACATTAAATTGTTCATCAATTATATTTTTAATACCCTGTACATTTGCACTATATTGAGACTAACCAGGTGAGTTTTACTCACCTACAATGGCATCAAACGAAATATGAAAACATAACTCAAACCATATATATATATATATATATATATATATATATATATAACGCTTAAAATAATGTAATGGTTGGTTGAATTGAAGATTTGTTCCATCTAATTTCCCTTGTTATACTTAAACTGTAAATAAATATTGTCATGTATCCTTCAATAAGCACAGCTAGAGAAACAGTCAGAATATTAAATGCAAGCTGATATTTATTTTAGTTGTATTATCTTGTCTCAATAGCAGTAATTTAATAATAAAATAAAAATATTGTGAGTAAATAATGAATTGTTTTTGACAAATAATTGAGTTTACAGATTAGGAGTGTAATGTTTACGACCAATCCAACACATTTTAAGTTAAGTAAAGCAGCTCCCACACAAAATGTAAGATGCACTCACCAGAGACGCTCCATTCCATCAGGCCCAGTTCAGACAGGCCTTATCCCTTAATACCCAAAGAGTAGCAGCTGCATTTGAACATCTACTTGTAGAGACGGGTTGTAATGCGATCAACTGGCTGGATTGGAAAGAGACTGTCCTTTATTGTGTCAATAGGTGTCAGGTCTGACCTAAATCAAGCCGACAGATAATCAATACAGCAATCAAAGAGAATGGGGCGTAAAGTATGCCTATACTAGTTCACTTTCCAGATTTAAGATTACATTTATTTTTTAGGTCAGCATTTGCATCCTTTTAGTTCGTTTTTGCTATTTTATTTCAAATGGTTCTCTTTGATAATGAATTATATAAATATTTTGGTTTTTAAAGGAATAATAATTGTGTGTGCATCAACCTTAGCAATCACAGGAAGGGAGATTTTGGGTCATGCATGTCAAAATATCCAAATATTCACCCTACACTATTTTGGGGGGGCTTTCATTATAATTATTTTCATTGGGGTCTTTAGGACACTTTATTCAAAGCACTACTTACCATGTTCAGTGTGTATTTCAAGACCTTCGACCTCTCTGTGGGGAAGCTAACAGAGAGTTTATCAAAAATACATGTGTTGTGTATGGGATACATGCAGAAATAAAGGTGTAGCTCATCTGTGCACTGACCAGAGATAAATTCAGTATATGATGTACTGCCTCATTATCCACACCACATCAACTGAGTGCAAGGAGGAGAACACAGTATTAGACATACAGTGTATGGTAGTCAAGTGTTCATGTATATCCAAGAGGATGGAGACAACAGAGCAGACTAGCACAGACCGTGGGTGTGTCCCAGAAAATGTCCAGCAAACGAGACGTGAACTCGTAGGAGGAGTCAACAGCAACAACTAGCTCCGTTTATAGCTGCGTCACGTTAGCCAGAGACAGCTAGGCTAATACCGGAAATGGAGTTACTTACTTCAAAACAAGAGCGTAAACTTTAAATGGTCAAAGCAAGAAATACTTAAGAAAGAACATGTTAAATGTTTGGTTAGCGAGGTCGATTTTCTTTGACAATAATGATAACAGGGTTTCGTTTTCAATGTATCAACAAAAACATTAAAAATACATATTTGTTCTGGTAGCCAATTCTGCATTTCCTTGTTTGATAAAAAAACATGACATTATTTCTCGATGTACATTTTTACTTATTATTATATGTTTGTGTCACTGTACATCCCATTGAGAAAATGTTCTGTCATAAGTACACTAGGAATATAAATAACTTGTGTTCTGCACTGTTTCAGCCGTCATTGTTTACAATGTATTGATACCATTAATATGTTGGGTTGTTTTGCTTTTAAATGCCGAATTGAATGACCCTTGAAGAAGTTAACAATGTATTCTTCATCGCTCTCTTTTCTCTCTCCTTAAATAGCATATTTGCCAGTTCTTTTATTTTGAAATATAGAAGCGGAACTTCTTTTTCTCTAGCTAAACATTACCGAGGAGTCCGTCTTCTCCGTTTCCTCCTGACTCTGCTGCTTTTCGCTGAACTACATCGGCCGAACTAAGCGTATACCGTAACTATATGCCAGACGATGCACTGAGGGTGGTTTGTGATAAAGACCACCCGCTATGCAGTGCTTGTGCCCGATGCACAGCTTGTAGGTATCTGTTTAGTAGGTTATAGAGAATCCAGATATCAGGAAGCTGAAGAAAAGAGAACTGTGAGAGCAGACATACAGGAGGCCACGGTTCCCCCTCTCACACACACACACATCACCACGGCCTTGATGGTGATGTATGCAAGGAAACCAGCAAGAGTCAGCGATGGGTAATTTAAGCACACACTGTAACATAGTTAAAGTTAGTCCTTTGGTTTACCTTATATTTAATTTGTTAGCCGGTTATTTATGTTTGGCTGTAGCCTTTAGCTTTCAGTGCTACAAGCTAACAGTTTATGCAATTAGCTTTGGGTTCCGGTTATTTCCTAAAGCTTATCGTAAACGTAATGTTAGCTAACTAACACGATAAAGATACACTTCTCGTATATAGTCTACATTATGTATAATACATTACAAAAATGATCGGTTAAATTCCGCTATTGACAAAAAAAACCTGTTGTTTCCAAGGTAGCGAATCAAGCTAACTTTGCTAACGGCTATCAATAGCTGGTAGCTAACGTTTAATATGTTCCAGAAAGTGTGTTGCTAATTGAGAAAGCGAACCACACCGTTAAAATGCTAACATTTTAAACATTTTTGTTCTGTGTGTTTTCCCAGGTGCAACGAAAGAAGGGATTCACAATCCTATCAGGTATGACATATGACATCTGTTAACAGTCAACTGTCATAATTTTCCTCTAACATGACTAATCAAAGTACAATATTTCCATTAAAGTAAATGAATATCCATGTAGTCGGCTCTCAATTACCACTCCAGTTAAACTCCCAATTATAATGTAACTTAATAATACTTTTGAACAAAATAAACCACTTAAGATTGTATTTACATTCACATACATGGCTCTTACAAAACGCTCCATAGGAAGTCCTGCGGTGGTAGTTTGTGTAATGTTTTTGTAAAGCTTAGGAGAGTTTTCTCTCTCTCTCTAAATTGTGTTGATATGGCGTCAGGCTTGTCCAGTTAGGACACATGTTGACACCGTAGTATTCCTTGAACATACCTTCCTAATACTGGCTTCCTGTAGCGTTCAATAAATGCTTGAAGGCAGAGAACATCTCCTGTAGACTAAAATTGTAATATTTATTAGAGACGTGGATTTCACACATTGGAAATGTATTTAACAATCTAATGACACATCCACATCCCAACAAGTCTTTCTCTCATGCTTTATTCAATCCAGACCCATAAATCTCAGCCAAAGAGCCAGTCCAGCAGCCTTCACCGCTATGACAAGGTGCGCGATGGCTCATCAGACCCCACGCCTCCTTATAAGATGCTGCGACGCTCTGATGAAAGTCCTGTCAGCAGACATGGAGACGGCGCGGGGCATGGCAAGGCAAAAACCTCTCACACGGTTAGAGGAAAAAATGGTAAGCATAGATATTTTAGTCTTACACGTGGATATATGTATGATGTATAAAGATTTCTAGACAAAAAGGAAAGGGGAACAATTTGCTTCAGCTATTGCACGGCAAATAGAATATATCAGATTGTTGTAGCACTTATCTTATTGTAGTTCATTTTATGTAGGGTTTTTTGATGAGTATTAGCTTTTGCATTGTTCATTTAAACTTTTTTTTTTATACTTACATTGTGGACTTGTATATGCTCGGATGCGACATTTTCGGCCAATGTTTTGTTTAAAGACTACATATTATGCTCAATTGTGTCAAATGTGCTGCTGCACCTCTTTTCACCCTCTGTCTGAAACCAGAGCCCAGTCTGCTCTGATTGGTAAACTGCTTAGAGATGCCCCCCCCCCTATCAGAAACAATGCCCGACTGTTTTGGACGTAATATGGTCGGTGTTTACATTAGCATTGCTAACACTCAGAGCTAACCTGTACTGGAGAGAATGTGTGTGAAGAAGCAGGAAATGAAAAGGAACTCACCTTGTGGTATAACCGGCAAGAGAGAAAGCCTTTGAGCTCCATACTGTTTCAGAAAGAGTCCTTGATAATCCATGATATGGCGTTTCATCACCGCAGTATTTAGTTTAGACTTTTTACATTTTTTTAAAGCTTTATACCCAAAATCAGCACTTTTGAAACAGGAAGTGAAATAATGGGTGATCTGTTTGGTATTTTGAGCCAAACACTTCATAGACATGTTTTTTATATATCTGAGACCGATGCTATTGCCTAAAAATAGCATGATATGTCCACTTTAAGATTAGTTAACCATCAGATACAGCTATCACTGCTCAATGTGAACACTGCAAACACAACCTTACAAAGCGTTACACTCAGCTGCACTAAGTCTCAGTCCTCTGCAGAACATTGTGTATTTTCTGTGACTTGATGAATGTCTCTGTTGCAGGGACCAGCGGCTCTCCTCAGGAGAACTCTCACAACAACAGCTCCCACCATGCCTCCGACTCGCATGCGACTCAGAGCAAGCCTGCAGACAGGGTAAGACGTTGTCCGCTGTTATCTGATGATATACCCTCAGCATTTCCTGTAGAAATAACTGTCACGCCACTGGGCAACATGGTATGCGGGACATTATATAGAGGCATCTTTCTGTGCAGACAGTTCTCTCTCCAAAACAATGCATGATTGGAACTGTATATTCATTTTACAGGCTTGTCTTTGTTAAGATATGTAGGAAATCTCATCATACATCTCACTTCGTCACTGGTTTTTACTGAGCAGTAAGACCGGATACTAAATATCTGACGTTTCCTAGGATAGAGATAAGATGATGTAGGATTTATTTTGCAGATAGCAATAAAAATGTAGGTGACAAGGATAATCATGAATATTATTGAACAATATTGATTTAGTTTTGAATTACTTTTATTTATGTAGGTGGACTATTATTTAGGGTCATTAAAATAGGTCAAGTCTTTGTTTTTCACTACAAACGCTGTTCACTTAAAAAGATGAATCCTATCTGTGATGCAAAAACGATTTGATTCTTAAATACAATTAGGTTCAAGTGCCATTTTAGGAATCATAGTTTGACGATTAACGGGATAATATCGCAAACCAGTTCGACAGGGATAATGTGACATAGCATCTTCATGCTGTTGGATGGCTAGTCTGCAAAACCAATAGTTGTGTTCACTGTTATTTCTTGTCATTTTGAAGTAGACAAGAGGGAGTGGTGCATATGTACATGTATACCCAGCATGACTTCTACAACTAAGTGACAAATGTGTTGCAAAAAGGCTAGCTTTTCCTCATGTGTTCACCTTTATGCTGCTTCAGTCATGAGATAGACAGATGAGACGAAAGGAAATCCACACAGGAAGAGACGGAGGTGCTTTTCAGCTTAGATTTAGCAAGATTAAGTTATTATAGCTTATGTTTTGCTAATATATGCGCACTGATAATTATGCCTTTCTGTGCTGAGGTTTCCAGGCCCAGAACATACATTAGTTCTTTATTATTATTTATTTTCTGCAAATTATAGCATTTAAAGCCTTTTTTTGTTGCAGTAGTAAGTGTCAAATGTAATAATACCATTACCGCTATAATCTAGAGCAGTGGTTTTCCCAAGAGCCCCCCCAAATTACTCCTGTTGGAAGTTGCGCCCCCCCCCACACACAGCGCAACAGCGGTAATTAAAGTTTCAAAGTCTCAAAATGCTACAACTACTGTCACAAACTGGATGAATGTGAAGTATGTTGTTAAAGGAGGATGAAAGCGTAATCAAGGAGCACTATTGGAGTGACTTTGATGGTTATTGGACTCAGGATGAATTCATTTGGATTCCCGCTGTATGAAGAAGTTAAAGGACGGCACAAGTGGAAACAATTCACAAAGGGATTAAACTGTTTAAAACACATGCCCAAAGTAAGCCGGATTTTGCCGATGTGTCTATGTAGATTCAAAAGAGACCGATATGATCGGAGCAACTGTGACAAATAATCCAACTGAAACCGGCATGGACAATGACTATGTTTTAAAAATGTGCTTATCCAGAAAAGCCTGGTTTGGACACTTTACGGGCAGAAGAAACATTTCTATTAAAGAAAGAATTATACATTTCTGTCTTTTTATGCCTTTAATAGCTACTAACTTGAATTTTTATTCAAATTAATTAATCAATTTTTTACTGTAATTTATTTTTTATTGTAATTTAGAGACAAGGCTTTTTAGTGACGATCATGTATTGCTTTACAATTTTATGTAAAAAAAGAAATAAAAAAAAAAGTCTGAATATGATATTTGGCCTCAAATCATCTGAGGCCTGGCGCCCCCCCTGCGATCTTTGGGGCCTCCCAAGGGGGGCGCGTCCCCCAGGTTGGGAACCACTGATCTAGAGTAAATAGGCGCATTCACACTGCGGTACTTTTCCCACAAAGGTTCATGCGAACTTAGTTCAGTGAACTCTTTTATCGCGTTCACACCAAAAAGAGCCGGTACTAAATATAGCTCTTTTCTCACAAAAGAGCCGCTCGAAAGTCCCTGCTCTCTAGCAGGGACTTTCGAGCGGCTCTTTTGTGAGAAAAGAGCTATATGTCTGATTGGCTGGGCGGATTGCAAACCACGCCCCGTAAAACTTCCAAAAAGTTTTGTGAAGCCGCCATTTTATTATCCTCGCATTAGCATTATTAGCATTAGCATTAGCCCAGCGCAGAAACGCAGAGAGACTAACTTATGGCAACACAAAATAAAACATGGGAGCGGTGGAGATGAGGAGGTGTCGGCGTTCTGGCGATTTACTCGGAAGGCTTCAGTAGAAGCTGCTGGGAGTCCCAGCAGCTTCTACTGAAGCCTTCCCCAACTCCGGGGACTTCCGGCCGGGGACTTTGGGCGGCAGTATCCGCCGTGAAGTTGTTTGTAGCCTGCCAGTAAACCCAAAGCAGAAGAAGAAGAAGTGAAGTCAGCGGCTTCATTTGCCTAATCCACCCCCAGGGACTTTTTCCGGTGTGAACGCGATCTGTACTTAGTTCATGCGAACTAAAGAGTTTGCATGAACTAAGTTCGCATGAACCTTTGTGGGAAAAGTACTGCGGTGTGAATGCGCCTATTCTCAATGTGCATGTTTATCTTAGTTTAGGTCAGCTAACCTCTTTTGTTTTTTTAAATAATGTATTGTTGTGGCTCAAGCCTCCTCTACAAAAATTAGTCTGTTTTGAATTTGATGCAATTTAAATGGTTTAAAAATCCTTTAAACAGGATGATGCTAAGTATATTCTCTCCCTTGAATTGTCACCATGACTGGAATTGTTTGCGTAAACATGACCATGATTATTTATATGACTAGCTGCCGTCCATACTTAAAAGCTAATCGATATTGAGGGTGAAAAGCAAGAGATGCCTGCCGGAGTACTTGGATGATTATTCTTTCAACAGAAACTTGGGAGTCTTTACAGTCAGATGAACAGTCATACGCAAGGACAGTTTTTCCCCCGTTGTAATCTTTCTTTTTAAATGCTACTATCTTTAGGGGAGCATAGTGATCCTATCAGTGTTGCTGCTAAAGGCCATTAGCTTCCTTGTATTATGATTAAATACGTCTTGGAAATGTCATTATTTATTTACTACTTAAATGTTGAGGTTTTCTGTAGTGCTCTTTAACTTCTCACAATAACCCCTATTAACGTCTCATGTGTTGTGTTCTCAGCACCAGGAGCCATCAGATGACTGGACAGAACACATCAGCTCCTCTGGGAAGAAGTACTACTACAACTGTAGAACTGAGGTCTCCCAGTGGGAGAAGCCCAAGGACCTGCTGGAGAGGCAAGTCCTTTTTAAATAGAAATGTTACAATGCGTACAATTTTAAACGTCAATCAATCGGCTCATTTAAAAACAACCCACATTGACCAACGTGCTGTCGAGAACAGAGTAGGTAGTAACACAACCTTTCATAAAAGAAACACCGACGTAAACATTAATACAAACAGCGCATATGCACAAATACATAGCCATAGACACTATCAGCCACATAAGGAGTCAAACGCTAGAGAATAAAAATGTTTTGAAGCAGTCAATGGAGGGGGCTAATCTGATAGGGAGGGGGCTAATCTGATAGGGAGGGGGATGCTGTTCCCCAGTCAGGGCTGCAATAGAAAACACATGGTTGACCCTGAGGTTACGTTTGGTGTGGGACATCCAGGAGCCCCAGGTTAGCCCACCTGAGGGGCCTGGAGCTAGAAAACAGGATTTGGAGGTCTGCAACATGGGAGGGTTCCCGCCCATTTAGGGCTTTATACCCAAATAGGACTAGTTTAAAATAAATTCTGAAGCGTACTGGCAGCCAGTGGAGAGAGGACAGAATGGGGGTTGTATGGTCCCTCTTCCGGGTACCTGTGAGGAGCCTGGCTGCGGGGTTCTGGACCAGTTGAAGGGATGACTGACAGATCCCAGTATATAGGGAGTTGCAGTGGTCAAGACGGACAATATAAAGGCGTGGATGACTTTCTCAAGATCATTGACATGAATTGGTAATCAAGAATCTCATTCTAAGGCCAAATCATGCACAGGGTTCGTACGGTCATTGAAAACCTGGAAAAGTCATGGAAATTCAAAATGCAAATTCCAGGCCATGGAAAAGTTATGGAAAACAATATTTTTCCCAAAGTCTTGGAAAAGTCATGGAAATGTAACTAAAGTTGCTTCAAATGTAATTTACATTTGATCTAATCGCCGAAATAATCTGCGGTCGTGAGCTGTTATGTGACATCATGACGCGCATGGTGTTATTTTCTAATATATGAAGCGCGAGCTGTGTGCTCGAGTCTTCCTGCCTGTCGGCTGAACTCTGCTGCTCCGGGATGAGGGTCAGCTACATTATCTACGGTGCGTTCCTTAACTGTGCGGAGTCACTGTGGCACAGACTGCACCGCTGGTGAACAGCTGTTAGAACGGGCCATTCAGTTGTTCAGAGCAGAGCGGCAGAGAGCGATGTGCACTGAAAAGTTTTTCTGTCACAATATTATTTAAGGAATCGTTGAGCTAGCTAGCTAGCATACATTGTCACTATCTGCTAACGTTAGCTTTAGCCTTCATTTTCTAATAGTTTTTTTCATAGGCTATAAACAGAGGTGGTATAAATATAGATATTGTGCTAGAGTAAAAGTAGAAGTACTCAGGTATTGTACTTGAGTAAAAGTAGAAGTACTCAGATCTTGTACTTGAGTAGAAGTACCAGAGTGTCGGAATACTCTGTTGTTACTCAAGTAAAAGTATAAAAGTATTCTCATCAAAATATAGTGAAAGTAGCGACAGTCAAAGTAGTCATTGTGCAGATTGGTCCATTTCAGAATAATATATATGATATGTTTTATAATGATTGATCATGAAAGTGTACTCAAAGCTGGTAAAGGTGCAGCTAGTTTGAATGACTTTGCATACTGCAGGGTAGCTTGTGGATTTACTCCAGGTGGAACTAAAGTCTGATTTAACACTTGATTACATTTCACATCATTCATCCACATCTGTGAAGTAACTAAAGGTATTCAATACATGTAGTGGAGTAGAAGTACACCATGTACCTCTGAACTGTAGAGGAGTAGAAGTACACAGTAGCAAAACATTGAAATACTTAAATAAAGTACAAGTTAAACTTAGTTAAATATTAAAATGGAGTAAGTGATTTAGCTGTAGGCTGCCTTGGAAATAGCAACTGGATTTTTCCATTGTAGAAAATAAAGATCTGTGGCAAACACGTTTATGATAGTCCACATATTTACGGCACTAGTTGAACTTTTATAATAGTTGAAGCGTAAATGCAATCGGTGGAGTAACAGGCTAATATTAAGGCTATAAACAAACTACATAATGGTCACATGACTATGCGTCAACACTGTAAGCTAAAGGTAGCTAATCTTCGGCGTGATGACGTTTAGTAGTCTTATTTAGTCACTTGTTAGCAACTGCCATTTTTCAAGATGTGTGAAAGCTTCAAATGTTCACAGGTGTGATGTTTACTGATGCATTTTATGTCGTTATACAAACTTGAAATATCGCAAGCTTGTATTACCCACAGACTTTGTTTTATTTTACCTTCTAGCTAAAACGTGTAGTAGCTTTTAAATGGGAGCCCAGAAGTGCTAAAATGCAAACCCATTTTCAGGCTAAGCACTCATTCCTGCACTACTCTATAAAGCTGAACTAGTAAAACAGTACTGTCTACTTTTAGGAAATATTCTTCATTATATCTTGAATTTTAGATATCATAATGCACAGCCAACAAAACAAATCACACGCATATAGATCAGCAACTTCAAACTTTGAAATAAGTAAAGGCACAATGTAACTCCCTCCTGATGGGTAATATAACTATAAACTGCCCTGGGTATTAGTTATTGGCAATTATTTTACATAAGTCCCTAAAAAACTCTTATTTTAGACTTTCAAGCTTTTAATAAGAAATCACCCACATTTAAGTACATCTTTTCCTGATGAACTGAAGATGCTTTCTTTATTACGTCATGCATTTACATGTCATTAGTGACTCCCTCACAGATCACGCAGCACACAGGTCTTCTCAGGATATCGTTAGCTTAGGGTTCAGAGTCTAACTGCAGCCTGCAAATTGTCACTTTCTGCTTAATCTGCTTCAGGGAACAACGGCAGAAAGACCCAGTCAAGATGCCGGCGAACAGTTTCCCCCGGGACATGGACTACAGACAAGAGGCCTTGCAGGACAAAGCCTCAACAAGTAAGTTAAACGGATACATAAAACTAATCTGTTTTTCACATGGTGGTCATCATCATCAACATCATCATCATCATCATCATCATCATAGTAGGTAGTTCAGAGTTTGCTTTAGAATTTCTGTTGCTGGTCCTCATCTGACAAAAGGAAGAACATTTGAACTATCACTTTATAAATATGCGTTTATTGAACTTTAATAAATGTATAGGCAAAATAGGGATGTTTATTATATTCATATTGAATTAATATCATGATATGAGATTTTTCATGTTTGATTTTTGATATTGCAAAAGTGTATTTTTCTAAAAATAATGACCATTTTTGTATTTTTTGTTGTTGTCTTGAACCACTGAGTCTGTGATCATTTAAAAATCAAAAATCTCAGTGGAAATAATTATGACATTTTATGAAATTGGGTTTTGGCTATTATACACTTTTAAATAAGTGTATAATAGAAACTATATATACACGTCAGGGTTTCCGTTAGCCGGTATTTACCGGTTATTAGCTGGTCAAATTGAATAATAACCGGTAAATTCAAAACCTGTCGGTCAAAATGTCCGATGCTCCGATCGATTGGCCGCCTGATCATTATCGGCCGATATTCACTCTTAATAGTTTGATCAGTGCTCTCTATAGGCCGATCAGGAGAGCTGGATCTGATTGATATGGACATAAACGCGAGTGAAGTGTAACCGGACCGAGAGAGAGATCAGATCAGCTGCTGAGTCTGACCTGAAGCCCCGCCCACTGTTTAGCGCGTTGCATGAGAAACTGACGGGCTGTCAGGAGAGAGAGAGAGAGAGGAAAAGAGAGCATCCGTTTCTCCCGTGTTATCATTCAAAGTTAATGTAAACTTTTGAATAATGTAGTTCATCTACTACAAGTAGTTTCTTTGAATGTAATAATGATGTTGTTGAAAAATGAATCTGAATTTTTCGATCTGTTACGATTATAAACTGAAGCAATATAAAAACGACTCCCATTAACTGAGTTTTAAACATCAGCATATCCGGTCCTAGTCCGGTGATTACCTGCTAACGGAAACTCTGCCACACAATTCTTATTATTATTATTGAAACATGACCGGTAAGTTTCAAATGTGTCCGGTAAAATAACTTCTGTTCGGACATTTGACCGGCGAGAAAAAATCCTAGCGGAAACCCTGATACACGTATAGCAATAGTTGCACTAAATGTACAATAAAGGTGAAATAAAATGTACTTCTCTGGTCCACACATCGTCTCGGTTTACCTCGTCAAATCTCGTGTTAAGTATTCCTCCGCTCTCCCTCACAGAGGCCACATCAGGGGACCAGTCCACAGCGTCCAACTCCGGCCATTCCTCCTCTTCCTCTTCTTCTCAGAGCCTGAACTCTGCTCCTGGTGCTTTAGGCTCCACCCCCTCCGCCATGTCCTCCTCCACCTCCTCTTCCTCCTCCTCGGGCCAGGTGCCTCCGTCTGTCCAGTCCCCCTCCCCGGCGCTGCTGCAGGACCCCGCCCTCCTCCACCAGCTGCTGCCCGCGCTGCAGGCCACTCTGCAGATGAACAACGGCAACATGGACATGGCCAAACTCAACGAGGGTGAGGCGCAACAGAAACACAACATGTCACTTTCACATGGCTGTCTTCCAGAGGGTGAAATGTTCCTGGACCATATTTAAGACTTGTTTTGATTGTATTTAGAAAAGTTGAGGTTGTATTATATTAGAATACCAGCCTGTTCACAACAGTTAAACACCTGCGCCTACACAGACTGATGTCTGCCCAGCCTATCCTAAGAGCACACGCATTCAGAGAAATTCCCCTTTGCTTTGTATATAAAATTATTAAAAGAATATATACATGGTAGATACATTTAGCAACCTTTCATCAATTGTTGTGGCCACTGAGTAGCTACATTGTTTAGGATTTAAATCTACCGTGTTAGAAAAGTTGCTCCTCCTAACAAATAGTTTTCTGAGAATTGTCCCGTTAAAGTTAAGACTATCTCCTGGTAAAGATAACATTTATTCACACAGCGTCTAAGCACTAAATAAAGCTCTAAAGGTCAAACATTTTAGGAGAGGGGAGGAGGATATTTAAGAGGCTTAAGAGTTTCCAAAGCATAGGAGAAAATGGTGGAAAGACAAAAACGCTAGGAGAGATATTCTCTGATCCCAGCGTCTTGGTTCTTTAAAACCAGGTTGTCTTGCTGCCATTACCCTTTCCCTTGTTTACGGAAGGATAATGCTTAGGTTCCCCAAATGCACAGGTAACTGTTTCCCTGCCAAGGCGGGAATCTTGTTTTTTTGACTAAAGAGGCCTTATTATGCCTTTCCTGTAATGTGTTCTAGTTTGTGTGAATGGTCTGGAAAGGCTAAAAACCTGAAGTCCCCTCCAGAGGGAGTTTCTCAATGCTAACTGCTGGGGAAGATATTGTTATGGCTGATTTTTGGAGAGGTAATACCTAAAGGGTGAGGACTACTTTTTGAGGAAACGGTGTTGAAAAAAGTCAAAGCATGTCTTATAATCGAGCCACTATGGTGCAGACAAATTACACATGACAATATACAGCTTTTGAGAAAGTTAAGAGACCACCATGGCATTACCAGATCTCTCTGGTTTTACTATTTATAGGTATGGGTTTGAGTAATATTAAAATGTGTGTTTCTATAAACATCATCAACAATCATATGCTGAAAAAGAATCAGGAACTACTTTTTTCTGATTGGTGTGCGTGTTTTTGCACACACCTGTTGCACGTCCTAGCTCACTCACCTGTGTGTTTGTGTGTGTCCACTCTTTCCTCCCTCCAGTCTTGGCAGCTGCTGTTACCCAAGCTTCCTTGCGGTCTGTGCTTCATAAGCTCCTCACAGCTGGACCTGCTTTCAACATCACTGCTCTGCTGTCTGCCGCTCAGCACTCCAACCAAGGTATGCTGTTCCACCCATACCTATGTCCTTATTTCAGATTTTACTTTTTGAAGTGACCCTGTCCGTTTTTCTTTAAGACACAATTTGTTTTTGACCTTCAGTTAATTCAATTCTGCATTTCTTTAATGCAAGGTAACATCGTGGATCGTTTAAGGGTTGTTCAGATTTTTGTATTATCCTATTGGTGCGCAATTATTCTAAATTGTATTGAAATTGCAATATGGAATGGTGCAATATCCAAATTGTAGTTAATGCAATATTTGGTCTCTGCAAAATATCTGGAAATATAATTTTGAAGGAAAAATAGTGGTACTTCAGAGAATTCCTTAATAAATATACTATACTCCTTGTTTGTACAGATCCTCTTAAAAATATTACACCATGATCATTTTATTATGTATTTCAATAATAACGTGAAAAATGTTCATATCGCAAATTATATTACAAATGGACTAATATTGAAATTGCCTTAGAGGAAGTTGTCATTATTGCATAATTATTAAAATGTCCTTTAAAAATAAATGAAATCTAATCATGGTGTTCTGGTATCGATGGAGTTCTGTACTCAACTGAAATAAGTATTTGAATGAAGTCTGTATAAAGATATTTTGCAGCCATATCTCTCAGCACCACAATACTTTATCCATTTTTAAATATTGGGTTTTCTGTGATTTTTATATTGCATTAGTCCTTAGAGTGGTTCACGAATGAGACCTGGAGTTCGCATTTCACCACTTCTGGTTCCCTTTTCTTGAGTTAACAGTTTTATTTTTGGTTTGATGCCTGAAATAAGATAAACACTTAGACATAAAATACGTCATTAATTACCCCACTGGTGATTGTCCGATGCTTCTATGTGTCATTAAAAAGGACGCATGCTAAAAGGGGCCGAATAAACTACAAAACATCATCAGGTCGACACGAGTCCGGCATGCAACCATGATGTAGTTTGTTTATAGCGTGACGTTGCATTTACACTTTAAAAAATCATAAAATGGTGATACAATATTGGATATCCTGCTAAAGGAAACGTGGTAAGTATCATGAATGTGAGACAGCTTATTTTCTGCAAAATACGAAATTTCTTCTTCTTTTTTTTTGTCAGTGTATTGAACATGTCAGAAACAAAAACATACAACACTAATATATATATATACAGGACTGTCTCAGAAAATTAGAATATTGTGATAAAGTTCTTTATTTTCTGTAATGCAATTTAAAAAAAAAAAAAAAAAAAAATGTCATACATTCTGGATTCATTACAAATCAACTGAAATATTGCAAGCCTTTTATTATTTTAATATTGCTGATTATGGCATACAGCTTAAGAAAACTCAAATATCCTATCTCTAAATATTAGAATATCATGAAAAAGTATACTAGTAGGGTGTTCAACGAATCACTTGAATCGTCTAATTAACTCGAAACACCTGCAAGGGTTTCCTGAGCCTTGAAAAACACTCAGCTTGGTTCAGTAAACTAAATCACAAGTATGGGGAAGACTGCTGATCTGACTGCTGTCCAGAGGACCGTCATTGACACCCTCCATCAGGAGGGTAAGACACAAAAAGAAATTTCTCAAAGAGCAAGCTGTTCACAGAGTGCAGTTTCAAAGCACATCCACAAAAAGTCTGTTGGAAGGGGGAAATGTGGCAGGAAACGCTGCACAACCAAGAGAGATGACCGCAGCCTTAACAGCATTGTGAAGAAGAGTCGCTTCCAGAATTTGGGGGAGCTTTAAAGACAGTGGACTGAAGCTGGAGTCCAGGTATCAAAAGTCACTGTTCACAGACGTGTCCGGGAAATGGGCTACAATAGCCGTATTCCCATGGTCAAGCCACTTCTGAACTCAAGACAACGGAAGAGGCGTCTGACTTGGGCTAAGGAAAAGAAGCACTGGACAGTTGCACAGTGGTCCAAAGTCCTCTTTTCAGACGAAAGCAAGTTTTGTATTTCATTTGGAAGTCAAGGCGCCAGAGTCTGGAGAAAGGCTGGAGAGGAGCAAAATCCAAGTTGCTTGAAATCCAGTGTGAAGTTCCCACAGTCAGCGATGGTTTGGGGAGCCATGTCAGCTGCTGGTGTTGGTCCACTGTGTTTCATCAAGCCCAGAGTAAATGCAGCTGTGTACCAAGAGATTTTAGAGCACTACATGCTTCCGTCTGCTGAAAAGCTCTATGGAGATGAGGAATTCATTTTCCAGCATGATCTGGCACCTGCCCACAGTGCCAAAACCACCAGTAACTGGTGTACTGACCATGGCATTACTGTCCTCGATTGGCCTGCAAATTCCCCTGACCTGAACCCCATAGAGAATATGTGGGGTATTGTGAAGAAGAAGCTGAAAGACACCAGACCCAACAATGCTAATGAGCTAAAGGCCGCTATTGAAGCATCCTGGGCATCCATAACACCTCAGCAATGCCACAGGCTGATTGCCTCCATGCCACGCCGCATTGATGCAGTAATCCGTGCAAAAGGATTCCCAACCAAGTACTGAGTGCATTAATGGACATTTTCAAATGTTTGATTGTGTTTTGCTGTTATAAATCTTTTTTTTTTACTTGGTCTGAGGAACTATTCTAATTTTTTGAAATAGGATTTTTGAGTTTTCTTAAGCTGTATGCCATAATCAGCAATATTAAAATAATAAAAGGCTTGCAATATTTCAGTTGATTTGTAATGAATCCAGAATGTATGACATTTTTGTTTTTTTAATTGCATTACAGAAAATAAAGAACTTTATCACAATATTCTAATTTTCTGAGACAGTCCTGTATATATATTCTCTTTTTTTCCCTTTTTTTTTCTCACTCAAATTGATAATTATAAGTACAAAAAACAAATAACAACAATAACAAAGTACAAAAAACAATAATAATTCTCAGATAGTCTGTCATGTTCAACAGGGGCAAGAAGAAGCTTAAAAAAAACTTTTCTGGTCCTCCCCCCTCTAGCATATATTTTTATTATAAATAAAACATTAGGTCATCAGCGACATGTTTGTCTTGTTAATTTGTTTGCTTTTTTACAAAACAATCATAAATAAATGACTTTTCCAAGGGATGGACTGCAGGCTTTGGGTTGATCCTGTAAACGCCAGGGTTGATGCATGGTCACAGCTGATGAGTGTTTGTGAGTAATGAGAGAGCCTTCCCTCCTTCAGCCCAGCACTCCAGTCAGTCCCCGGTCTCCCTCACGTCGGACGCCTCATCACCGCGGCCGTACGTCTCGCCACGGAACGGCACGCCGCAGAGCTCCCAGAAGCCCCCCCTGGGCATGCACCCTGGCGGCGTCACATCCTCACAAACAAGGGTGAGTCGCAGGACCTAAAGTAGACGTGGAGTACTTCCCCTTGCTCATGACTCAACCCCACTTTCTTCCTTGACAAAACACCCTTTTGTTTTCGCTCCTATTTCTTCATCTCTTGCCGTCTCCCCTCCACAGGGCAGCATGTCTTCAGCGAAACAAGGACCAGTCCCTGTGCCTCAGACCGCAGAGAAGCGTCCCGAGGACCCCAGAATTATCCAGCAGAGAAGGTAGGAATCACTTCAAGACGACATTTTTATTTTTGTGCTAAAAAATTGCCTGGACGTAAAGTCAACGCTTAAAACAACCAGAAGAAAGTAAAGTAAAAGAAGAACTGGATTCCAAAAACATATGTGACCCGCTCTATCGAAATCAGATAATTTCGATAGAGCGGGTCACATATTTGACAGACCTCAACAGCAACAGTTTCCAAAGGTGTTTTAATTTTCTGGAAAGACGTAGTTACTTATAGTCCAGTATGGAGGCATACCATTACATGATCATTCTGTAGTTCTTTTGTCCAGCAGTATTTTATCACACTTGTCAAGCAATTATTCATCTGACTTGAATTTCTCATGGCAGTTAAAGTGATACAACGTCGAGGATGTTTATTCACACAAATGTAATAACGGAGCAGTGTTTGAGTTATTCTAACGTTATATTACGGAGAAGTAAATGCTACACATGGATAAATGAAAGTTTACATGATCCAAAGCGAAAATGCATCTGAACCCCCCCCACTCATTGTCTCGCCCCAGCAGCCAGGAGCTCCTGTGCTCTGGATCAAACGCACCCGGCGCTGCCTTGCCCCACGCCCCCCCCGGCAGCAGCAGCCTGACCCAGCCCGACAACCCCGGCACCTTCACCCCCAGCCTGGCAACTCATTTTGACGAGAGCCTCATCAGACATATCCAAGGATGGCCTTCAGAGAACACTGAGAAACAGGTACTGCCCCCCCCCCCCCCACACACACACACACACACACACACACCCACGCACACTTTCACACATGTCACAGAGCAATTGTAACGTCTTTGTTGCATTTGTTTATAGCCATAGCATTAGAATAAAACGACTTAAGTACAAAAAAACTATGCATGGTCCTTCTGAATCCTTGAAAGTTTGTGATTTTAACGTGAGGGGAACTCGGGGTTTTGAAATGTTTTGGGGAAAAAACCAAATACAGTATACCTGGGTTATTGAACGTTTATTTAAAATATGTTATTATTTAATAAAAATAGAAACTTTTGATACATATTTTTCTATCTTTGTTTCTGAGCTTGCCGGTTCTCCCGATGCAATTAATCAGTTTTGTAACAATAATTAACTTGGATGAGAAATATTTTCAAATAATTGTTGAAAAACCTTTTCACTGTTGACAAAACTGCAGTAACCTGACGGCACTCTTGAATTCAATTCCTACGATAACAGTAAAAACACCTATTTAAAATAGGACTAGACATTTAAAGTGGCATTCTGAAACTATTTTTGGAATAATTTGTTTCAGTCCTAAAGGAAAACATCTGAAAAGGAATCAAATCTAGCACAGGTGTGAAAGAAACACGTAGATACCCCAGTAGCACAAGGCCCTGTTGGGTCTTATTTTTGAGAAGTTCTTAAAAGTGCTGTAATTGGATGATTATGTTTTATTTCATTACCTGTAATCTGTACATAGATATAATGAACATGTTAGTGTTGCAAACTCTCAGTAATGTTATTAATGCTGATGACTTATGCCAGTAGTGTAACCACCTGTTGCTAATAAGTTGTGCTGAATATAAACTTCCATAAACTTCAATACTGAAGCCATGACTATGGGAGCATTTTTTGGAGTTAGGTATCTTGTCCAAGGTAACTCCGATGTGCTGAATGCAGAGGGAGGGGGCATACCACTGATGCTCTGATTGGTCGATCAGTGTAATACCCCTTGAGCCCGATGTTTCTGTATTTCAATCACATTTTTTTAAAAACCAATGCATGCCTCGAAGGTCCATTTGTGTCCCAGTGTGCAACATTGACAATGCGCTTCATCCCTCTCCCTCAGGCGGCTCGGTTGCGCGAGGACATCCACAACATGGGCAGCTTGTACATGTCTGAGATCTGCACGGAGATGAAAAACCTGCGCTCCCTGGTCAGAGTGTGTGAAATTCAGGCCACACTGAGGGAACAGAGGTGAGGTCAATGTGACATTAGCATCCACATTAGCTAAAGTAAACACTCGTATCATTACATTGATTTACTTATTTCCTCCTCAACTACAGAATCCTGTTTCTGAGGCAGCAGAGCAAAGAGCTGGACAAGCTGAAGAACCAGAACTCGTACATGGTGTGAGGACCTTACCTGAGGAGAAAGAACCGGGATGGATGGATTGAAATAATGATCGGAAAAGAGGAATAGACATGGACAGCAAGCTGCTGCAGCCTGTTAATTCTCCCTAGCAGAGAAGCTGTTAAAGAACCTCCATCCTGAACACGTCTTTTTCTTTTCTTTAAAAAAAAAATCTTTTTCAACGTCTACCACACGAATTGCTCTCGCTGAAAGTACCGGGTCGGCGCGTCGGACACTTTCACCGAGTGGACACGGAGGACCTGAGGCTCCTTTTTTTCATTTTTTTCTTTTCAAAAACAGCACCTTTCGGGACCGTGAACCTTGGATTGTGTGTATTGTATCGGGTTAACTTGTTTTCTGGTGTGTTTTTGATGTGTAGTGGTCAGGAAAAGATTACATTCTTTGGAAAATTAACTAAAAAAAAAACAAACCATCTCATAATAATCAGTGTGGCACAGTCCCGGTGGGGTGGGGGGGTTGATCATGCTCCCCGGTCTTCTAGAAATTGCATTGAAATGTATGGATTCAATGGCAGTGATGTTACTAATGTTATTTTTAATTCACTATACTTGTCCGTGATTTTTTTTTTTGTTGCCATACCCAGTGTGTCTTCGAAGCTGGTTGCTTTTACACATCATGAAATTAGCGAAGACCACTTTTGGCCAGATTTTTGAAAATTAATACTTTAAATGTGCTTCAGTTGCTTTGTCCCAGTGGTGCAGATTTTGCTGGGACTCTAAGGCTAGCTTTGTCAAACACACTCCAGATGTTTCAGAGCCATTTTTGAGGAAAAGCCCACATTATTGGACCTAGTTTGGCTGCTAGAACATATTTGGGGTCGTTTGTAGCCCTGCTAGCTAGTTTCTTCTGCTAATTGTCTTTTCTTTTTTCTTTTTTTATAATTGTTAGTATTTTCGTTTCTCTCCCAAGTCAAATTGAGAGATTTATTTCATTCCTATTTTGCAGCTTAGCAAGAGATTGTGTAAAAGAATAGTAAAGCGACTGAATTCGCAGTAATGTAAAGCTAATTTATTGTTGCACACGATTGATTACGCCCTTCTAGTCATAATGGTTTATACAAAGGTCGATGGAAAGACATTTTATTTGTTATCATTGTTTGGAGCCCTTTTATCAACAGACTCGAGCAAGACTTTTTTTTTTTTAAGGGCTCATTCATCATGACGGTTTACTTTTTTTACGTACACTTCCACACCCCATAAAGCAACTTCCCCTTTTCTCCTCTTTTCCTCGTCCTTGACTAGTTTCCACCAGATCTGATGTGCACACTTTTTCGTTTTGTTTTGTTTGGGGGGAGGGGGGGGGAAGGGATCGGGGCTTTGTATTCCATTAAAATATGAGAATAAAATATTATACCACAACTCCTGCTTGACTTTGTACTCACAGTTCAGCTGTTGTAGACTTTAATTACAAGAATAAATGTGTTTTTGGTGAATACATATCTTTATGAATAATGCATTTTGTAATTTTTCTAAATTAAAGTGTGGAATGTCTTATGAGAATAGTAAAGCTGACTGCTTTGGGAAATTGTAAGTAAGATGGGATCAGAATGTTTACCATGCAGTTCCTTTGATGGCCACGAGATGGCGAACAATCTTCACATTTGGTTTTGCTTTTTCTTTCTCTGCACTTTCAAATTAAATGAGCTATAACTAAACATGTCGTCATTGAAAATGAGCTAAAGCAGAAAGCTGGATAATATCAGAATGGAGATGACCCATGTCCATATTCTGGGCCAACTCTGAGACAATCATTTAAGTAAGTTTGCATGACACATTAAATGCCAAGTGCAAGATTTCATATGTGGTGGAGTTAACTGATTTAAACTTGAACTCCGACCTCAATGCAAAGTTAGGTGACGCAAGCATGTTTGTTTTTTTACCCATAATATACTCCTGTAGGTACACATGCGTTACATTATGATTTATAACTAGGAAAATGCATATGAACCCTGAAAACTGAACCCGATTGGAAGCATTGCTAAAAAATGCAGAAAGGTAAACCCGTCTGAAAATGTTTTTACAGCTCAAATGAATTAAACTTCAGTCCTGCTTTCCTGAAAACTGAATTTGTAAAACTGCCAGGAATAAAGACCAACAAGCTGAAATGCATTACAAGAAGAGATGGAAACTGAATTGGAATGCTATCAAAGCTGGAGGTTGAAATTAATGGTTCAAAAACATGGAAAGAAGAATTGCTTTTTGTTAATATTGGACATAATAGTTGGTGTTAAACAAACAATCATTGGCTACCCCTGTCGATATCCGAAATTCAGATTCAACTTAAAATTGCCATTACGTAGTACATGTACTAGTGACGAAATGTAAGTGTGGGCATCTGACCAGAAGTGCAAAATAGCAGTGCAGGAGTTTACATAATAAGAATCATTATAAATGGAATTATTATAAATAGAATAATTATAAATAGGCTATAAACAGATGAATATATACAGTGTAAACGGCGTTGACAGTAAAATATATAAACAGGTGGGTGGTGGGTATGGGCTTGAGTCTATCAGCGGGCAGAGTTCAGCAGGGTAACAGCCCTGGGGAAGAAGCTGACCCTGAACCTGCTGGTCTTGGACCGGAGGCTCCTGAGGCGCCTCCCCGAGGGTAAGAGGACAAACAGATAGATTCCCGGATGAGAGGTGTCTTTGAAGATGTTGTGCGCCCTCTGCAAACACCGTATCCCTGGATGTCCTCGATGGCAGGGAGTGGGACATGCTGGTGAGCCTTCTTTACTATGCTGGTGGTATTGTTGGACCATGAGAGGTCATCGGATATGTGGACCCCCAGGAACTTGAAGCTAGACACACGCTCCACCGCCGTTCCATTTATGTGGATGGGAGTGTGTGTGTTGCCTTTCGATCTCCTGAAATCCACAATGAGTTATTTTGTTTTTGTTGTGTTAAGGGCCAGGTTATTGTCAGCACACCACTTAGACAGATGCTGAACCTCCTCCCTGTAGGCCGTCTCATCGTTGTTGTGGATGAGGCCGATCACCGTTGTGTCGTCTGCATACTTGATGATGGTGTTTGAACCATGTACTGGGGTACAGTCGTGGGTGAAGATGGAGTAGAGGAGGGGGCTCAGCACGCAGCCTTGTGGGACACTGGTATTTAGGCTGAGGGTCATGGAAGACCCTCAACCTGACATGCTGGGGTTTGTTGATTCGAAAGTCTAAAATTCAATTACAAAGGGGGGCGTCGATGCTCCTATTAGTCTGGTATGCAAATATCCATTCTAATTTCTGTTAGCAGCCCCAAAGACATGTTCCTTTTTCAATATAAGTGATGGTAAGCCCTCTTAGTTCTGCAAAATTGGATTTCAGAGCCAAAAATAGTTTGAGGGCTTGGATTTATGGATAAGTTTAGGTCTTTTTTAAACTCAATATACATAAATACTCTTTCTTTCAAAACTGTCCTTCTTACATAATTGAACACTTGGCCAAAACCCATTAATGTCTCATATGTCAGTTCAACCATTAAATACATTACTAATAATCTAAAAATATCCAATGTTTTTAGCAGTTTATTTAAGTTAGTCAGTAATACTGTCTGGAAGATTAAATTCAGATGACTGTTCAAATTGTAGACAGTTAAAACAAATGATATCGATTTACAGGAAGTACTAAACAAGAATTGTATTCTCGGTGTATCTAAACATCAATATTTCAAAGGGCCACATACCTGTATTGACAATAACTTTATCTTTGAAAAATTCAAACAAAGATGCACATTATATCATCGTGTAAATAATGCAGTTCCTCGTAAATAATTTCCAATATTTTTTTGTCTTCCAACATTTTCTATATTGTTATCATGAATTATTTTGGCCATACAAATAATGTAGTGAACATTTCTTTAGGTGACTACTTATTTATATACTGTTCTCATCCACTTCTTATTTTTACTTTACTAGTGGAAGATAATTAGGTCCACATGTAAAAAAACATATTTGAGTCCTGATTTTATTCTCATTTTAACGTAAACTCAGATATCTTCAGATAGCTTCTGTAGTTGGACTTGTAGTTATATTCTTTGTGCTGCTGCAGATATCTTACTGTCAAACGAGATTGATGAAGTTGGTACTTATTTACTGTCGTTTAAGATATGTGCTCAAACATGTGTTTTCACATAAATAGTTGGACACATATTAAAAAAAAAGAAATAAAGAGCTTTTTACTACTATTATCACCGCCTTCAAACTAAAAACTCTCACACTTGTTTGCTCACACAGACCTTCAGTGGTAAAATCTTCAGCGGTACTTTATCCACTGTGCTAATGTATGGAAACAGCCTCTCAGTGAAGGTGTGTTTGAGGGTGTGCAAGAGTGTGTTAGTGTCAGGATCAGAGAAGATCAGCTTTCCTCTGCTCCAGTCCAGACTCATTCTGATACTCTTCAGCTTCCTCTGCAACCCCAGATCAGTGGCTGCAGCTGGTAGTGCCCGCGCCGAGTATTCCCCTTTATGGAACTGCATTTCCCATAATCCAGTCTGTGTGGGTCCCTTTCTCTGGAATGACTCCGCTAACACACCTATTGACCAGAATGTATTGTCGCCAACTTCGACGTCCCATGTGTGAGTCCCCGAGTTAAAACTCTCAGAGCCTTGGACGATGTAATAATCGTCAAACCTCTCCGGATTATCGGGAAGATTCTGCTTCTCCCTTCCTCTCACATTGGTCATATCATCAGACACGATGAGTTCTAGATTTGTTGTGTTTGGGTCCAGAATCACCGGCGTGTAGGAGACCATCTCCTTCATCTTGTTCCAGATGTTGAAGGTCAGGTTGCCCAAGTGCTTGGCCTTATCTATGAGAGCTCCCGGGCCCAGCTGTGGTTCCTCCAGTAGGGGGTGCTGCCGCTGGATAGTTTCCACTGTTGCCTTGTAGTTCTGCAGAAAGGACACATCTTCAGCTCTCAGCTCCTTCTCTGTGGTTCTGATTGCGTCTGAAAGAGCGGCTATCTTTACGCCCAGAGCGTCCATCTTTATCGTTATCATCTGCATCTTCTGCTCCTCTTCCTGTTTCAAAGCATAAACTTGTTTCCTGGTTTGTCTCACATTATGTCAGCGAAGGGGTGAAGCTTTGTGAAGCAACCTATGTGTTGTGTGCTTTGTTTTATAAATGCGGCTGCTGATCGACAAGCCAAAAGCATGTACAGTATTACGCCCAGAGGGGTGTGTCTGGGATGACATTGATATTTGTTCTTTAGTAAGATTATCATATTTTCCTGCTGGCACTGCTCCATATCAGCCTTCAGAAAACAGGACAATTTACACACTCTTGGCAAACTTTCAGAGGAGGCTGCAACATTATGGCATACATTATTTGTATTCACTTTCACATTAAATAAGCACAGAACTGCTTATACTTTCCGTCCGATCCACCCAGGGACCGTTGATGTTTTTTTCCAAAGTGCACACAAAAGTAATTAGTCTTAGGCACGTGCACACATAGACATCAAAGTGGGCTTGAGCCCCTGCCCTTTTTCTTCCTCCAGAAAAGAGCCCTTTTTTCCCTTTAAAATAAATAAATAAATGAATATATATCTACTGCTGTTTGTGCACAGTTTCCCTTTCCAAAAAATATATTGATTGAATAACAAATTAAAATATCAGGTCGGGAGATGAGACTGTGAAGTTCCGATGCTCTCTCTATCCTCCCTCCCTCCACGTCTCGCGCACAGCGGAAATCGGCAGTCACTTCAGACAGACAGGTAGCATCACCTCCCACTTTACAGTCCCTTCAGACAGACATGTAGCAGCACCTCCCACTTTACTCTCCCATGTGATGCCCGCTTTTCTTGGCTTATTTTGAAGGTGAGTGGTGATGAACAAATGACTAAACTGCCAGTGCCTCGAGTTTACAGCTAATTAGCCATAAAACAACAACAATTATAGTTAACTAAGGTAGGCTACTAGCTAATGGATAAGTTGTTTAGCTAAGGCAATTTATCATGGGCAGCAGGCTGATACTGTACTTAAGGGGAGACAGACACTACAGGTGAATACAGTACAATGTGTATAACGTCATCACAATCGCCACATTGATATGCAAATTGGGCATTAACTTTAAGTAGGCCTAATTAAAATGCGCTAATTTGCATGCAGTTACCAAGGCATTGCAGGTGAAAAGGATAAAACAAAAAAACATATCACCTCTCAACTTCCCCAGATAGTTACTTACGTCAAGTCAGTATTTTCCCCTGAAATGTTATGTTTAAATGCAGATAGCTTTAAATCTATAGATGAATTCAGACATGGTAGTAAGACGAACACCATTTATGTGTTTTTTGGACGTTTTCTTTCCATTAGAGTGAAAGAAAACATGGGAGCAAAATAGACCAAAAATAAATTAATTGTACAAGTACATGAAAAAACGATCTTTTAGCCTGTAATGTCCTTAAACAGTAACTTCATCATTTTGATTGTTGGCTGCTCATTTAACAACTATTAATTGTACTAGTTTGTTGTCTGCTCGTGTGCCTTGTGAATACTAAAGAAGACCATTGTCTCTGTGTTTACTGATTATTTTGTAGAATTCTGTTGAGTATTAAACAATTGCGTGAGTGTGAGGGTATTAAAATAAATTAGTCAGTAAGTCAGAGATGTGCAACTATATTTAACTTTTTGTTTTAATTTTTTTAAATAAATGATTATGGGAAGTGCCCTTTTTCTCACTTGAGCTCCCGCCCCCCAAAATGTCTGTGCACGTCCCTGGTCTTGCCAGGAGAAGGTTGTTGGCCTGAAACCAGCACGTCAGATATTTTACTTCCTTCAGGTAACCCTTCTTATTTGTATCTGTGATCAGGCCCACCACAAAAAGGATGGAGTTTAAGGTGGCTACACATTTGTGTGTGTTCGGCAAGTACAGTATAGGCCTAGCCGGCATCCCTTGGGTGCTCCAGTGCTGAGGATGAGGATCTAAGGGGTTCTTGAGCTTTGTGATGAGATTGGAAGGAACTATGGTGTATAACACCAAACTGTATTCTGGCAATGAACAGTAAATGCGCACAGTTACCTTCATGTTGAGGTGAGATTCTGTGATTTGCAAAAGATGTGCTTCAACGTGTTCTTTTCATCTGTTGGGCCTGTAGGCAAACTGTATTTTAGCTTGGTTTGGCCAGTAGAAAGCACAAGTCAAGTCACAACAGCATTTAAAATAGCAACACTATTTTTTTGTACATTATGTATTCTGATTTCTGCCGTTACTCATATACAATAGAGGTGAATGGGAGTTAATTTTGTGTGTGGACAACAACATCAACAACAATCTCTGACAGATATCTTGAAACTCTGAATAAGACCATTGCATGGTTTGACACCACTGCAGGTTACTGAGAAAGTTTGTTTATAATTTCAGTGAAAAGACCCTTTGAACAAAAGCTTTTCACATCATATAGAAACTTAAACATTTACCCTACAGACCAGCATATGCTCTGGTGTCAATATTACGCTTACAATTACCTATACACTCTATCATGTCCTTCAGCTTAAAAGCAAGGGTGCTGATACACTTCAGTAGAGTTGGTTTTTACTCTTGAAAAACATCAAATGAACTAAATGCTGCACTTGAGAATTCTTGTTGTGAGTATGACCAGCTTTGATGGTTAGATTGATGTTTAATATGTTTAATTTGCATGTTATGTTTAGATGTGTATTTGATCTCTTCAATTTAAATGAGCTGCAAGAATGAGCATGAGCAAAGTGTCCATGTTACATGAATATTTAATTGTTAACCGACATTTGTTAAATGTGTTACCTACATTTTCAATCCTTCGGCAAATACCGATTTATTCAGATTTTCTAACTTAAATTGGCCTTCACATTTTAGCCCTGACAAGTTTGTAAAGTTTAGTCAAGTCAGGTTTTTGACTTTAATCCCCCTTTAAAGGAGTCAATTTCACTCTCTGTTAGTACCTGTCTTTTTTCATATTTGCAAAACCTTTTACAAATCATGATTTATTCTGTCGTATTATCAGCACATCGGCATTTAACTTATTATTTTCAGTCTTTTCCTGGTCTTTTCCTGACTGAACTTTTCCTGAACTCTTTCCTCTTTCTTTATTACAAGTTAGCCAAAGTCAGCAGGACTTCAACACTCTGGACAAGATAATGCCCTTTTTTCCCACGAGGCGGCTCAGAGTTATTGCACCATCTATCATTTCTTAAAACCCTGATAGGCTTGATCAATGTCACCTTATAGCATTACAAGCAATATATCTCCAAGTGAAGTGATAGATAGATACCATCGCTGCGTTTCGATCCCTGAGTGTTTGCTGCATACATGGCGGTTAAAGGTAATTTTCATTTTCTCTGAGTTCAGTTTGTTCTCTGGGGATTTTAATCAGCAGCTCATCAGTCACTGTGTGAACAACTGGACAGCCCCCATGTCCTATAACCTCTTTCGCCAAAGGTGTCCTTGGGGGACATGGTTAACTGTGCTGATGACCTGTCATACTATATTTATCGCTGTCACGCGTTTATTTATGGGTCCAAGCGAACCAGCTGTGGACTGGGCCATTAGTTCCGTTTTGTATTCACTTCCCCTCATCTCCATTTTCCCTCTCCATCTGACTTTTCTCCGCCTCTCTTCTTATCTCTCCCTCGTGTTTTTTCCTTCTCATCTCAACCTTGTTTTTCTATCATCCTTTCGCTATGTCCTTGTCATTCTTCCCCACCCTTCCACTGACCGTTTCCAACCCCCGACACCATCGACTAACTCCTCTCCGCTCGTCACTGCCTGGGGGCTGGCATTAAAGTGACCGATCTCCCCTCTAAGTGAACTTCGAGTCGAAGGGGGGTACACTTTGGTTGACTTTGTAAAACTTTTGATGGATGACAGAGCTGGTATCTGCTGCCTTTTTAAAGCTCACGTCCTGTAGACTGTTAGTGAGATGTAAGATGCCGATACTACACTGTGCCTATATGCCGTAAAGATGTTCTACACACTGTATATTTTATTGTCATCTCTTCTTATTGGAAATGTGTTTGTGAGCTATAAATCATATCTTGTGATTGAATATCTCAACCAAGGGGGCACTTTGGCTGTGATGTATAGTACAGGAAATCCTCTTATGAAAGAATGTCTGAGTTCATACAGTATGTCTCATGGTGTTGTTTATTATGAATACTAGATTATTCCTTTTTGTGGTGTTCTCGCTGGGTTTAAGTGTGCTGGGCTCTGTTGCAAACTCTCTTTAATAACAGTTGTATATTTCTTTCCACCAATAAGGATTTAGCATAATTATCTTCTTACTACAGTTTGTATCCATCTCAAAGGACCTTTTTAGGGTCTTTCAGCTCATTGTTTTGATTATACAGTATAGGCTCACTTGTGTTCACATCAGTATTCTTGACAGGCAGCTTTTTCAGAGAACTAGCTTTGATAACCAACTACACTTTGTGCAGCACTAATCAGCAGATGAGTGGAAGTTAATGAATATTAAGTGAACATAGCAGAGCATTTAACAATTAAAGAGCCAGGAATTTCCCTCAGGACTTTTGGAGGCTTCTACTTATTTGGGTGCCTGACACAAAACACAAATTAATTGTAATGGTTCCCTCTGCATGCTGGATGTTAAATTGTTTGTACTGTTATGCGCAAAATGTAATAATTAATTCAAAAGTAGTGTATTGCGCACTTTTATTTTAAATGTACTGCTATATGAACAAAAGTGCAAAAACGTTTCGTTTAACTAACAAATAAGGTGCTTTTTAACAGCAGTATTTCCTTTACACCGTATCAGTTAAACTAGTTCAGTTAATATCAACTTCAACATGAATTAATGTAATCAAATCAAACATAAAACCAAAGCTATTTGCCACTGCCAGGGCATTAACGTTTAATCTAGTTGGTTATAGAAGAACAAGTTACCCTCAGAGTCCAGTGATAAGAAAATTGAACTTTGCAGTGGTTACACATAACTCTGGTTCTATCAACTCCGCCGTCTGGAAGAGATTTCAAATGTCCATGTAAGAGTTCGGTTCCTTTGAGCAATACAGCAGTCCAAACGTCTCAAATTGGTTGAGACGTGATGACGCCCATACTAACAAGCCAATACACAATACTGAAACCCCTCCTGTGACCCACAGTTTGTCTGTATGTGTTTTCAGAGCCAGTGAGCAACGGACTTTCAAAATAATTATATTACTAATACAAATTAAAAAAATTGTTAATGCGTGATAAAATAGTTGTCGGCGTTAATTAATGAATGCGTTTACACGATAATAACGCATAATCCTTAAAGTGGATTATGTCAGTGTCGTGTTTACAGCTTTTTTTTGCTGCCCCCAAGTGGCCATAAAAATCAGTTGTTGCCAATACAGACCAAGTGTTCTGCGGCTTCAAGATAATAATAATAACTTTAATTTATATAGCGCCTTTGATCAACCCAAGGTCGCTTAACAAAGAAACATAAAAGGATAAAACAGGGGGCAGAAATTTAAGTGGTACATTGCAGGGGGGGGGGGAGAAAGAGTGAGTTAATGTTGGAAGGCTTTGTTGAACAGATGAGCTTTCAGGGTTGATTAGAAGATGTCCAGAGGGTGGGGGCAGCGACACTGAAGGCACGGTCCCCGAAGGTGCGGAGGCGTGAATGGGGAATGGAGAGCAGGCCGGAATCTGAGGATCGAAGGGTGCGGAACGGGATGTAAGGGGGGAGGAGATCTGTGAGGTACTGAGGGGAGAGGGCATGGGACTTGTAGGTGATGAGTAGGAGTTTGTAGGTGATGCGGGACTTGACCGGGAGCCAGTGGAGGTTGAAGAGAGTGGGGGTGATGTGCTGCAAGTGCCTGTTTGCATCATTCATGTGTTAATTTACTTCCAAGACTAATTACTGTTTATAACCCTGGAGACTTCTGAAATCTGTCTGTTGAAACATAATGGCTTGTCTCTTTAAGCTTTGCACACAGAAGCCATAATTCATCCAGGATTAAAAGTTGATTCCTTATTCCCCATTTTGCAGAGAATTATGCTGGAGAATTTCCTAGCAAAATGACAAGAGGCTAAATGTATTTACAAAAATTACGTTTTATGGTAATAAGTTAGATCTGCTACAACCCAGAGCTGGTGGGCAATTTAGAGTAGCAGTGGATTGCTTTACTTGTCAGTCAGATACATTTGAACTGACGTGAAGCTGCTTATTTAAACATGAACCTCCTGGTTGTGTGCAAGATAGACAAATCACAATTCCACATAGGCACATATATAAATGGATGAAGGCTATATCCCTCATACATCCTCTGACTGGGCAGGATATTGGTTTTGACAGTCTCATTAGGACTGTCAGAAACTGTAACAATACAGACTCACCACAGGGGAGTGCTGTTAGTCAGTGGTCAGGCCTGATGAAGCTTCACAGCAAGCAAGCTCCTCATGAGTATTCCTACTGAGAGTCTAACACACACCCGTGAGCAAATAACCACCTGCCGTGCAACCAGAGAGCTAGTTAGTGCTTACAGTTTTTCTCGATTGCTAACACACTAAAATTATAAATAAAGCACAATTATTTTAACTGGCACTCAAAGAGCAAAACATCGACTCAAATCTCCAAAACTCTAAACACGTTTTCAGCTTTTCACACAATTTGCAAAACAACATGGTACTTTCTGCAAACCACTGCACACGTTTCTCCACGTAAGACACAGGAGTCTGACATAAAGTCACGTGTTAGCTGGTTTAAAACACTGATATTCAAAATGCCTCACACATGGACCAATGATCAAGAAACACGTTCCACCTGACCAAACACCTGATAGCATAATTGTTGGCTCATCAATCAGGATGTTAGCAATATGAAAAGACCAGAGGTGAGTACTTTCTTACAGCAACAATGGAAGCCAACATGGAAGCAAGAGCAAGAGGAAGAGGAAGAGCAAAAGGAAGGGCTGGGCTGAGAGTGAGAGGAGGAGGAAGAGGTGGGTGAGAGTGAGAGGAGGAAGAATGAGAGGTAGAGGTAGAGCTGGAGGGAGAGCACGTGGACAAAGAAGAGTACTCTCTAATGAAATGAAATGTTATCAACCATGTTGTGTCGATGAGAGAGGCTGGACAGAGGGTTCAGCCTAATCTAAGCCGATTTACTGTCTCCTCTGTAATCCGGACAATTAAACAGGTTAGTTACCAGTTTGTAGCTCTGCATAATTCATGATATATCAGTGCTTATATCTGTTGTGTGAAACGTATTTACTTCATTAATGTAATTGAATTGTTGGCATGTTGCATACTATAACTGTACAACAATCCTGCACAATTTACTGTAAACTTACTTTTATGCAACACAGACACTGACCAACCACTATATCTTTGTTGTTTATCTGAAGGACTGAGAAACAAAGAGGTGGAAGGCTAAGGATTTCCAATGAGACAGGAAGCAGCAGTTACAAACTGGGTTTTGGCAAACAATGCCATCCCACTTAGAGAGATCCGAAGCATAGTAACTATGTGCTGAGATGCATGTTGCTGCAGTGTATTTTTGAATAAAATGTGATTTTTTTCAACAACTCATTTGTATTTCTTCATTTACTGTATTTCTGTAAACTCAAGCAATCTTTCTCTGCAGAACCCTCTATGTACAGAGCACAGCCCATAACAGATGAACGTGCTTTAGATTATGCTCAGCAGTGTGCAGTTGGGTGGTCAAACCATCTAGTATTATGAATGAAGTGTGTTATATTTGGTGCTAAAGTTTGCATTTGGTAAGTGTTTATGTAGTTTTGAGTGCAGTTCTTCATTTAGCAGGAGAAAGTAGGTGTTTTGCACTTTGGGTGTGTGGTTTTGTGAATTGTGTTTAGTGTACTGAGAAACTGAGCAATTAAAAAAAAAATGTGTGTTAGCAATCGAGAAAAACTGTAAACACAGGGCCGATTCTAGGGTCTGTGGGGGCCCTAGGCAAAAATTCACTGGGGGCCCCTCAAACCAGCTTTCATCACCATTGTGTTATAAATAATCTGACACCAACAAAAAAATTGCTAAATGTAAACAGTTTTTTATTTAACAACTTCGCATTTATGTTATTTTCAAACTTAGTTATTAGTTAGTAATATGAATATAAAAGACATAACAAAAACGAATAAATCACACATATAAATATAAAGAACAATTAAAACCAGAATAGTTTTCCTTTGTTAATCTACGTGAAGTTTTTTCAGTATTCTGCGGAAAGACTATATCTGTTTCTTGTATTGGTCCTCTTGTTCTATTTCGTATAAGGCTTCGCCCTCTAAGGCTATCGCTATTGGGTAATCCCACTGCACGTGTGCAGCACTGACAGACTTAATTCCACTCACTTCCGTATAAATAGGAAGTAGTCCCTACAATCTGCTCCCACTGTTCTTCAGCACTCCGTTGCAGAAGCACTGTACAGGCACAAGCTCTTTTCAGAGCTGTTTATTAGAAAGCAAACATTGTCGGCACCGCAGGCGAGCCTATAGGTTCGGCTGCCGGGCTGACACTATCCGCCATCTCGGCTCTGCTGTATAGGCGGTATTCTCCAGGAACTCCCGGAGATCATCGGAAAGGCAGCCGCCTAATGAGATCTCCCTGTTCCCCCAGTTCAGGAGAGCTCTCCTCCGGATGACATAAGCGGCTGTCTTTAAAACCTATCGGTTGATTAGACAGCACGGGCTTGTTTCCTATGTCACAGATATGCCTCCACACACCGTTCATTCCTCAGGCGGGTTTGAGCGTGAACGCGCCTCAATGTCCGGTTTACGAGCCTTCTCCTAAACGGCGACATGATGAGAGCTGCTGTGCAATACAGCGTGTGGAGGTGCAAGAGCTGGCTGTAACCTGTCAGTCAGCAGGCAGCAGGGCTCGTGGCGCAAGCCAGCTGTATTTAACCAGGCGGTTATTAGACAGCAGGGCTTGACGTTTAAACCTGATGCTCCTAACCTGTCGGTTAGCAGGCAGCACGGTTTTTTTCCTCTGTCCCAGATGTGCCTACTACACACGGTCGTAATGAGCCCAGGGCTGTTATTACGCACCGTGTGAATAGCACTGCACACACCTCCGCTCATTCCTCAGCAGGTTTGAGCGTGAACGCGCCTCAATGTCCAGTTTACGAGCCTTCTCCTAAACAGAGACGGGATGAGAGCCGGTGTGAGATGCAGCGTGTGGAGGCCCCCTCGCCATACTTGCTAACCCTCCCGATTTTCGCGGGAGACTCCCGATTTCATTGCCCTCTCCCGGTTTCCTCCCGGGGTCATATTTCTCCCGCATTTCTCCCGATTTCTGACAAAATCAGATTTACTCAGGACTGTTTCCACTCGGACAATCCATGATTTTCAACAGTAATCTACTGGCAGCCCCCTAACCAGAATGTTACTGTGAATTATTTAATTTCTTACGGTAATAAACTGAAATTGTCCAACAGTATGAATACTGTATAATTTCAGTGTATTGCTGGCGTCTCTGCTGCCGGTATTTTACTGTTAATTGAACAAATACAGCAGTATACTGTATTTTATTTTTACAGTAAGAGGCTGTGAAGTCATTTCACAGTATGAGTACTGTGGTATTGCAGTGAAGTGCAGGCGTCTGTGAAGAGACTGCCGGCGCTTTGCTGTTGTTTGACAGGAAAATGTGTTACAGAAAGCCTGTGTGAAATGCAGCGTCTGGAGGGCTCTGGCGTGGCTCGTCACCATGACAACCTCAGCACATCCAGAGCAGGTTGGCGCGCTGAGTGGCGGCGCGTGTGTTCAATGGACAGATGGAAGATAATATGCAGCAAGGCTCCCCGGTTAAGCCGGCTGCCAATAGCCTATTGGTTACTTGGCAGCATGGCTCGCTGCCTAAGCCGGCTGGGTTTTTTAACTTATCGGTTAATAAAACAGCAGGGCTTACTATTCAATCCGTCTACCTTTAAACTTTTTGGGTTTAGGCAGCACGGATTTTTTCTCTGTCTCAGACGTACCTCCTACCCACGGTCATAATAAGCCCACGGAGGGCCATTATTACGCCTCGTGTGGACAGCAATGCACACACCTCCGCTCATCCCTTAGTGATGTTGAGCGTGAATGCGCGGTTTACGAGTCTTCTCCTAAACGGCAACATATTGAGAGCCTGTGTGAAATGCAGCGTGTGGAGGGCTCTGGCGTGGTTTGCCACCAACCACAGCACATCCAGAGAATGTACACCCGGCGTTATCAGAGTACTGGATGGTACTCAGGGTGGTGGCGCGTGTGTCTGATGGACAGATGGATGAGCAGGCGGATAGGCAGAGGATAGTCTCTGCAGTTCGCCTCTCCCCCCCGCAGTTCTACGGGATACAGGGAACCCTGTCATCCCGGGAACAGTGTCTCGCGCTCCGTGCAGAGCGGCAGGAACTCTTGTTAAAAGAAAGCTTTTTTCCAGGGTTCCTCATGGGGAAAAAAATCAGGGTTTTTTACTCCCGGTATTTTCTGGTCCCGAAGAAGACGGGGTGGGGGGAATGAGACCCATCCTCGATCTGTCAGTGTCCAACAAGGGAATGGCCTTTTCCCATGCTGACGATCAAACAGGTGCTGGAGTGTGTTCACCAGGGAGACTGGTTCACATCCATAATCCTGAGGGATGCAGTCCTCCACGTAACCATCATCCAGAAACACCTTTCAAAGTGGGTGGAGACGGTTGGAGCAGCTACTCAGAATGGGGATGAGAGTGTTATTTTACCTGGACGACCGGCTGTGGCTGGCTCGCTCCAGGAAGGGAGGAAGCGGCTTACAGACGATACAGTTCGTATCTCATCTGTCAAACCTGGGTTTCATTATCAACTGGAAGAAGAGCTGTCCTCGTCCCTCCCAGGTTATCTTTTTAACTGGGAGTGGAATTGAACTCAGCCGCAGGAGAGCGACTCTCACAGCGGAGAGGGGAGAAAGTGACAGCTCTCCTCCGGCGCGTCACACCCCGTGGGGCGGTGACACCCCTCTCCGTGATGCAGCTGGTAGACATGATTCCTCCTCCACGGCGTTGCACGGAGGAATGACAGTGGAAGACATTTGCACTGCTGCATCTTGGTCTTCCCCCTGTTCTTTTATTCGTGTTTATTTTGAGGGATGTCTCCCATTCCTCTCTGACACACTCAGTACTGAGTGTCCTGTCAGAGTGAGTAATGTCGGGGACTCAACTGCGTGCCCTCTCTCCTGCCTGTCGGCACTTAGAGAGCTGCCCTTTTCCCCCTCTTTGATCGTTTTAACAAGTGGGACTTTGGTCTCTACTTTTTACAGGTAGCCTATTTAGCCTACCTTCTTTCCCGTATGGAGAACAATAATAACAATAACAACGTAACATGGAGGAACAAATGTCTGCGTTGAAATTGTGTGTGTGTGTGTGTATGTGTGTGTGTGTGTGTGTGTGTGTGTGTAGAGGTGTGTGTGGTTAAAACACATCAGCCACACCGCTCTTAAGCCTTTCTAATGATTCTGAAGGTAAACACAGTGAAGGCGGTGTGTGAAAGGCGGTGCATGAAAGGCACTGCACGCTCCTCTTCTCAGAGGCTGAGTTAACCCTCCCGCTGCCTCCTGGTGCTGCAGAGATGTCATGAAGTGAAGGAGGTTTTCCTTCTATAAAACAGCTGCAGGCAGCAGATACTGTGAGGGTCACAGACATGAATACATAGATCAAGGCAGACTGGTGCACACACTCTCCTGTTTTGCCAATCCGGTGCTTAAACAAATATAGCTCTACACCCCTGGCCGAAATGTCCTTAAAATGAAGTCCGAGTTCGCCATTTTAATTAATGTCCTGCCAACACTGGCAGGACAGAAGGCGACACACCCTTTCTAAGCCATGTCCTCACATCCCAAGCTGCATCCCCAAAAAGTTTATTATGTTGTTACAACAGGGTTCAGGGGGAGTGGCTGTACCCGTAGGATAGAAAAGGGGAAAGTGATGTCTGACTCAGAGGTTGCGCGGCTGTGGAGAAGAACGTGTTGCCCAGATTCTGTTACTGAGTTTAGGCTAGTTAGCTAGCAGGTTTATTGTTTTGGGTGCAGTCACTTTTGCCTCCACTTGCTGTTCAAATAAATGTTGAATGAAAAAGTTGATCTGTTTACAGTTCTGTTTTATATGGGTGAAGAAGAAGAAGAAGAAGAAGAAGAAGAAGAAGAAGAAGAAGAAGAAGAAGAAGAAGAAGAAGAAGAAGAAGAAGAAGAAGAAGAATTGGGAGGGATGAAACCCTATTTAATGGTCACACATGCAGAGCACACAGCACACACAGTGCAAAGTGTTCTCTGCTTTTAACCCATCCTAGCACCAGGAGTCTAGTAGGAGCAGTGGGCAGCTATTGTACAGCGCCCGCGGAGCAATGGGAGTGAGGGGGGAAGGGGGATGTCTGGTGCCTTGCTCAAGGGCACCACGGCAGAAGGTGAACTGGGACCTCTCCAAGTAGAAGTCCACACTCCAAATAGGTCTGGTCGGGGACTTGAACCGGTGACCCTACGGCTCACAGTCCAAGCCCCTACTGACTGCCATAGATTTAGTCCCTAATTTTGCTCTCAAAGTGCACCAGATTGATGCATTTAACTTCAACATTTAAAAAAAAAAAAAATCTTCCCGGGGGAGCATGCCCCCGGACCCCCCTAGAGGAGGTGAGGTCCACCACCTGCCCACACCTCCTGTTAAATTGTCTCACCTACATTGACGATGCTTCCTACGCCCATGTTTTATTCCATGTGTCAAGTCAGGCAAATTGGGTCAAAATGTTATTGCATCAATGATCTGTTAACATTAAAATCACTAAATATATGCCGTAACTCTTTTGCTCTAGGCAACTCAAGGGCTCAGGTAATGTGATTACTATATGAATAATTGTCCAAAATAACATAAAATGCATTGGGTTTTTTGTTAAGTAACATACTTTCGTCGCCGGCCGGCCGATACATGCCGCGCATTAAGTGGGCCTGTCTGTCAATTAATCCCCGGGCCACTTTTTCCCCCCAGTCCGCCCCTGGTGGGGCCCCATTAGGGAGGTCTACCGTCTGTCATTGCAAACGTTGCGCATTGCCCCACTCACTCACTCAAATTCAGTTCATCTACAGTAATGGGGCCCCCACTATTGTAGATTAACTGAATTTGATGAAGGCTTATGGCAATGTATGATGTCTGTTTAATTGTATTTTTTGTATAATTTGTTGTTCTGAATTTTGCATAAAAAAACTAAATTAAAAAAACTACACTGATGTCATTTAAGGATCTGTCGCCCCTCGGGGGCCCCCTACTGGTCTGGGGCCCCAAGCGGTGGCCTGCCTTGCCTGTCCGCAAGCGGCGGCCCTGCTTAAACATATTATAAAACTGAGAATGAAGATGGAACTAATTAGGCGTTCATCAGAAAATCATACCAGTTTTGCTCTTTAGAGTTTGGCTATAGGGAAATTACAGTGGATAGAAATAGGTTAGAGCATTGTTTGTATGTGTGTGTGTATCAGAGTCTAGATCAGGGGTAGGCAAGTAAGTTTGGCCTTGGGCCAATTTTTTGCTGAGCCACAAGATGGCGGGCCAGAACATAATCAAAGTCTAATTCAAGGAATTGATTTTGGTAAGAGGGCGCAGCGCCCCTGTTCAGAAAAAACTCTGATATCGGTGATAACTCTCCCCATCAACACTCTGATGCGCAGTCAGATCCGCTGATTGGTTCACTGATGATATAGGCGCCCAATCCAGAGCCTCTGGCTAGACCTGCCCAAAGGGAGGCTCGTCCTCTCTAGCCCCATTTCAGTCCCATGTTAAAAGCCAGGGCTATTATCTGTATTTTAACAGACTTATCTTTTAAATTGAGGTGTATTTATTGTTCTCTTCAAAGTTTATTTTTCTCTGAAATTTTAGGGAGGATGGTCCTCCCTTTCCTCAATAGACGAGCCTCCACTGAGTAAAGTAGAGTTATTAACTAGGTAGCAGTGTTATTTAACATACTTTTATTCTGAAGTATTGTCAAGTTCTCTGGGTTTTTGGCATTTATTTGAGTGTTTGCCCACATTTGAGATGCTTGAGGGGCAACAGAAGACGCATGGACAACACGAATCCTTTTTCCTTTTCTTTATTTCAACTTTTCAAGGACACATTAGGATTCTTTCAGGTTGAAAACAGCATGTTTTGCTTTGCAATTTAATATATTATAACCTAAATTAATCAGTAACCAAGTATTTTACTCAAACTCAATGTATTTAATAGTTAAATAAGTACTTTAATTGACCTGATTCCCCACAACCACACATTTGCCATATGTGACCCGCTCTATCGAAATCAGTCGGAAGTCGCAACGGCTCATTTAAAAAATAAACGTGGATTTGCGTAAAAAAAAAGTTTTTCGGGGTTCGGGTGTTTTGTTTGATTTTAAATAAACAAAGTCTTGGCCTTTAGAATATGGAACTTTTATTTCCAAAATCACACGATAAATACATGTTTGAAGCTTCTAAAGGGAAGATGACAGCTCTCCCTCTCCACTCTGCTCTTCCACAGCAACGCTTCCCCTCCCTCCACTGACATTATGAATGTAAGCGGATATGTCGGGTCAGAATTTATTTTACCGGACAAATTTGAAACTTACCGGTCATGTTTCAATAATAATAATAAGAATGGTGTAGCAAAGTTTCCGTTAGCAGGTAATCACCAGACTATGACAGGATATGCTGATGTTTAAATCTCAGTTAATGGGAGTCATTTTTATATTGCTTCAGTTTATAATCGTTACTAAGGAGCCCCCCTGGTGACATTGGTGAGAAAAATATTAATACGTGGCCACGTATTAATATTATGTTCCCACGCATTAATAATGTGTGGCCACGAATTAGTTATTATGTTCCCATGCATTAGTAATGCGTTGCCACACAATAATTATTGAGCTCTGTAATGAGGAAACTGAGGTGGCTGTCCATGTTGATCTTGCTATGAATGAAGGTAATTATACTTTAATTATACTTTAATATGACTTGATAGATTTAAACTCCGCACACTGAGCTCTGATTGGTCAGCAGGCGGTGCTTTCACTGAGTTGATCTCTTTTCTATAGACGCCGGAGGCGGGCAGCGTCAGGTAAAAAAATATTATGTAGCCTTCCCAAACCTGCCCTGTTGAGTCTCTGCGCGGTGATATTCACTTTGAGCTGGACAGCACTGTGGCACCGGTGCAGTGTGCTCCCAGGAACGTTCCAGTGGCCCTCAAGGCAGCTGTTAAGGCTCAGCTTGATCGATATGAAGAGGAGGGACACTTGACCACAGTCACTCAACCCACGGACTGGATTAGCAATCTAGTCATAGTGAAAAAGCCAGACAAATTGAGACTATGCATTGACCCGAAGCCTCTCAACCGTGCTCTGAAACGGTCCCACTACCTTATGCCCACTTTAGATGACGTGTTGTATAAGCTGCCGAAGGCACGTATATTCACCCTGGTGGATGCACGTGATGCATTCCTGCAGTGCCGCTTGGATGACGAAAGCAGCCTGATTCTACATTCTGGACACCGTGGGGTAGGAAACGCTGGCTGAAACTCCCTTTCGGTGTGTCAGTTGCCCCGGAGCTGTATCAAAGGAAGCAGCATGAGCTGCTGGCCAGCTTGACAGGGATTGAGCCCAGAGCCGATGACATCCTTATAGTCGGCTGTGGGGACACAGAGGATGAGGCCAATCGCGACCATAACACAAACCTCATCGCTCTGATGGACAGATGCAGGGAAGTAAAGCTGAGACTGGGCCTGAAAAAGCTGCAGTTCCGAGTGAAGGAGGTCCGCTTCCACGGCCACATACTGTCCGCGGAGGGCCTCAAGGCTGACCCTGAAAAAGTCAGGGCGGTTCTGGACATGCCAAACCCCACAGACGCAAAAGGGGTCCAGCGGTGTGTCGGATTTGAGAACTATCTGTCCAGATTCATGCCACGCTGGTCAGCGGTATGTGAGCCGCTGAGGAGACTGCTGGACAAGGATGTGATGTGGCACTGGCTGCCCAAACATGATGCCGCCATGAAGGAAATCAAGGCACTGGTCACGACGGTGCCAGTCCTAAGGTACTATGACGTCCGCAAGCCAGTCACCGTACAGAGCGACTCCAGTCAGGTGGGTCTGGGCTGCTGCTTGCTTCAAGGGGGACAGCCTGTCGCATTCGGCTCCCGGGCATTGACCCAAACAGAGCACAATTACGCACAGATTGAAAAGGAGTGCCTGAGCATCGTATTAGCCTGCCAACGCTTCCACTACTACCTATATGGGAGGGGTGATGTGACTGCAGAGACCGACCACCGCCCGCTGGTGTCCATCTTCACCAAGCCCCTCCTCAGTGCGCCAAAGCGCCTTCAGAGCATGCTCTTCACACTTCAGAGCATGCTCCTCACACTTCAGAACTACTGCCTTGCGGTTGTATACAAGCCAGGCCCTGAGATGTACATAAGTGACACGCTCAGCAGAGCCACCTCCCCGCCACAGAGAACAGACACACTGTACCACGTGAAATGGTCTGCAGCATGCAGCAGGAGCAGGGTGACACGGCGGCCATTCAGCAGGCAGACTATTTAAATGTCAGCAGCCAACGCCTGGCACAGATTCGGACACACACTGAGGAGGATGTGTGTCTTCAAACACTTAAGTCTGTCGTGCTGGAGGGATGGCCAGGACACAAAGAGGAGACCCCTGTAGCCGTCAGGGACTACTGGGCCATCAGAGATGAGATAAGTGCACAGGATGGCGTGCTCTTCAGTAGTCAGCGCGCCATCATTCCAAAAGCTATGCGCCCGGAAATGCTGAGATGGATCCACTACAACCACGTGGCGTGCTACAGGCAGGCCCGTGACACACTTTACTGGCCCGGTATGCTTTACTGGTCCCCACAAGTATAGTAATGCTAGGCCACACACACACACACACACACACACACACACACACACACACACACACACACACACACACACACACACACACTTGGACTGTGCGCACTCAAACACACATGGACGATAAAGATTGAAAATAAATAAATAAAGGAAGTGGAGAGATTGTAAAACAAATGTGATTGATTGTTCTGAGTTTATTGTTCATGTGTTCGGATCCGGCTATTATTGAAGTGTCTCTGCTATGTGCACTATTTGTTGTTGAAATCATTTGATTAATGTTCTGATTGAAGGTCAACAGTTTAATGGCAGTATTGATCCTGTGGTGTTACTTAACAAAAGGAAGGGAGATGTTACAGGGTGGTTTAGGCTAGGTTGCAGCTCCACCCTGTGGACGTATTGTGCCTGTGTTATATGTATATCTGCCTCACGTGAATATACCTCAGTTGTATGATAGCCTGCTCAATGTGAATACACGGTGTTGAAACACAGCCTGACTTGCCTTGTTTATTAATGCACATACATCTGCAAACACGCGCCGCCTATGTTTATATGCCTATATAAACATTTCTGGGATGGACTTATGCTGTAAAATCTATGCTTGCAACAACTTAATGTGATTTAAGAAGCACCATTGTTCGGTGTTGTTTGGTGGTAGTGTAGCACACGATCGTGAACAGTTGCCGTTGGAGCCTCGCTGCATGCGGGGTGATCTGCGTGTAGGGAGGGCAGGGTCGGCTCTAGAACAAATCGAATGGGGCGGCAATCATTTACCAAAGGGGGGCATACACTGCCGCCAACAACCAACACACAAACACCAACGCAACTTCAATTAAAAAAAACATGCTGTAAAGTCTTTCACACACATTGCAGGGGTGTAGTGCTAATTTATAGCGCACCTATGACTTGTGCATGCATATCCTATCCATGTGAACATGTTTTAGGTGGGGGTGGACCTAACCTCCTCTAGGAGGGTCCGGGGGCATGCTCCCCCAGGAAGATTATTTTAAAAATATTGAAGTTAAAAGCATCAATCTGGTGCACTTTGAGAGCAACATTAGGAGATCTATGGATAGCCTATCTCTCAACATCCATATTACATTACATTGTATTTAGCTGACGCTTTTATCAAAAGCGACATACAATAAGTGCGTTCGACCAACAAAATACAAACTTGAAGAAAACAGAATCATATAAGTACATCAGGTTTCATAGAGCAACAACATTTCAAGTGCTACTCAATGAAACAGAACTGTACACAGATTTACTTTTTCTTTATGGATATTTTACTAATCATTCCCCTTTTAAACTCTATTCTCGTGTTATTGTCCTATAGTATTTCTTACCCGTTTTTCATTTATTCTCTTATTTTTTAATAACTATAATGATCATATAAAGGTATTCCTCGCAAATACTTGTTTACATAAGTGGTGACCAAACCGTTTGAGACCCACTGAGATAACTTACACTAAAGTGAACTATCTAAACACTGAGAGTGTCCTTACCTCACTGAGCTGACGTTATAAGATCCTCTCAGTCTGACAGGAGAGGACTCTCCTCCACCTTGGTGTAGAAACAGCCCTTTATATCCGTTAGCATAGCTAGCTAACCAGATGCTAACAACAACATTCCACGTTACCGCTCGCGCACTCACAAAATGCGCTCGTGCCACACAGACACAGAGCCGAGCTTGAATGAAACACAGAGACCCATGCACTTGTACTGTACTGTATATCATATTATTTTCGATGGCTTTACTGTATAATCAGTATAACAGATGAACAGATCGCCACTGGGCTTTCATCTAAACACACAGCCACGTAATGATAACAAAACAAAGGTCGGGGGTCATTGATCAAGCAACACACCAATCAGAGAGCAGCAGTGAGCACACCTCAGGCTGTGTTTTATATTTGTATTCTTTATTTCTGATGTATTTCACACAAAAAACCTTTAGTAGAAACGTTTTCACTGATATGATTAAAAAAAAGAAAGAAACGGCAAAGTGGCAAGGCTTGCCCACCCTGCGTTGGGGGGGCACAGTGACTCATTTGGGGGGCATGGCCCGCGAATGACCCCCCATGACGCCGACCCTGTGTGAGGGGAAGCCCTGATTAGATGTTAACATACTGTAATGATGAAATGGATAAACAATCATTCTAAATATAAGTGAGATCCGTAGTGACTAAGTTGCATGCAACTTCAAATCATAGCAGAGGAAGCATCACTAAAATGAAAGTGTGGGAACTGAAGAGAATTAAATTAACACATTATAGCAGGAAGTTTAATACAGTGTAATTTTTGGTATATTCATTTTAATGTCCCCTGATATATAATAAGTGCGTTTTTATATATTCATGTGTGTATTTAATTACTTTGTATTTAATAGTAGCAGTTTATATGAACAAAAAGCTGGAGAGATGAGAAGTGAGGAGACCAAGGGACTGTCACAAACGAGCTGAGGACCAAAATGCAGAACACGGGAAACCAGAGATAGTCGGTAACCAGCTTTATTGGAGGCAATAGGCTGGTAGAAGACAACACGGCAGATAGTAGGCAAAGGGCTGGTCGGGGACAGGCGAGGGTTCCAGGAGACAGCAGGACGGGAGTCGCAGGTACAGAACGGGTCAAGGAGCAGGCGAGGCAGGCTGGTCAGGAACAGGCAGGGTCGAAACCGGGAGAGCAATCTGAAGGGTAATGCGGGAAAGACTGGCATGCTGCAAAGTACGATCTGGCACTGAGGTGAAAGTGAAGTGGGCCTAAATACTAATGGAGCTGATGGGTGTAACAGAGTGAGAGAGAGACAGGGTGTGACTACCAGGTGACTAAGGAATGTTAATGCAGAAAATAGGTGAGTGAGAACGCAGATTGTGACAGAACCCCCCCCTTAATGGACGGCTCCAGACGTCTAAGACATTTCTATCAAGAAGAAAAGAGAGAGAAAAAAAAAAGAAAAAGAGAAGAATCAAGAAAAAACCCTACAGACACCGGGTGGAAGGTGGAGGTATGGGAAAGGTCAGTACTCATCTGAGAATGCTCTCTCGGCCTCTCCCTCCTGGAAATCCTCGTCCTCCTCGCCTGATGACGCTTCCCCCTCCTCCTCGATGAAGCCTCTGATCCGTCGCGGACGAGTGCCCCCCTGCTTAACGCCTGGTTGAGCGTGGGTCCTGGAAGGCTGCTCCGGGTAACGCAGGTGGAAGTCTCGGATGAGTTGAGGGTTGAGGATATGCCGAGCAGGAATCCACTGCCTTTCCTCAGGACCATAGCCCTCCCAGTCCACCAAATATTGAACCCCTCTTCCTCTGCGACGGGAACGGAGTAGACGACGAAGGGTGTAGGTAGGGCCCCCATCGATCATCCTAGGGGGTGGTGGTGGAGGGGCGGCGGAAATCATAGTACTCTCCCGGACAGGTTTAATCCTAGAAACGTGGAAGGTGGGATGGATCTTCATGTTCCGGGGCAAACTCAGTCGAACTGCTGCAGGATTAATGACCTTGACAATCTTGAAGGGTCCAATAAACCTGGGCGCTAACTTCTTAGACTCCATCCGAAGGGGAATGTTCTGAGTGGAAAGCCACACCCTCTGGCCTACCTGGTACACAGGTGCCTTGGTGCGTCGGCGGTTCGCTGATGTGGCGTACCGGTTAGCAGACTGAAGCAGAGTTGTTCGAGCCTGCCTCCAAGTCCTCCGACAACGTCTGATGAAAGCCTGGACAGACGGACAGGTAACCTCCTTCTCCAATGCAGAGAACAATGGGGGTTGAAAACCGTATGCACACTGAAAAGGGGAAAGACCTGTAGCGGAACTGATGAGGGTGTTGTGGGCATACTCCACCCACAGGAGTTGTTTTGACCAGGTCGTGGGATGATCGGAAGCCATGCAGCGGAGAGTGGTCTCCATCTCCTGATTCTTCCGTTCGGTCTGGCCATTGGCCTGTGGGTGGAAACCGGAGGTGAGACTAACCGTCGCCCCGATCAGTTCACAAAACTCCCTCCAAAACACAGAGGTGAATTGGGGCCCCCGGTCGGAAACCACATCAGTCGCCAGTCCGTGAATGCGAAACACGTGGAGAAGAATCAGTTCTGCCGTCTCCTTAGCTGACGGGATCTTAGGCAGGGGTACGAAATGAGCCATCTTACTAAACCGATCTACCACCGTCAAGATGGCAGTATGTCCGTGGGACGGTGGTAGACCAGTCACAAAGTCCAATGAAATATGTGACCAAGGGCGACGTGGGACCGGTAATGGATGAAGGAGGCCAGCTGGCGCTTGGTGAGATGGTTTGTGCCGATTGCACACAGGACAGGCGTTCACAAACTCCCGGGCGTCAGCCGTTGTAGGACCATCCCCTTGGTACGTTGAATTCCAGGGTGGCAGGAAAGTCTGGAGCTATGAGCCCACTGAAGCACCTCAGCCCTCAAAACCTGAGGCACAAACAAGCGGTTAAGAGGACAAGAACTAGGACCGGGTTGGTCCACCAAAGCGGTCTTAACCCTCTCCTCAATCTCCCAAGCGAGGACGCCGATCACTCGAGGAGCAGGAAGAATGGTGTCCGGAATACCCCAGGTGTCTCCCTCCCTCCCGAACTGCCGGGACAACGCGTCGGCCTTCACGTTGCGGGAGCCCGGGCGGTAGGAGAGAAAAAAATTAAACCGGGTGAAAAATAACGACCACCTGGCTTGCCGAGAATTCAGTCTCTGTGCCGACATGATGTATTCCAGGTTCTTATGGTCGGTCCATACCTGAAATGGTTGTTCTGTCCCTTCAAGCCAGTGTCGCCACTCCTCCAACGCCAACTTGACTGCTAGAAGTTCTCGATTCCCCACGTCATAGTTTCTCTCCGCCGGACTCAATCTCCTCGAAAAGAAAGCACAGGGGTGGAGCTTCTGGTTCTCACCAGAACGTTGCGACAGGATGGCCCCCACCCCTACGTCAGAAGCATCCACCTCCACCACCAACTGACCAGCGGGGTCTGGTACTTGCAGGATAGGAGCTGACGTAAACCGGCCCTTGAGGTCCTTAAAAGCCTCCTCGGCTGCAGGGGACCATCGGAACGTCACCTTGGATGAGGTCAGGGCGGTGAGCGGGGCGGCCACGGTGCTGTAGCCACGGATGAACCGTCTGTAAAAGTTGGCGAATCCCAGGAAACGCTGCAGCTCCTTCCGGGAATCAGGGACCCGCCACGAGGTAACTGCTGAAACCTTAGAAGGATCCATCTCCACACTTCCTTGACCCACGATGTAGCCAAGAAAGGCGATCGAAGAAGTGTGAAACTCGCACTTCTCCGTCTTGACGAACAGCGAGTTCTCCAGAAGTCTCTGGAGGACTGTCTGGACATGATGGACGTGTTCCTTGAGGTTCTTAGAAAAAATCAAAATGTCGTCCAGATAAACAAAAACATAACGATCCAACATGTCCCGGAGTACGTCGTTCACCAGCGCTTGGAAAACTGCAGGGGCGTTGGTAAGTCCAAATGGCATCACCAGGTATTCGTAATGTCCCGAAGAGGTGTTGAAGGCGGTCTTCCATTCGTCCCCCTCCCGGATTCGTACCAGGTGATAAGCGTTTCGTAGATCCAGCTTAGTGAAGATTGTAGCCCCCTGTAATAACTCGAATGCTGACGAGATGAGTGGCAAGGGGTAACGATTCTTCACCGTGACGTCGTTCAGACCCCGATAGTCAATGCAGGGTCTCAGGGTCTTGTCCTTCTTCGCCACAAAAAAAAACCCTGCTCCTGCGGGTGATGTGGAAGGACGAATAATTCCCGCAGCCAGAGAGTCATTGACGTAAGTCTCCATGGACTTCCTCTCCGGTGCCGAAAGCGAGTACAACCGGGCCTTGGGTGGGACTGCGCCTGGATGTAGCTCAATGGCACAGTCATAGGGCCGATGAGGTGGGAGAGATGTCGCCTTAGCCTTGCTAAAAACCTCCTTAAAGTCCAAATATTCAGCCGGAACCCCTGTGACATCCGGAACCAGGTTCATATCCACAGATAGTTGAGGTGCGGCGGCCTGCTTGAGGCAAACCTGATGACAGGAGGAACTCCAACCTAGGATGGACCCAGTTACCCAGTCAATGTTCGGGTTGTGGCGGCGGAGCCACGGATAACCCAAAATCAGAGGGATTTGGGGGGACCGTAGCACATGAAACTGGATTGTCTCATGGTGGTTCCCCGACATGAGCATATGGACCGGTGTCGTCTGGTGTGTCACTGTTCCCAGCAGGTGACCATCCAAAGCATTAGCCGGTACCAGCTGGAGCAGCCGAACCAGTTGGATGCCCAGCTGTAGTGCGAGCTCCTCGTCAATGATGCTAACATCTGATCCGGAGTCGATAAAAACAGCCAGAGCCTGAGATTTGCCTGTCAGGAGGAGTCGAGCATGGCACAAGGGTCTTAGATTGGGAATCCGCTCAGAGGTTTGGCCCACCAGTATACTCCCCATTACTGATGAACTCTGTCCTTTTACCGGACAACGGGAAACCATATGTCCAGCCTGACCACAGTAAAGGCAAAGATTACCTCTCCGACGTAATTCCCTCTCCTCAGAGGTAAGACTGGTACGACCCACTTGCATGGGCTCGACCTCGTACCGTGAGTCAGAGTAGGAATGGGAATTCTCCGCCGAAACCGGAAGTCGAAATCTCCCGGAAACCGGAAGTTGTTGTCGCGAGCGGCGGGCCGCTGCTCGCGTCTGTTGCTCTCCTCTCCGGGTCTGGATTCGTCTGTCAATCCGAGAGGTGAGCTCAATCAACCCATCCAAGGAAGCAGGGAGATCATAGGAAACCAGCTCATCTCTCATATAATCCGCTAATCCTCTCAGATATGCGTCACACTGCGCCGGCTCATTCCAGCTACTGCGGCGGCTGCAGGTGCGGAAGTCAATAGCGTAATCCACCACCGTGCCGGAACCCTGGCTCAAACTTAGCAGGCCTCCAGCAGCGTCGGGACCCAGACGAACGGAACCGAACACCTTCCGCATCTCCGCGGAAAATGCAGCAAAAGAGGCGCAGGCTGAAGTCTGCTGCTCCCACTCTGCAGTTCCCCATAAACGGGCTCTCCCCGTCAGATGATTAACGGTGAAAGCTACACGAGCCGCCTCGGAGGCGAAGGTGTGTGGCTGCAGTGAAAACAATATGGAACAGTTTGTGAGAAAAGGACTGCATCCCTCCGGCTCACCAGCGTAGCGTTCCGGCGTTCCCACACGAGGCTCCGGAGCGTATCCCGTCGACCCAGGGGCTGGAGCGAGCATCGGAACTGCGGGCGGAGGGACGGTAGCAGCCATGGTAGCGGCTAGCTGTTGTACGGTGGCGGCCATCTGTTGCATTTGGGAGATAAGGTAAGCCAGCGTTTGTCCCTGGGTTGAGGTTGCCTGGTGGGTCTCGGTAGCTAAGGTAGCTATCGTGACCTCCTGTCTTTGGATGGCATCCTTAACCCTCTCAAAGCGGTCTCTAGGAGACCCGGTGTTTGCTTGGTCCATTTCTGGCCAGATCGTTCTGTCACAAACGAGCTGAGGACCAAAATGCAGAACACGGGAAACCAGAGATAGTCGGTAACCAGCTTTATTGGAGGCAATAGGCTGGTAGAAGACAACACGGCAGATAGTAGGCAAAGGGCTGGTCGGGGACAGACGAGGGTTCCAGGAGACAGCAGGACGGGAGTCGCAGGTACAGAACGGGTCAAGGAGCAGGCGAGGCAGGCTGGTCAGGAACAGGCAGGGTCGAAACCGGGAGAGCAATCTGAAGGGTAATGCGGGAAAGACTGGCATGCTGCAAAGTACGATCTGGCACTGAGGTGAAAGTGAAGTGGGCCTAAATACTAATGGAGCTGATGGGTGTAACAGAGTGAGAGAGAGACAGGGTGTGACTACCAGGTGACTACGGAATGTTAATGCAGAAAATAGGTGAGTGAGAAAGCAGATTGTGACAGGGACAGAGAGGAATTACCCTTATATAGACATATGCTATAGACCGCAGAGAGTAGAATGTGTGTGCGTTGCAGTATAATAACTATAATAATAACTGCTCAATTATACTGGTGCTTGTGTTTTTATTGATTTCTTTCGGTTTCATTCTTTCATGTTGTGAGTACTAAATTGCCACAACTTTGTGCAGTAGTTGGCTTACATGTTTTAAATTACTTATGTGAAATAAGGAGCAGGTTTGCTCCACAGGAGACTAAATATGTGGGGAGAGGATACATTCTTATCTAAACACAGAATGCCAAGTAGCTAGAATATACATGTCTAAAAGACATGTGTATGTTTAATTACTTTGTATCAATAATAGCAGTCTGTTAAAGAGAAGCTGGAAATATGATACAGCTCCTCCTGTTTTGTTTTTGCATATAAGCCTGTTCTGTCTTTTGTTCGTTCTCTTTTCCTCCTGCCGTCAAGACGATGAGGTTCTCCCGGCATTTGGACCAGAGCAGGGATGGGCCTACCCCTTTGAAAGTGTAATGTATTCTTGCCGTTTATCATTAAAACAGATTATTGTTTAACCCTGTATCTGGTGCTTTGAATTCCTTCCTTTGTGATTTTACAAGATGCTCACCAAACGAACACGCGGAGCCGAGGTGGGCCTTAAAACCACTAAGACTCCAACAAGTGGCGACCCCGACGTTTGGGAGTGGGGTTTCGAAGGAAGGAGCAACAGCGACTGCATTGGGTCCAGGTGTCCGCACCAACAATATCTTTGACAACTGACAACGGAAGAGGTAAAACAGATGCCTGTTTTAAATCTAAAATCTGTGATTGGCTGAACCAAACTAAATTTTAGAGTTGTCAAAGATATTTCCTAGTGTCATAGTATAAACGGTAATAATACAATACTACATATTTTAGCATAGGTAGGTAAGTTATAAAATAAATAAAGCAACGGTTAAAAGCTTCGTAGATTTTTCAGAATCATACGGCTACTCGTTAGCTACAAGTGAAGCAGCGAATTATTTCAGCGTCAGGTATTGAGTCTCTGGCGGCTGGAAGGGTATGGAGTCCCTACGCCTAGTGGAGGTATAGAGTCCCCGCAGGGTATACTTCGCTGGTGGAAGTCAAGTAGAGTATAAGAGTCTCTATCCGTGACAAAACTGAATAACAAATCCAAGGCTTATAGAAGTTGGAGGTGAGTTATATGTTAGAACATCCAAGAGTAGAAACGCGAACTTCAAAAGCCATTGAAATTAACGGATTTCTCACAGTCTTGTTCTGTTGGGTTTAACGCTCATTCTGTTGAAAGAAATATCGCATCTTAAAAGCTGAACAGACAGCATGGAGGATATATTTATGTGCTTTTGAATAAATACAATGTATTATTGAACATAGGAAAGCCTTAGTCAGATAAAAAAAGTACGAAGTCATTCTTGTTTCAAGAAAGCCCCCTTCCCCTGGAATGTCTGCTCCAGGCGGGGTGTCAGTGAGAGTACCCCCCCCTTCTTTTTTCTCTCTCCTGCTTGTTCTTCTTCTCTAATGCCTGAAAAATGGCTGCTGAGTGTTGAATATAAAACAAGGAGTGAATAATCAACGAGTGATCTGAAGTTGGAATGAATAACAGTGAAAATTAATAAATCAATGTGTGATTTGAGGTGGTAGATATTTAAATAAATAACAAACTATAATTTGTTGTTTTTAGCATAGTTTTTGAGGGATACAGTTACGTCACATTGTGGTTTTATGAGAAGTTTTGAGAACTGATTGTTACTATTGCATTGCATTGTGAATTTCGTGGTATTTGTCATTAACTGAGAATTGTACTTAATTAGATTTCAGAGGAACTTAATTGCATACAGTAACGTTGAGGGAAAGTAAAAAGAGGTTTACTGAGTATATGAAGTACATGCAGGTTAAGGTTCGATTCAAATTGAATATAATAGTGGATTATTCCACCTAGATTAGACATACAAAGAGGACAATTTGTTAAACATTAAATAACAAACTCACTGTAAGAAATATATATTGTAATGTTATTTAGGAGTTGTATTGATCATACAACAGTGAAGTTCAGCTTTAAGTGTTATGAACTGGCTTTGGCTGGTTACATTTTTGATTGAAACCAGACTAAAAGTCGTATGGTTTAATTTGTATTGAACTCAGTCTCCAAGCAGTGTGGTTTATATCTGCACATGTGTTGAGTGTTCCCCTCCCCTTCCCCCACTCACATGAGGCCAGTGCTATACTGCTAAGCTAGTTGGCCAGCCAGTTGGCATTACTAGATGGTGAAATAGTTGGAGTAAAGATGTACACGAACAATGAGAGTAGATTAAGTTGTTTTGTTTTTCATGCTTTTCACCAGGGCTCATTTGAGTGGTTATTGTTTTAATATAGTGTTGTTTTGTTATATTTCTGAACTATAATGTACCCACATGCATGTGGTTTATTTGTCACAGTTCATTTTAAAGTCAGCCACCTCATGGCTAGATCTCATCTCTGAGAGTCCATTGTGTTAATGTTAAGAGCTCCTTTTGTTCTTCAGGCCACATGTTAGGGATGATCAGCATCCAATTTATTTGACCCCATGAGGTCAAGAGTCATTCTGTTAGACCACGATCTTGTGTAAGACAAATCATTGTTCTTTTGTCACATTTTGAACTACATAAGATTTCATTTTGCTAAATCAATTTATCTATAAATGTTGTAGTTGGAGTTTGGTGTTTGCTAACATTTTTAGGAACGACATAGGCCTACACTTGGGTCAAATTACATTACTGTGATCTGATTAGTGTGCTCTGCAGGTCTACTACTGTTCTGAGTAACGGTGGGATTTAAAATATTGGCGAAAGTATGGAGGGGTTCTTTCATAGTGTGTGAAATATGCGATGCTGGAAACATGTAGGTGTGAAAAAACTTAGTTTGGGTAAATATGTCACAATGGATGAAACGATTATTAGAGGGAGTTTTTGTAATATCATTAGTGTTAGGGAAATAATTGTCCTCGACTCCTAGATATGACGTGCATGACTAACCCTGACGTCTGTTTATCTCCTTTAAGGACATAGGCTGCTTCAGCCATAATGTTATTGTTCCCATTCTGTGACCGGGTAACACTAGGTCACAGATGGTCTGTTGTTGTGGGTGCACTGGGACACTTCCTTCTTTGTTGATTGTGGACTCCAAGGTATGAAATCTTCGAGGCCATAAGTAATAATAATAATAAATAATATTTTTATAGCGCCTTTCAGGAAACCCAAGGTCGCTTTACAATTCGGGTGGGGGGGGCGGGGGGGGGACGGGGGGGGGGGGGAGTAGGGGAAAAGAGGCAGACAGGTTAAGGGGGGTGGGGGGGGGATGTAGCGGAAAAATAAACCTATTAAACTATCTATACAGTGGGGAAAGCCTTAGTAAAAAGGTGCGTTTTGAGGGCTTTTTTGAATTTGTCCAGGGTTGGGGCACTGCGGATTTGGGGGGGGAGAGAATTCCAGAGGGTGGGGGATGCCACACTGAAGGCTCTGTCACCGAAAGTCCGCAACCTGGTGCGGGGGGTGGAGAGGAGATCCTGTCCAGATGATCTTAGGTTCCGGGATGGAGTGTGGTAGCGGAGAAGGTCAGACAGGTATTGGGGGGCGAGAGCATGGAGGGATTTGTAAGTCAGAAGAAGGAGTTTATAAGTGATACGGTGCTTGACTGGGAGCCAGTGGAGGTGGATCAGGGTGGGGGTGATGTGCTGCCAGGGCTTGGTGTGAGTGAGCACCCTGGCAGCTGAGTTCTGCACATACTGGAGCCTGTCCAGGGCTTTACTGGGAACCCCGAACAGGACTCCGTTGCAATAATCCAACCGGGAGGAGACAAATGCATGGATGAGGGTCTCGGCCACGGAATCAGAGAGTGATGGTCGTAGACGGGAGATGTTCCTGAGGTGATAGAAGGCAGATTTAGTGACGGATTTGATATGTGACTGAAATGAGAGAGTGGAGTCAAGGATGACACCCAGGTTACGGACTTCGGGAGACGGGGAGATGGAACAGCCATCAATGTGGAGGAGGAGATCCCCAACCTTCCGGAGCAGTGCTTTGGGGGCCACAACCATGAGCTCAGTCTTCTTACTGTTGAGTTTGAGTAGATTTGCTGTCATCCAGGTTTTTATTGCATGGAGACAATTGACCAAAGACTGTGGAGGTAGCTGGGCGGATGGTGAGGTACTGAGATAGAGCTGAGTGTCGTCAGCGTAGCAGTGGAAATTGAGACCGAATTGACGTATGATCTGGCCAAGGGGGAGCATGTAAATGGTGAAAAGTAGGGGACCAAGCACGGAGCCTTGGGGGACACCATGGTTGACTGGGGCCGAGGGGGAGGATGAGCCGCTGATGCTAACAAACTGAGACCTGTTTGAGAGATAGGACTGAAACCATGACAGAGCTGTGCCAGTGATGCCAAGGTTGTCAGAGAGGCATTTCAGGAGGACTGTATGAGAAACAGTGTCAAAAGCAGCAGAGAGGTCGAGGAGGATGAGGATACTGATTTGTCCGGAGTCAGCAGCGAGAAGGAGGTCATTAGTGATCTTGAGGAGGGGCGGTCTCTGTGCTGTGATGTGCTCTGTAGGCTGACTGTAGGGGTTCGTAGAGCTCATGGTTGGACAGATGTTGATGAAGCTGGGCGGCAACTGCTCTTTCCAAAGTTTTGCTAAGGAAAGGAAGGTTGGAGATCGGTCGGTAGTTGTTCAGCTCCTCAGGGTCCAAACCAGGCTTCTTGAGGATGGGAGTGATGGAGGCGGTTTTGAAGCAGGAGGGAACTATTCCAGATGACAGAGAGGAGTTGATGATGTCTGTTATGATGGGGCAGAGGGTGAGAAGGCAGGCCTTGACCAGCACCGTGGGCATGGGGTCAAGGGAGCAGGTGGAGGCCTTAGCATTGGTCACCAGCTTCGAGACCAGTGGAACATCCACTGGGGAGAAGGAGGAGAGAGAGCATTGGGGATTGAGGGATTGAAGTGACGGATGCAAGTGACTCAGTGTGCCCAACTGTCTAAACCAGGGATCACCAACTACATTTGTCCAAGGGCCAAAATGTATCCAATAGACACTATCGCGGGCCAGCGGGGGGGGGGGGGGGGGGGGGGGGGGTGCATAAAGCTTAACGAAGGATCACTTCTAGGCAGGGTTGGGAGGGTTACTTTGTAAATGTAATCAGTTACTGTTTACTGAATACATGCTCTGAAAGTAATCAAATATACAGTTACAGTTACGTGTCTTAAAAAAGTAAAGTGTTCAGGTTACTTTTAGAATACTTTTGAAATACTTTCTTTTTGGGTATGTTTTGGTAAACAGGAGACACTTGTTTTACTGTTTTAATGGCTTATCAAGAACTCAAACACAACATCTTGGTGTCATTCTGGACAGCTCCCTCTCATCTGCACCCCACATAACATCACCCGGACTGCATTCTCCTACTGTAAACCTTTCCTTAGAATATGTTATGAATTGTAAGGTGTCCTTGGGTGCTTTGAAAGGCGCCCCTAAATAGAATGAATTATCATTATTATTTATTATCTGAAACGATGTAATAACTTTTAAAACTGTTTCCAGTCACTTGCCCCATGCCTTCAGCAGCAGCAGGCCATTCACTTTGATTTTATCCCGTTATAAATGTCATCATTTCGACAATAAAGAAATGCTACATCAACGTTATCTTGCACATTTTATCTAACCATCTCCGTTTCTAACTTTCAATATATTTTAAAAGATCTCTCTCTCTCATCTGCGTGCGGGGGCGGGGCCTCACAGACACGCTGCATCTCTCTCTCTCACAGACATGCTGCAGCGCTGTGCAGTGTACACACAGTTCTGCCGGTAATGAATATTACATTTTGTGAGGAAACCTTTCCACCAATAATTCCAATAAGTATTCCAAAATGTATTCACTTCAGGTTTACGAAAGTAACTGTAATCAGATTACTCGTTTTTAAAATGTAACGCCAGCTGAATACAGTTAGCCTACTTGATTTTTGTATTCTGATTACGTAACGCCGTTACATATATTCCGTTACAACCCAACCCTGCTTCTAGGCTACTGTCCCGCAGCTCCTGCCTCTCTGTTGGACTCTGTCGCAGCGGGGCTGCTGCTGTGGTGCGGAGCGCACAAAGCAGACTCTTCACAACGAAGGATCACTTCTTCTTCTTCAAGGAAGGGAAGGTTTCGCAGTACGCAGTCTACTGTCCCGCAGCTGCTGCCTCTCTGTTGGACTCCGGTACTGCACCTTACTCACGAGACGTTGTGAAAAAAAAAGGGTGGAGGGCGAACGCAGTAACCACTCCGCCAGCGCCACAGTCACCCCCGTCGTGCGGGCCGGATGAGAATGTCTGGCAGGCCGGATGTGGCCCGCGGGCCGCCAGTTGGTGGTCACTGGTCTAAACTATCTTATCAAAATATGTTGATCACTCTCTGTGAAACCAGTTAAATGGGCTAACGAGTTAGAGGCGCTCCAGAATTGACGTGGCAACTCTCCCGTGCAGTCTCACCGTGACTGATGTGACTTGTGATGTGAATCTCTCCGGCCGTAACTCTAAATAAACCATCAGTGTTTGACATCAAAAGCTCCTGCTCTACCGTGTCTCTTTCCTGAGTCGGTGACTCCTACTGCATTGCTACACAGAAGTTTCCTCCACAAATTGGCGTTGTCGGCAGGATACCAACAAATCTTCAGAACTGGTAAGTGTGATTTCAAATCTACATTTGGACATTGCCTTACCAGAATCTGTGATTGACGGTATCCTAAAATTACCTGTGAAACTGAGCGGCTGTGTTTCATTTTTGGTTAATGAACATTTGGGGATAATAAACCCAGGGGATCAGTGTGTGGGGACTCAGTCCTGGCTGATTTCCTCTGTGTGTGCTGCTCGGGACGGAAGTGCCATACAAGCATACACAGCTCATGTTTAGAGAGACCTTAAAGAAAGGCATCAGTAAAGTGGAGCTTCTGTGTGAAAGCAATGTAAAGATTTGTATTGAACAAATCGCCGAATTCTGGGGGTTTCAGCGGCCAAGCACAGCAGTTGAAAATAAGCAGCCAGAGATATTACTGCTATCGCCTCTCTGTAAAACACGGCTCCAGCTACAGCCGCGGGTGTGTGTGTGTAAACCTCCCCGTGCTTGTGGAGCTGGAGAAGTGCAGCTGAGAGGGAGAAAGTCACATGTTTTTGCCTATAAAAGTGTTAACTCACACCACCGCCATCTCTATTTAAAATGGAAAAAGAGATGGTCTAAAAAGCACCCGTTGCTTGCGACCGCTTTCTCATGGTTAGACGGAACAGCGCGAGGTGCGTGCATCACCCGATGCGCCACAGTTCCCTAGACATTGAGGAGCAGGTGGCCGGCAGGGGTGCATACATACAATTATAGGCTAATTGATCACAGGTGGGTAGTGGCACGCAAGCGTAGAGCAAACTGTGTTTCATCATTGGATGAGCTCGATGGCAAGTGTATAGGCTGGTCGTGTTGGACTACAGTCAACTGGGCTGTCATTTGGAGAGAAAGGGAAGAGGGAAAAGTCTGTGGGCTCCGGTCGGGGGGGCACATCGCCACTAGAAAAGGATAGTGGTGTCGCAAGAGGATAAGCTAGTTATCGCTGTTGGACGGCTTCGGGCACCGATCTATGACTTCTATACAAGGGTGGGTGCGTGAGTCAAGGCGCCCCATCTGCAATTCCCCACCCCCTCTGAAACCTCCTAATTCGGACTAAATTGAGCTGGATGAGCTTTGCTGTCACGCTGGTGTTTATTACGAGTTCATGTTTCGTTTGTCTGATTGTTTGTATGGGGGGTCTATATTGGTTTGTCCCGCCATCTTGTGTATGTTTTGTAACAACTAATAATGAATCAGTTCATAGACAGGGTAAAATGAACTAAACTTTAGTTATCCCACCAAAAGTAAATGACTTGAGAAAAATAAATAATATAAAGATGTAAAGCAAAATTCTGGTCGTATAAATGTGCCGCAAAATGAAAATAAATAACAAAAGAGTGTTTTTATGTCCTGCATCTGAGTGTGCAGAGGAAAAAGTAAACTGCACACTGTTCAGGGTGTGCGCTGTGTAAGAAGAAAATAAAATTATATTGCTTTAACAATCCATTCTTAAATGGTATTGCTGGTATGTTAAGATATGTTTGTGACCTTGTATAAACCCTATGCCCCGTCCTGTGCCCTGAGACCCTCAGAGACCTGCCTGAGGAGATCAGGGTTTCAAAATCTGTTTTTTTAAGTCAATGTTGTATTATTTGTTTAATTTATTCTTAAATCTATGTATTGTATGGTAATAATGAATAAAAACTTAATGTATTGAACACATTCCGAAACAAAGCAGATAAGACAGAACTAGACTCAGACATAATACTAATTGTTGTTGAAACCTTTTGCGCTGTTGCTGCAAAATGGAAACTTTGCTGATTATCTGTTCCAACTGGCCACTGGAATCAGGTAATTAATATAAGTTGAAGTTCAATTACAGTTTTAAAAAATAGTTCAAATTATTTCTCGTATCAACCAATTGGTCTCCATAGACATTACTAAAATTAAAATAGTTCTTACTGACAAGTTTTCTGAAACCGAGCTTATGAACAACAGAGTAAAGGTGGCTGGTTAAGCCAGGATCAATATATTTGTTGAAGTTTTTTTATTGTGTGCATAATAAATGTGTTTAAATTAATTGAGCAATTCTTTAAAAAGTATAATGTTGCAATCTCTTTAAAATAAGTAATTACAGTTAAAAAATAGATGTTGTTTTCCAAGGGCCTCTCTTTCACAGGCCCACACTTTGAATCATGACACTTCCAAGTCCTACAGAGATCAGTATCACTTTGTGTTGCAAGCCAAATCCAGGGGTTCTACTCAAGCCCAATTTTAATTACCATGAAGAAAAGTATTGAACCCAGCTCGAGCTAAATGTCAAATGTATTTAATTAATGTGCAAGTGTTTTGATTTAGTTAAAATGCTCCAGTCTAGCTTCCTTCAAGTTTAGTCTCATAACATTCTCACTGCTGTGGTGCTGTCCCAAATGTTTTTAAACCTTGGGCAGACAACACACACACACACACACACACACACACACACACACACACACACACACACACACACACACACACACACACACACACACACACACACACACACACACACACACACACTTTATCCAAATTGTAAATTGTTGATTAGTAATTCAAGATGAATTATTAAATTAAATGTGGTACATAACATAGAATAAATAAAATAACTTTGACTTGATCATTTTGTTCACAACATTATACCTTGTCCTCTAATCTCTACTAGAATAAGATACGTGTGCATGTTTGGGTGTTTTAACACTCCCGTAATGTACCTAGTCTTGTTATCCTTTTCGTTACAGAGCTGGGAAAATGGTGTATTGATTAGATTCTGATCCGTGCAAGTCCAATTTTGACTGACTTTAGTTCTAATGTTAATTGATTTCAACCCATAAGTAATTATTTAGATTAACTCAACATTTCACATAATGATGGATTAGTGTTCCACATTTTTTTCCACTCATTTGTTGTGCAATTAGGCCAATGGTAAAGAGAGACATTGATGACCTTGTGTCCCTTTTGTTGGTACGTGGTTCCATTTTGCCTATTGCCTTGGACGGCTTCACTGAGAGTCACCCAGTTCTACCCTGCTACAGTCCGGCTGAGTGCAGTCACAGAGATGCTATGGCTGCTCTACATGAAATGACATTAATGGTCTGGTCCGAGAATGGACACCATTTCCTGCTCCCAGAGAGAATGACGCTCCTCAAACTGAACATTACAGCCGTTGACACTGTCTCACATGGGTCTGCTCCCCCCACGAGCCATGAACTGAAAGCTTGACATCTGCTGTGTGTGACATCTGGTGTGACAGGGAAGCCTCCCTGTCACACCAGCACCAACCCTTGGGTCAGTCAGATGGGATTAACGGCTTCACTTAGGGCATTTGGTTCAGAAATATGACTCTCGTTACCGCAGAGTGTTTTTTTTTTTTTTAAGGCTATTCATACTGCTATGCAGAGGATGCCTGTAAGTTGGCAAGCTGTTAAAAGCCCCTACTATTTTTAAAATAGGCCTAATGTCAGGGGCCTCTTAATTCTACATGTATTCACATTATATAGAACAATGTGTCCACCTGGTAAAAACTAGAGGTTGCACGAAACACAGGCTACAATACGACCATTCTGTTCTGCTCTAACGATTCAATTGATAGATTCTACGTCAAAACAATTAGCTTTCATTGTTTCCAATGATAACGTCACCTTAAGTGGAGGAATGCAAACCTGTTTTCAAATGTAAGGTTTTGAATTTGTTTGACATTTCTCAGTAATGACACCCTCAGACACCCACTATCATTCATGCTAAGCCATCAGTAATAACTCAGATGTTAAGGGGGTTGAAGCTTTTCCTCCCAAATCAGATATGCTTTGTTTTTCAACAAAGGTATACATTTCCTGCATAATATATGTTTCTCACAATTGTTTTTATTGCAAGCTGCACACAGGTGATACTGAGTCTTCTCGAGTAATAGATTATAAACTACACCATGCTTAAATAGACTCCTAAGTTATTATTTCACATGTGACATATGTAAGAAAAGGGAGAGAAGAGTCAATTATATTGAGTAATTGATTTTATATTGGAGCATTTATTTCTCAAACCTGTTTTATGGAAGAGGAAAAATATATATGTCTGATAAACTAATATTTTATCAAATGGTGAATTAATATAACATTTAGAATCATTGAGAAGGGGTTATATCCAGGGACTAGCTCACCTTTAAATTACAATAACATTTCTCTGCTTTGGACTGATGAGTATATGATTCTTGTATCTTAAATGACTAACACAAACCTTACATTTATGCATGTGCATGTGTCAGGAAGGCTCCCAAATACTTCTGAGGGGCCTATCCTATTTTTGTAATTAAATGATAATGTGCTAATCCATTACTTTGAGTTGTCTGCACTCAGGAAAACATCCCTATCAGGTGTTAACCCAATAACTAGGACAGCTCTGAAGGCCAAGGGTCAGAGAGAGAGGGTCACACTCTCCGGCTGCAGAGGGCACCCCCATCCACGGGCAAGGAGGCACGAGGTCGTTCGGGATGAGAGGATTATAATCTTCAACTATCTGAGGAGATGGGATGCTTCTTCACCATTGTGCGCTGTGGGCTCAGGCAGACAACCCTGCGGGACGAGCGAGGGCTTCAGAGGCTTCATACAAGGTTCCTTGTTTCTTGGAGGAGCAGATGTCTTCCTAACCTCTCCATCACGGGGGGAGACCTGGATGCACCATTTGGAATACTCACTTTGTCTTCTTCTGCTTTGGGTTTACTGGCAGGCCGCAAACAACTTCACGGTGTATACTGCCGCCCGAAGTCCCCGGCCGGAAGTCCCCGGAGTTGGGGACAAAGCAGCTTCTACTGAAGCCTTCCGAGTAAATCGCCAGAACGCCGACACCTCCTCATCTCCACCGCTCCCATGTTTTTTTTTCTGTTGCTATAAGTTATTCTCTCTCCGTTGGTGCGCGGGGCTCATGCTAATAATGCTAATGCTACAAATACAATGGCGGCTTCACAAAACTTTTCAGAGTTTTACGGGGCGTGGTTTTCAATTCGCCCAGCCAATAGAAATTGGTACTTTTTTGGTACCACCTCTCTAGCAGGCACTGAAAATGGGGGTAAAAGTTCCCGGCACTAAGTACTCTTTTTGGTGTGAACGCAACATAAGGGGTACTAACGGAACTAAACGGGAAAAGTATGGAGAAAAGTACTCCGGTGTGAACGCGCCAATTGGTCATGTGCACGTTCGTGTGTGTTGGAGGAGGGGCTCTGTAAGGAAGTGGCAGATTTTTTCCGGCTGTGTATTTTCAAATTCTAGCGCACTCGAGCTGGTTTCTCCAAAATTACCTACCCCACCTTTAATATAACTTAAAGACATTATAAATGGTAGTAACTCATTCATAAATGGTGATTTGTTTAACAAGGCTCCCTTTTGGCAGTTATAAATGTTAGTAACTAAATAAATGGTCATAAAGAGATTCCAAGAAACATCAAGATGGAAGGGGGAGAATCAAATCAGTGAACAACAGATACCAAGTATGTTGGCTGATGAAGAAGATTAAGTAAGCTAGTGCCAATATAAGGCTTAGTCATCTTGTCAAATAGTGAGCCTGTGTTGATGTATGAAGACTATGTTAGAACTGGTTTATAAATGGTTCTTAATGATTAATAAAGTGTTTACAACCTAATTAATAACTGAATTATAAACCCTTTATGAATCCTTTATAAATCCTTTATAAGGGTAGTCTTATTGTAAAGTGGTACCGATTCCTGATATTGTTTGGGCATACAATACATACGGGCAAGGCTTTTGATTGTATGTGTTACAGCCTTACTTAAGGCTGGAAACAAAGAGGGAGGCCACACAGAGTTAAATGCCAATCAGATGTTTATTTAACAGTTTAACATAAAATACCTCAGAGTAATTGTGTATGTAAGAATAAGACTGTCAGTAGTGTCAGCAGTGTGTGGATGTGTGGAAGTGTGCTGTAGGCATGTTGGATGGTGCATCAAACCAAACGCAGGTGGAAGGCTGAAGTTGCAGCCTCTGATCAGAATCAGAGAGTGAACCTTCCAGCTGGGCAAGTGTGATGCCCCTGTGGGTGCATCAGTAGAGAGGAGGTGGCTGTCCTGTCTGTGCTGGGGTGATTGGTGTTTGCATTGATTGCAGTAACTCAGGGCACCTGGGTCTGGTGTCCTGCAGCTATTTAGAGCCTCTCTGCTCCTCTCTGTGCCCTCTCTGCTTTCCCGTACAGGCCCCGGTTTTGTTGAGTATATGTTGTTACTTTACTTTGTGCACCTCAACACTCTCACATACACATTCATGCAACCCTCACCCTGCATTTACACTACTGATACCACTGACGTCAACACCTCATGCCTTACTTATTGTTGCACTTCATCTAATTTGGCTAATTTGGATTGTTTCCTTTTAAATAAACATATTTTGATAACCATTGACATGGTGTGTCTCCTTTTTGTTGTGGCCTTTTGAGCCAGGTCATAACATAATTAGCCTTTATGCCTTCTTGAGGCTCCCAGGCCATTTCTCAATCGTGAGAATGCTGGCTTGGTAGTCGCGTACTTCCAAGTCACTTCCTTCAGAAACGAAGCAAGTATACTTCCAAGCCACGGCTACGGAAAACGAAGAAGAATGGAACAGGCTAACAGGTGTGCCACTCTCTCTAACGGCTTCGTGATAACAAACAAATGTAACAAAGTAACATATTTACCAACACATGTTCTACGCCACTACATACTTACATTTAAATGTGTGCTGCATCGGTTCAACCATTCTCCGCAAGAGTTTTTGAAATTGGTCCGTGCGCAAAGCATTGTGGGGATTTTAAGGACCCGAAGTCTACCCATGTGCAGCCTCGAAATTTCCACCAAACCAAGGACGCGGCCTCGGTGGAATTCCAAAAAAAGTCCTTCGGCGGCACTCGATGACGTAGCATCCTTGAAATATTGGCTTGGAAGCCAAAATCCTCGCGATTGAGAAACGGCTCCAGTACCTGCCAGAGGACAGCAAGGAAGGGAGCACAGACAGGCAGAAGGGGGGAGGGATCGTCACATATGTTTTACTATATTATTGTTATCTATAGTCATTACTTGTATAAAACCCCACAATTACAGCTTTTGGAAAACAATCATTGTAGCTCTGGTTCTTTAAGCTAAAATCACCTCAAGCACAAATGCGGAAGTTTTCATAATTTCAACGTATAATGCTTTCCTAATGCGATACTTAGAAAAAAAAAGAACAACAAACAAAAAATAGGGTTATTGTTTCAATTAGCATTAGATTCAGACTTTTAGCTTGACATGTATGTAGCTGATATGTTTAGCACCTATTTTAAAAGATTCCTTTTTATAAAATTACTTTTTGTCAGGGTAGAGCGAAGCAGACAGGACCCAAATGCAGATTTCACAGAATATTCCTTTATTTCAAGGTTAACTAGAAACAAACAGACTCTTCCCCGTGAACACAGTCAAGACAAACAAGGATCTAACAATGACAGACAGAAAAACCAGAACTTAAAAACACACAGGACTAATCAAAGAAACAAGAGACAGGTGAGGAGGGAGGAGAAAACACAGGGGCACCAGGTGAACACAATCGGGAAATCAGGAAGGAGGGAACACACCGACAGGAAACCAAAGACAGATCTAGACAAGACAAAACACAACACAGACAGATCGTGACACTTTTCTTACATCCAACTCATGAAGATATCTTTAGCTTAATTAGCCAGCTAACTGCAGCTAACCCGATCACCGTCCTTTGTCTACATTAATGGGACATTGTTTTAAAATATATTAACAATTGCCGGAGGTTAAGTCAATGGTGAAAGAGTGTTTGATTGCTTATGAGTTCAACTTCTCACTTGTAAAAGGAAGATTGTGTTATTTTTTGTTTTAAATGTCAACTTCTCTTTTTTTCTCTGTGTTTATATGTGATGAAGGTTTTAAAGTGTAATGTCTTTAAAAAGTATTTTTCCTTTTTCATCAAGTCTTTATGTCAACACATACATAAATATAAATGAGCAATGTGCAGTCCAATCAGCCGAGTTCCTCCCACTTCACTCTAGTTTGATTTTGAGCAAACCCAAGAATGATTGAAGTCCTACAGCCACCCATTAAACTTCAATGCATTTTGGCTTCTGCATTCAGTGCAGTTCAACATGATTTAAGAGTTTTTAGAAATGAAAGATCGGCAAACATGGAAGGTTAGTTTTAGTTTTTTTTTTTGCACTTCATCTAATTTGGCTAATTTGGATTGTTTCCTTTTAAATAAACATATTTTGATAACCATTGACCATCTCCTTTTTGTTGTGGCCTTTTGAGCCAGGTCATAACAAATGGGGGCTCGTCCGACGGGTTATTTGGTTAAAAGTTTGTGTAGTGCTCAGAGCACATGGCGTCATTTGAGCAGCTAATTAGTTGATGTGGTCCAGCTGTGTGCTGGCTCGGTGCTGCTATTTGGGGGACACATCATGTTTTTTGGGTTTCAGGAAGCTTTAGTGTTTGACATGGCGTCAGGTTTTGTGTGCCAATCGCAAGGTAAGATGCTGCTGCTTGTTACGCTTTTGTAAAGAGTTTTCCCCGCTAGGCTTAAGTGGCGTTTCCCTTTGGGTTGCGTCTGTTTGTTTTTTTCGTAGTGTTGTGGCAACGTGGTTAGTGTCAGCTGTTTTCGGACAGCTGTCTCGGGGGCACATCCGCGTGATATCTTGGTGTTACCTGCGTGCAGGTCGCTCCATATCTCCGCCGGGTTCCAGTGCGTAATTACCCACCGCAAGCCACATGAAGACTAGGTGAGATTAGGAAGATTTTGTTTAGGCAGTTAGGGGGAAATTCTCTGTTGGGTTAATCTTATGCCCATGCGTGGTGGCAGTTTAGTACTTTGCTTTCTGATTGGCTATTATGACTTCTTTGTCAGCGTTTGTGGATGCGCCCTCAGTGTCTTTCTTAGATAATTGCCAGAAGGCGCAGTTGGTCGAAATAGCAGAGCACTATGACATTGCTGTTGTGGGGAGCAAGCGGAAACATGACATTAAAACTGTCATTGTGTCATCTTTGTTTGAGCAGGGGGTGTTGCAGAAGAGTGAGCCTGGTGCGGCAGGGTTCGTGCCAGTAGTGGTTCAGACAGCTGGTTTGACGTTCGAGCAGCAAAAGGAGCTTTTGGCCATGCAGTTTAATCAGGAGAGATTGCAGTTGGAGATGAGGTTGGAGCAGGAGAAGTTGCAGTTGGAGTTGAGGTTGGAGCAGGAGAAGTTGCAGTTGGAGATGAGGGGTCAGCAGCAGGAGGTAGAGAAGCGTTTAGAGGTGGAGAAGGTGCTGGAGGTGGAAAAGATGAAATGTGAGGTGGAACATGCTAGATTACGGCTGATGGGAGAGGGCAAGTTTTCTCCAAGGGAGGATGGTGGTGATAGGTCGGCATCAGGCAGTGGCGATATCATTTCTTACTTGCGATTAGTGCCAAAGTTCAATGAGCGTGACCCGGACATTTTTTTCACTCTATTTGAACGCATAGCAGAGGTAAGAAACTGGTCAGATTCGGACAGAGTGCTGTTACTTCAGTGTGTACTCACTGGGCGAGCACAGGAAGCCTATTCAGCGGTTTGTGGCGAAAATGCTTTGGACTATGATAGAGTAAAATCAGCGGTGTTGAAGTCTTACGAACTGGTTCCTGAAGCGTATCGTCAAAGGTTCAGAAGTTGGGTCAAGGGAGATAAGCAGACACATATGGAGTTTATCCGTGATTTAACTTCTCATTTTCAGCGGTGGTGCGCGGCAGCAAAGGTTGCAAGTTTTGACGGTCTTTGTGAGCTCATTGTCTTGGAACAATTTAAAAACAGTCTCCCTCAGCGTGTGGCCACTTATGTGAATGAACAGAAACCTTCCACCGCATTTAGAGCTGCTGAATTAGCGGACGATTTTTTGTGTTGACACATAAGGGCAGTTTTACTGAGAAGTATTCTAGGGGTGATTGGAAACGGGGAGAAGACAATGGCTATGCCCGCGGTGGTGCAAAGTTTTCACCAGGCTCCTCCCGTAGACTTGTAGGTACAGGGCGACCCGAGGGGGCCAAAGTGGACCTATGTCATTATTGTCGAGAAGAGGGTCATTGGAAGGGGCAGTGTCCGTTGCTGGAACCTGAGGGGAAGCCTCGTTCTTCACCACATGCTCCAGCCATGTGTTGTTCTGCCGTTTTGGTTAAAAAGCTGCAGGGTGTAGGATCGGGCATGGTGCCTGATAAGAAGCTGGTTTGTGCCGACTTGGATGTGGGTTCTGTTTTTGAGCCGTTCATAACGGAAGCCGTTGTGTCAGTAGTTGGTAGTGACAAGTATGTTCCGATTAAGGTGTTGCGTGACACAGCAGCTAGACACTCATTTATTGTTGAGTCAGTATTGCCTTTTTCATCAGAGACAGAAACTGGGGATGTTGTGCTGATGAGGGGCATGGAGATGGGCTTGATCCCTGTGCCACGGCATACAATAGTGCTGGATTGCGAGCTGGTGCGGGGAGTTGTGTCTATTGGCGTACGTCCCGCGTTGCCACTTTGTTACGGTGTGTGTAGGAAGCAGGACCCAAATGCAGATTATAGTGCTAAAAATGACTCCTTTATTTCAAGGCTACATAATCACCAAGACAGAACAGAACACTCACCGCAGACCAGGTCATGACACAAGACGAACCGACAAAGACAGACAGAAAAACCAGAATCCCTAGGCCACCAGGGTGGGTGGAGGGGGTCCGGAGGACGGGACTAAGCTGACCGCCCAGGAGCCCAGTAGGGGAACAGGAAGGGATCTCGGGCGGACGGCCCGGGGGCAAGGCAGAGTCTAAGGTGGGGAACTCGGGCGGACGGCCCGGGGGCAAGGCAGAGTCCAAGGTGGGGGTCTCGGGCGGACGGCCCGGGGGCAAGGCAGAGTCCATGGTGGGGAACTCGGGCGGACGACCCGGGGGCAAGGCAGAGTCCAAGGTGGGGGTCTCGGGCGGACGGCCCGGGGGCAAGGCAGAGTCCATGGTGGGGAACTCGGGCGGAAGACCCGGGGGCAAGGCAGAGTCCAAGGTGGGGGTCTCGGGCGGACGGCCCGGGGGCAAGGCAGAGTCCATGGTGGGGAACTCGGGCGGACGACCCGGGGGCAAGGCAGAGTCTAAGGTGGGGAACTCGGGCGGACGGCCCGGGGGCAAGGCAGAGTCCAAGGTGGGGGTCTCGGGCGGACGGCCCGGGGGCAAGGCAGAGTCCATGGTGGGGAACTCGGGCGGACGACCCGGGGGCAAGGCAGAGTCCATGGTGGGGCGAAGGCCACAGCGGGCGAACTCAGGGGGCCGAGCATGAGGGCGAAGACCAGACAGCTCCGGAGGCCGGGCAGGACCCGGTGTCGGCCGGACAGGAACCGGAGCCGGCGGGACAGGCTTCGGCAGGATCCCCCACGGAAGAGGACCAGGAGTTGGCAGGACCCCCAGCAGGAGAGTGGACGACGGGACCTCCAACGAGACAGGACAAAGGGTTGGCAGGACCCCCGGCAGGAGAGTAGACGACGGGACCTCCAACGAGACAGGACAAAGGGTTGGCAGGACCCCCGGCAGGAGGGTGGACGACGGGACCTCCAACGAGACAGGACAAAGGGTTGGCAGGACCCCCGGCAGGAGAGTAGACGACGGGACCTCCAACGAGACAGGACAAAGGGTTGGCAGGACCCCCGGCAGGAGAGTAGTCGGCGGGGCCTCCAACGGGACAGGACACAGGGTTGGCAGGACCCCCGGCAGGAGAGTAGTCGGCGGGGCCTCCAACAGCACAGGACATAGGATTGGCAGGACCCCCGGCAGGAGAGTAGACGGCGGGACCTCCAACTGGACAGGACATGAGGTTGGCAGGACCCCCAGCGGAACCTCCAACGGTACAGGACATGGGGTTGGCAGGACCCCCGGCAGAAGACTAGTCTGCGGGACCTCCAACTGGACAAGACATGGGGTTGGCAGGACCCCCGGCAGAAGACTAGTCTGCGGGACCTCCAACTGGACAGGACATGGGGTTGGCAGGACCCCCAGCGGAACCTCCAACGGTACAGGACATGGGGTTGGCAGGACCCCCGGCAGAAGACTAGTCTGCGGGACCTCCAACTGGACATGAGTAGGGGCTTGAGTGGGGACTCGAGAGAGGGCTTGAGAGGGAACTTGAGAGGAAACTGGAGAGTGGACTCGAGAAGGAACTCGAGAGGTGACTCGAGAGGTAACTCGAGAGGGGACCTGAGAGGGGACTTGAGAGGGAACTCGAGAGGAGACCTGAGGGGAAACTTGAGAGGTGACTCGAGAGGACACTGGAGAGTTGACTTGGGAGGTGACTCGAGAGGACACTGGAGAGTTGACTTGAGAGGTGACTCGAGAGGACACTGGAGAGTTGACTTGAGAGGTGACTCGAGAGGACACTGGAGAGTTGACTTGAGAAGGAACTCGAGAGGTGACTCGAGAGGTAACTCGAGAGGGGACCTGAGAGGGGACTTGAGAGGGAACTCGAGAGGAGACCTGAGGGGAAACTTGAGAGGTGACTCGAGAGGACACTGGAGAGTTGACTTGGGAGGTGACTCGAGAGGACACTGGAGAGTTGACTCGAGAGATAACTTGAGAGGGGACCTGAGAAGGGACTTGAGAGGGAACTCGAGAGGAGACTCGAGAGGTAACTCGAGAGGAGACCTGAGAGGGGACTCGAGAAGGAACTCGAGAGGTGACTTGAGAGGTAACTCGAGAGGGGACCTGAGAGGGGACTTGAGAGGGAACTCGAGAGGAGACCTGAGGGGAAACTTGAGAGGTGACTCGAGAGGACACTGGAGAGTTGACTTGAGAGGGGACACGAGAAAAGACTCGAGAGGGGACCTGAGAGGGGACCTGAGAAGGAACTCGAGAGGTGACTCGAGAGGTAACTCGAGAGGGGACCTGAGAGGGGACTTGAGAGGGAACTCGAGAGGGGACTTGAGAGGGAACTCGAGAGGAGACCTGAGGGGAAACTTGAGAGGTGACTCGAGAGGACACTGGAGAGTTGACTTGAGAGGGGACACGAGAAAAGACTCGAGAGGGGACCTGAGAGGGGACCTGAGAAGGAACTCGAGAGGTGACTCGAGAGGTAACTCGAGAGGGGACCTGAGAGGGGACTTGAGAGGGAACTCGAGAGGAGACCTGAGGGGAAACTTGAGAGGTGACTCGAGAGGACACTGGAGAGTTGACTTGAGAGGGGACACGAGAAAAGACTCGAGAGGGGACCTGAGAGGGGACCTGAGAGGGAACTCGAGAAGTAACTCGAGAGGGGACCTGAGAGGGGACTTGAGAGGGAACTCGAGAGTAGACCTGAGGGGAAACTTGAGAGGTGACTCGAGAGGACACTGGAGAGTTGACTTGGGAGGTGACTCGAGAGGACACTGGAGAGTTGACTCGAGAGATAACTCGAGAGGGGACCTGAGAAGAGTCTGGAGGGGAAACTTGAGAGAGTTGGTTTGCCAACAGAACACGGGGTGCTGGAGTCGGCCGGTATGCCGACAGGACACGAGGAGCTGGCGTCGGCCGGTACGCCGACAGGACACGGGGAGCTGGTGTTGGCTGGGGAGCCAACAAGAGACGAGGTGCTGGAGTCGGCCGGTACGCCGACAGGACACGGGGAGCTGGTGTTGGCTGGGGAGCCAATAAGAGACGAGGTGCTGGAGTCGGTCGGTATGCCGACAGGACTCGGGGAGCTGGCGTTGGCCGGTAAGCCAGTCCTGGAGCCGAAACTGGAGTCGCGACCAGGGGTACTGGAGCCGGTACTGGAGCCAGAACCATGGCTGCTGGGGCCGGAACTGTAACCGGAACCATGGCTGCTAGGGCTCGGGCTAACCTGGCCTTGCGACGACTCCTTTTAGCAGCCGCCTGAATACTCCGTGGACCTCCATAAGCCAGACGAGTACCCGAGAACGGATCCTGGACAGGAGCAGGAAATGGGGAAGAAGCCGGGGCTGACTCCAGACGGAACCCACCAAGGCGTATGGTGCCAGGTTGGGAATCGGGAGGCAGGGAGCTAGCATGCCTGGGGCTAGCAGGCCGGGAATCACACACCGGGAGGATCTTTGAAATCCAGCCAGGTAAGAACTTCACCAAACCTGGTTTCTCTCTAGCCATCTGGCGCGCCTCCGACAACACAGCCTCTCGCTGCTGAACTCCGGGTGCTCTCTTCCATCGATCCGAGCAGTTAGCCAAAAAAAAGGAAAAATTCAATAATTCCAGCTCGAACGGATCTGCTGGGCCCATTTCTGGTCGGTTCGTAATGTTACGGTGTGTGTAGGAAGCAGGACCCAAATGCAGATTATAGTGCTAAAAATGACTCCTTTATTTCAAGGCTACATAATCACCAAGACAGAACAGAACACTCACCGCAGACCAGGTCATGACACAAGACGAACCGACAAAGACAGACAGAAAAACCAGAACTTAAATACACACAAGACTAATCACACAAACAAGACACAGGTGAGGAGGGAGGAGAAAACACAGGGACACCAGGTGAACACAATCGGGTAAATTAGACACACCAGGGAAACTGACAGGGAATCACAGACAGATTACAACAGGCAGGAACGGGGGGTGAACACTTTACAAAATAACACAGGAAACCAAAGACAGAAAAAGACAAGACAAAACACAACACGGACAGATCGTGACACACTTGATGGGATACAGATGATTTTGGGCAACGATCTCGCTGGTAGTGCTGTGTGGGCTGGTGTGCCACCGCCTGTGGTGGTTTCCAGGCCGTTGGCATCTGTGGAACCAGATGAGAGCGGTTTGCAAGTTCCAAGTGTTTCGCCAATTTATACTGTTACGCGTGTGCAGAGCCGTAGGATGGCTACTGACCTACCTGTTTCGGAGTCTGGAGAATGTGGTCCAGCATGGTCCTTTGACTTTGAGATCGGGACAAAGAAGAAGGAGAGGAGGCCGAACAAGAGGAGGCCGAACAAGAGGAGGCCGAACAAGAGGAGGCCGAACAAGAGGAGGCCGAAGGAGGTCGGCGCGCCCAAGAGACCGATGAGCGCCTACATGCTGTGGCTCAACGCCAGCCAACCCAAGGAGGAGTGGGGCAGTGGAAGCGAAGAAGCGGTGCGAAATCGCAAAGCTGGAGTTAAGAAGGAGGATATTGGGTTGTCGTGGATCCCTTTGGGGCCCCGTCTTAAGGGGGGGGCTGTGATGCCCCTGTGGGTGCATCAGTAGAGAGGAGGTGGCTGTCCTGTCTGTGCTGGGGTGATTGGTGTTTGCATTGATTGCAGTAACTCAGGGCACCTGGGTCTGGTGTCCTGCAGCTATTTAGAGCCTCTCTGCTCCTCTCTGTGCCCTCTCTGCTTTCCCGTACAGGCCCCGGTTTTGTTGAGTATATGTTGTTACTTTACTTTGTGCACCTCAACACTCTCACATACACATTCATGCAACCCTCACCCTGCATTTACACTACTGATACCACTGACGTCAACACCTCATGCCTTACTTATTGTTGCACTTCATCTAATTTGGCTAATTTGGATTGTTTCCTTTTAAATAAACATATTTTGATAACCATTGACATGGTGTGTCTCCTTTTTGTTGTGGCCTTTTGAGCCAGGTCATAACATAATTAGCCTTTATGCCTTCTTGAGGCTCCCAGGCCATTTCTCAATCGTGAGAATGCTGGCTTGGTAGTCGCGTACTTCCAAGTCACTTCCTTCAGAAACGAAGCAAGTATACTTCCAAGCCACGGCTACGGAAAACGAAGAAGAATGGAACAGGCTAACAGGTGTGCCACTCTCTCTAACGGCTTCGTGATAACAAACAAATGTAACAAAGTAACATATTTACCAACACATGTTCTACGCCACTACATACTTACATTTAAATGTGTGCTGCATCGGTTCAACCATTCTCCGCAAGAGTTTTTGAAATTGGTCCGTGCGCAAAGCATTGTGGGGATTTTAAGGACCCGAAGTCTACCCATGTGCAGCCTCGAAATTTCCACCAAACCAAGGACGCGGCCTCGGTGGAATTCCAAAAAAAGTCCTTCGGCGGCACTCGATGACGTAGCATCCTTGAAATATTGGCTTGGAAGCCAAAATCCTCGCGATTGAGAAACGGCTCCAGTACCTGCCAGAGGACAGCAAGGAAGGGAGCACAGACAGGCAGAAGGGGGGAGGGATCGTCACATATCGTTAGCCTAATAGCATAATTGCCCAAGTCATATTTGAATGTTTTTGGAAAACAAGGAAAAGTGCCCTGCAAAAATGCCTAAGTCAAAGCGATGACTTAGGCAGATAGTGATTTTGGACTCTAAAATGCATTCTGATAGGCTGTGGACATAGGCAATAAGTCAGGGTGATGCAGCAGTGGTAGGAGAGTAAAGTTAGGCAGATATCACAATTTGGCCAAAAAATGACTTAGGCAATTATGCTATTAGGCTAACGATATGTTTTACTATATTATTGTTATCTATAGTCATTACTTGTATAAAACCCCACAATTACAGCTTTTGGAAAACAATCATTGTAGCTCTGGTTCTTTAAGCTAAAAACACCTCAAGCACAAATGCGGAAGTTTTCATAATTTCAACGTATAATGCTTTCCTAATGCGATACTTAGAAAAAAAAAGAACAACAAACAAAAAATAGGGTTATTGTTTCAATTAGCATTAGATTCAGACTTTTAGCTTGACATGTATGTAGCTGATATGTTTAGCACCTATTTTAAAAGATTCCTTTTTATAAAATTACTTTTTGTCAGGGTAGAGCGAAGCAGACAGGACCCAAATGCAGATTTCACAGAATATTCCTTTATTTCAAGGTTAACTAGAAACAAACAGACTCTTCCCCGTGAACACAGTCAAGACAAACAAGGATCTAACAATGACAGACAGAAAAACCAGAACTTAAAAACACACAGGACTAATCAAAGAAACAAGAGACAGGTGAGGAGGGAGGAGAAAACACAGGGGCACCAGGTGAACACAATCGGGAAATCAGGAAGGAGGGAACACACCGACAGGAAACCAAAGACAGATCTAGACAAGACAAAACACAACACAGACAGATCGTGACACTTTTCTTACATCCAACTCATGAAGATATCTTTAGCTTAATTAGCCAGCTAACTGCAGCTAACCCGATCACCGTCCTTTGTCTACATTAATGGGACATTGTTTTAAAATATATTAACAATTGCCGGAGGTTAAGTCAATGGTGAAAGAGTGTTTGATTGCTTATGAGTTCAACTTCTCACTTGTAAAAGGAAGATTGTGTTATTTTTTGTTTTAAATGTCAACTTCTCTTTTTTTCTCTGTGTTTATATGTGATGAAGGTTTTAAAGTGTAATGTCTTTAAAAAGTATTTTTCCTTTTCATCAAGTCTTTATGTCAACACATACATAAATATAAATGAGCAATGTGCAGTCCAATCAGCCGAGTTCCTCCCACTTCACTCTAGTTTGATTTTGAGCAAACCCAAGAATGATTGAAGTCCTACAGCCGCCCATTAAACTTCAATGCATTTTGGCTTCTGCATTCAGTGCAGTTCAACATGATTTAAGAGTTTTTAGAAATGAAAGATCGGCAAACATGGAAGGTTAGTTTTATGGTCTAATCAATAGATGGATTGTTTTAAGAATCCATCAAAAGTTGTGTTGGTTTCATCGTACTTCCTGGCTTTTTAATAGACTTTCTTCCTCCAAGTTCTTTTGTCCTTCATCTTTGCTTTGAACAAATGTCGGCTGTGAGTCTACCTTTACCTCCTTTTTCTGTCCTACCTCTTTGTAATGAGAAAAAATAAATGTTGTGGAGAACACATACCATTTTTTTTAAAGGAGAATATCTCTCTAAAAAGACTTGGAAAGTGGTGAGAGTTAGTGAGCCAGGATGTGTAGGCAGTATTGAAAATACACTGCACTCAGATATGGAAATAATTTTCCCTGCTGACAAACATGTCCTTTTTCTGATAGGTAATCTGGCAGCGCTAAACCAAGACTCATGTAGAAGGTGAATTAATTTGTGTTTTTGGTACGTATGCGTTTGATAATTGGAAAAAACAGCGTTAAATGCTGATTCATTGCGATGTGTGCAAAGCTGCAACCCGAGCAAGAGGGAAAGGGATTAGCATACACTACCAAATTACAGCCTTGCCCGACAAACTTCAGATGCAGCCAATTTGAATGCAAGAAATACTTCACCTGAAGAACAAAACACTACATCACGTTGTAGAGCTACTTTGAAAGGGCTGCTTGACCTCTGACCCTCCAGTGATAGTTAGCATGACTGGACAAATATAAATCCCAGTGAATGGGAAATCTTACTGGGTCTATTGTTAGAGTGCCCAAGAAGAGGTTGCGCTGTTTAATCTAAAAATTATTTTGCCAGTATTTTAATGATAAGCTGTGAGTGTTCAGCTGGTTTAAAGGCATTATTACACAGTGGCAAAAACATGCGAAAGAGCCTGGATGGTTTCTGTTTTGCTGATTCTGTAATAATGTCAGATGATGCAGCACAAACTCCAAGGTACGGACACTTGCTGGTACATTGTTTCATTTCCTTTGTTTTAAGAACATGGTGAGATACTTTAAATGTCTTTTAAAGGTCACCTATTATACTATTTTTCTAAAATATATTATAGGTCTCAGATATATACAAAACGTGCCTCGGAAGTGTTTGGCTCGAAATACCAAACAGATCAACCATTGTAGCATGCCATAAACCCCTCTGTTTCAGCCCTGTTCCAAAGCCGCTGATTCTGTTTCTGTAGCTTTAAATGCTAATGAGCTGGTGTTGGCCACGCCCCTCTGAGAAGTGATTGGTTAAAAAAACACAATGGTGCTCCAGGATGAGATTCAGTTGATAAGGGGGGTAAAGTGGCCAAAATCTGATCAGCTCATTTTCAGACAGGTTTTTATATAAATGGATCAGGCTAAAAAATGAGAGAGTGTTTTTTCCTGAAACGTTCCTAATCTCTTAACAGAGGGGACACATATTTATGTATAAAAGACGTGGATTTTTGGTGACCTTTATGTAATTTTCTCAGTCTTTAACGCACAAACAGAGAAATAGATGGAATAGACAAAATTATAAAAACGAACTTCTTGCTCTAGTGCAGGGGTGGCCAACCAGTCAGAGGTTAAGAGCCACATTTTTTCCATGTTACTGCATAGAGCCACATCAAACACACAGTCACTGATACAGCTTGTTTCAGTTTTTTGTTTTCTGGAGACAAGATTTCAACCACGACACTGATGCATTTTTGTGGCATTGGGATATATTTTTTAAATCCTCTGGAGCAGAGAGAGGAGCTGTGGATTATTGTTATTGATTAATGCATCAGTGTTTCTTAGGGTCAAAAACACTAAACTCACAACTTAAAGCGTTTAGTTTATTTAATAAAAGAGCACATGTTCAATGTGAAAAGTGACAGTAGTTATAGATTATTTGCAATTTGGTGCTATATATATATTTAAAAAAAAAAATTATATATATTTTTTAAACACCTGAATTTCAGGGGGGGTCGCGGGGCTCCGTTGGCGGGGCGCAGCGCCCCTCCATCACAATGGTAGGGGAAACACTGGATAGTGTTTAATCAACGATAGGTTCCCCCCCCCCTCAAAGGTGATTGGTTCACTGCATTGCAGGTATTATTGTGATTGGCTCTTGGGCCACATCAAAATTAGACACGCTGTCATCCTCTCATACTGACACCTGACACCACACATACACACGTAGGGAGAGCCGGGACGAAAGTAACACGGGACGAAAGTAACACGGGACGAAAGTAACACGGGACGAAAGTAACACGGGACGAAAGTAACGGAGCGATTTTATCCGAGCCCAAACTACTTTTACGTCAGAATTATCAGCATTCAATACTTAACAGACCTACTAAATATCAGGTTTAACTGTCAGGAGTAGCTAGTGCTGTCACGATACCAACATTTTGGTTTAGATACCAAGTCAAGAATTGCGATTCCGATTCTTTTTCGATACTTTTCTTAAAAAAAGGGAAATAGTCTTAAATGTAATTATTGTGCTTTATTTCACACCAGAACCATAACCATAACACAAACTTTTAAACAATGAGAACAATAAATAAAATAAATGACAAGAATTCGTATTAAATCAAATTAATACATTTCTTACAGACAGGCCTCGTGGTGTCCGTAGGCTTGCCCTCACTGTCAGAGATATAGCTAAAATACATCCAAATGTAGCTTCTGGAGTCTTTTTTGTCAACAAGCCGAGGCGCAGCTGCACTCCCACTTGCAGCCATGCTTCTCGTTTTCTCACATGCTCTGGCAGCTAGCGCGTGCACGAGAGAGGGGAGGCACTTGAGCGTGCTTGAGAGGGGCGGGACTGCAGGCACGGCTGCAGTGCAGGGAGTGGAAGCAGAGCGCTGAACACACACGGCTCTTAGTAAAACGGCGCTTTCTCACCGGAGTACTTTCCCCCGTCATTCTTAAAGTACCGATACTAATGAAATGGAGGAATCGTAACGTTTTTAACGGCAGGGTATTGCGGTACCTTTCAAGTATCGGTACAGCGTGCAACACTAGTCAGGAGTCAGTGTCTCTCCCCCAAACTCACACAATTCGATATGAACTGAAGAGGCCGCATGAAACTAAGGCAAAGAGCCGCATGCGGCTCGAGAGCCGCGGGTTGGCCACCCTGCTCTAGTGGGAGTATTTGAAGAGGAAATGAGCTAGAACGTTATTACGATAACAATTGATAATCAGATGCAGTTTGTACTCTTAAAGGCGGTTGAATGCCTCAGCTGGGAGCCTTGCACAACAAAAGAAGAAGAAGAAGAAGAAGAAGAAGAAGAAGAAGAAGAAGAAGAAGAAGAAGAAGAAGAAGAACGGGTGGCTGCCCGTTGTGTTTGCATTTCCAGGATCTCTCTTTGATTTCCACCACATCACCTCCATGATGCAAGCTGAGCTCATGCGGCACCAGCTGCCTAGGACACAGATGAATAGGAATCTTCTTTCCGATTGAATTCCCCCATATGATCCATTTCCAAGAGCAAAACATCAATGTCCGCGTCACGGTGTAAATTACCCCGTAAATCTGGCCCTGAGCCGCCATTGACCGTCTGTTTATAAATCAGACGTGACACGAAAAATTTAATCAGTTGCTCAAAGTAAACCGCTGAATGAATATCCTCCTTAATCTCCTCTCTGGCTTTAGAGTGCAAACACGATACAAAACAAATGTTGTTACGTCGCGGCACTTACTCAAGACCCCATCATCTCCAGCATGTGGATGTTGAGTCTCCTTTGTGTGTTCATTTAATGGAAGTAACACTTGCAACAACAATTCAGGGGGCAACATAGATGCCTTACGTGTGCAAATACTATCCTTAATTATATACTCACGACTTTTCCCCACAGTATTGTGTAATATAGTGGCAAACACACAACTGAGAGGAAACGTATGGTGAACACATAGGATTTGTACAAAAGCGGGAACAAATATCGTTTTTATCAGAGACTGCAGAAAGAATATGGTTGCAGTACAATGTAGCACTGAATAAATAAAAAGGGCATTACGGTAAGGATTGAGTTCCTCCGTCGACAACTCTTATTGTGTGCTCATTAAAACTAATCCTGCCAGCGGATGTAGACAATACTTGCTGCGCTCGGCTTAATTGCACTGAGGCCACTTCTGTGTCTTTTTGTCGTACATCAATATATTAAATGAATGCGGGTCCACATGGGAAACTTGCTTGTTGGGAGCGAAATGACTGAAAAGGCAATTAGAGCACTTGAATGCATACAATGATTCGATTTCTGAGGAAGGGTTTAACATTTCAGACCTAAATTACAACATCATAATTATTGAGCACCCAATAATAACTGTGGTGAACACTGATTAGGAAAAAACAAGATACCTGAGAATAATGAGGTTGAAACTCTGCAATTACGAGGCACTTATAATAAATAAATTATAGATTACAGCAGGGGTGTCAAACTCAAATACACAGTGGACCAAAATAAAACAATGGGTACTAGTCGAGGGCCAGACTGGTTTAATGTTTATTGCACAACGTATTGAAATAAACTTATTGCACATATTAAACCTGGAACTAACAAAGCTTAAATTATGGCCTATAAAAACAACATTAAACATTAAATAATCAGTTGCATTCATTTCTTATGGCTCTATCTGCAGCTTCATTTCTTATGATCACATTTTTCCACAGGCCAACAACGGCTTCAACACAACTATTTCCCTCAACGAACAAACCAAACATGCCCTGTTGTCGTGAGAAAGAAAGTGCAGAAGGAAACATCCATTGAAACTCAGTTTGCTGCTCTGTGATGCTAGTTCAAGCCAGATACTTGGCATCACATCTTGGGTGCAAGTTCATCAATGTTTGGGGTCAGGCTCTGAGTTGAGGAAACCCTCAAGATTGAGTGAAGGTGTGTGTGCAATATACCGGCGGGCCAGATCTAATAGTAATTAGAAATTATCCTTAGGGCCACCACCACGGGCCTTGAGTTTGACACATGTGGATTACAGGGATGTAATTACATGTATGGGAAACATACACTGAACTCTGGGGTGGTCCGAAAACCAGGCAGTATCTGGTGTGACGGGTAGGGGTAGGGTTAGGGTAATGTTGTGAATCGAGTGGCCCATGGTGGTGGTGGGGTTATGGTATGGGCAGGCGTATGTAATGGACGACGAACACAGGCCACTCGATTCACAACATTGCCCTAACCCTAACCCAACCCTACCCCTACCCGTCACACCAGATACTGCCTGGTTTTCGGACCCCCCCAATAAAGCAAAAATGCACGTTTCAGAGTGGTCTTTTATTGTGGCCATTCTAAGGCACACCTCTGCAATAATCATCAGGTGGGATGGATTATCTCGGCAAAGGAGAAGTGCTCACTATCACAGATTTTTTCAGATTTTTGAAGATATTTGAGAGAAATGGTTATTTTGTGTATATAGAAAATGTTTTAGATCTTTGAGTTCATCTCATAAAAAATGGGAGCAAAAACAAAAGTGTTGCGTTTATATTTTTGTTCAGTGTATGTACGTGTGTAAAGCGGTTTACTGTGTCAGAGCATCAGTGCCTCAGTTCTTGTTCATAATAATTCTAAGCAGAACTGAAGTGTCACACTCCCAGGTTTATGTCACGGTTTTAGTGTTGTCTGTCTGGTTATGGGTTTTGTAAGTCTGTTCATTCGCTGTTTTGTCTTCCTCCTTGTGTTTTGTCTGGTCCTCCTCCCTGTCGTTAGTTTCCCTGGTGTGTCTGATTGTCTCATTGTGTTCACCTGTTGCCCTTGTGTTGCTCCCTCCCCTGCCCAGCTGTGTCTTGTCCTGTGATTACCCTTCTGTGTATTTAGTCTAGTCTTCCCCTGTGTTCCATGTCGGTTCATTGTTTCCCCTCCATGTTATTCCACGGTCTGTGTTCCTTGTGCTGCTCGTTTGTTTTGGATATTTTGGATACTGCCTTCTTTGCCACAGCTTTTATTATTTAATAAAGCTCGCTTTTCGTTAAATTCTGCATTTGAGTCCTACCTGCTTCACCCAATCGTAACATGAAGTGGAATTTGAAATGCAGCCTTTCTTTCTCAGTAAACACATAATTTATATTCAGTTTACGGACTCATCATATTTGTTTTTTGGGTCTGGTGACAGTTCGTCCGTCAGTGATTATCATTTAATCTGTAATTCAATTATTGTAATTCAATAATGAGACAGTCATATCAAAAAACATTTTAAGCAGCATGCAATTACTATTGTTATTATTTTTTAATTGGTAAGACTTTATATCACCCATGTCTGCAACTGTGAGAAATTATAAAAATATTTATTATCTGTTCTAATCACCGTAGCACTTTATATTCATAGCTATAAGCACTCAATATCAATACATTTCGCTAAGTGACCAGAAATCATTACGTTTTTCGCATTTGACCATGAAGGCATTTTAAAATATTTATATACTTACTTATATACTTATAGTGTGTTATAAAGTGTACTAATGGTTCTAAATATGTTATATATTGATATAAACAGATTACGAGGAATTGTATAATACATTATATACTGTAGGAGCGTCATAGAAAGGTTACCATTCATTTTTTGGCCACTTGGAGGCACCATAATAAACCAAATAATGAGATGGTATCATGTACAAAGTATAACATGTTAACAAACAATAGATTCTGCGATCGCAGAATTTACCGCATAATCAGCAAAATGGCGCAGATTTTTAAAGGGCCGCATATTAATCAAAAGGACGCATAATCCCAGCAATTTTTCCACACAAAGTTGAGAAAAAACTAAGTTAACTCATCTTGACGTGAAGTGATGATGATGATGACGCGACGTCATCAGCTCGCGCATCACAGAAGGTAAACATCACCGTAGTGAACGTGTGGAACTCACACGAGAGAGAAAACACCAAGATGAAAAAATCTAATCCATCTCATTTACCGACGAACATTTCTGCTAAAGACCGGGCAAAGCAGTACCCCAATGTCTTGCACGAAAGTGGGGGGAAACTATTCTGCACCCCGTGCAACTGTGTGTTGGAGCATAAGAGAACATCGACGGTGACGACCCACTTTGATTCATTCAAACATTCGAAAATGCTTTCTGCTGCTGCGGACAAGAAAGCCAAACAACTCACGTTCACCGAGGCATCAACCTCCAAAACCCTTTCGAAGGCTACAAGAAACGAGGTGAGTAGCCTACAAGATTGAAGCTGGTCAGATAACGAACTAGTAAATGAAAACAGAATGAGGAGGAGATGCGTGTGTGTGTGTGTGTGTGTGTGAGAGAGAGAGAGAGAGAGAGAGAGTGTGATTAAAATAGCCCAATTGCTTTTACAATAAATAAACATTGAATGTGTTTTAATTGAATAGTAAAGGGGTTTAACGTTAGTGGCAGGTTGTGTGTGAGAGAGAGTAAATAAATAAGACAGCCCAATATTTATTTTTCCCGCATATTTTGCATATTTTGCAACTTTCCGCATATTTCGCAACTTCCCGCAATTTCACCGCATAAAATCACATAAAACCCCGCATGTTTGATCGCATAATCAAGGATTTTTGCCCTTGTTTTTCTGGAGGGTCTAAATTTAGAGTTGGGTTTAAGTTGACCTGTTGAGTGTAAGTCTAAGTTTCACTCTCCTTTTAGATCTGTTTTTTTGTCTCCACCACTCCTGAAGGAAATATTTGACTCTTAATCGGCTAAATGTTCTAGTATGTTCTCCCCCTAGTTGCTATCCGTGTTTGTTTTTGGACTAGGCAAGAAGCGTATAGTGATTTATTTTTAGTTGAAACAGCCGGCAGCTACTTCCGCAAACAATGCTGATGAAAAATGTTGAGACTGAAACAAACAGTTTCGTTTTTAGTCTGCAAAACCAAACGAGGAGTTGAAAAAACGCTAAAAGGTTTTAAGTGTGGAGGAGATGCCAAGTGATATTGATCCGTTTTCCAAAGCCACTTCCACACTTTGGGCATTATATGGGCATTGTATGACCACATCCTGGTCATATACTTGAGTTTTCCAATTTCCACATCTTTCATCAGCCTACATGGATACATTTAATTGCTGAACCAGGGATTGAGCCGCTGATATTCTAAAAGATCTAGGTTATTATTAATTAAAGAAAACTGCCTGTGTACACTGTTTCTAAACTAAGAGTGTAATGAGTCAACGACTTAATAATAATATTAGAGCTACAGCTGGTAAGCAACAATTTTTATCATAGCCCAATTCAAGTCAAACTTTGAATGCTTTGAGAACAGCACTTTGAGCATTTGTATAACAAATACGCAATCCACTGCGCAGTAAGGTTTTTCAAGTTGTAGCTTCTAATTCTTGATTAAAACCTGTTTGAAATATGCTTAGTCGAAATGAATTATAAACCGTGATACACCCTTACACATCTTATGAGGGTCACAATGTATCTATTTCAGTCTGTCATTCAGATATAATCAAATTCAGACTATTATATTTCAGTAAATTAGATTAGGGGTTTATTAAAATAATACTATAGGTCCATTAATTCCTATTGAAGGATTCCGTGACCTGCGTTCAGCTTCTTAATGGCTTACACACTGCTCTTAGATGCTTTTAAATGTACCTGGAAAACTAAAGCCGACACCGCAAAAACAACTTTATTACATTTAGAGAATGTAGCTGCATGTGGCCCAATGTCAGCAAAATAGTTGTAGCGTTGAGTTTTGACATTGTGATTTTCGAGGTTGTTTTAATCAGCACAGTTACAGTTGACTAACCTCAAGATTCCTCGTGCAGACACACATGAAGACCCCAGCTCGCTGTTTCAATCTCAAGCAGCTTTTTTCCACCCAATTTACTGAAGATAATTGAATATGGCGAAGAGAGGGGAAAAGAACTGAACCGATAATAAGCGGGGAAAAAAGGATCACCCCCCCTACGGACTCCCCTTTTTACTAGCGTCATTCGGATCACTGCTCATACAGCCGAGAAGAAAATGCAGCTTCCACCTCATTTAATGAATGCTGTAGTTACACAATTAGACCCTCCAGAAAAACGCGATTCTGCGATCACAGAATTTAACCGCATCAGCAAAATGGCGCAGATTTTAAGAAGGGCCGCATATTTTATCAAAAGGCTGGCATAATGGCCCGTATTGCTCCACACAAAGTTGAGGGAAAAAAAAGTGAACTCGTCTTGACGTGAAGTGATGATGATGACGCGACGTACATCAGCTCGCGCATCACAGAAGGTAAACAACACCGTAGTGAACGTTGTGGAACTCACCGAGAGAGAAAACACCAAGATGAAAAAATCTAATCCATCTCATTTACCGACGAAACATTTCTGCTAAAGACCGGGGCAAAGCAGTACCCCCCGAGGTCTTGCACGAAAGTGGGGGGGGAAACTATTCTGCACCCCGTGCAACTGTGTGTTGGAGCATAAGAGAACATCGACGGTGACGCCCACTTTGATTCATTCAAACATTCGAAAATGCTTTCTGCTGCTGCGGACAGAAAGCCCAACAACTTCACGTTCACCGAGGCATCAACCTCCAAAACCCTTTCGAGGGCTACAAGAAACGAGGTGAGTAGCCTACAAGATTGAAGCTGGTCAGATAACGAACTAGTAAATGAAAAACAGAATGAGGCGGAGATGCGTGTGTGTGTGTGTGTGTGAGAGAGAGAGAGTGTGATTAAAATAGCCCAATTGCTTTTACAATAAATAAACATTGAATGTGTTTAATTGAATAGTAAAGGTGTTTAACGTTAGTGGCAGGTTGTGTGTGAGAGAGAATACATAAATAAGACAGCCAATATTTATTTTTTCCGCATATTTCGCAACTTACCGCATAAAATCACATAAACCCCGCATTGTTCATCGCATAATCAAGGGATTTTTGCCCGCGTTTTTCTGGAGGGTCTACACAATAACACCTTTGACCCCCTCTTATTTAAAGAATATACCATCTCAAATCACAGCGGCTGATAAAAGCCATTAGTCTTCTACGTTAGCTTATTTTCGTTTGGAACAGCAAAATAGATAGAAAAACTCACTAGAAGCAAGATCTAATTTGCTTGGCTGCTTGAATTGAGCTTACACGCCAACATCTCGGGGGAAAAAAATGGGGAGGGGCTGATTAATTGGACCTAATTAATTCTACCTGCCTCTTAACTGATTAAGTTGGATATATAATTACAACATGAACGCATGTCTCGCTCAATACTCAATTGTTTCTCTTGGCCGGGTGTGATCAAGTGATTCCGATGGTGCTGTGGCAACAATGTTTGACTCACACTTCGCCCTTACAAAATGTAAGTAAAGAAAGCAGCATGTAACCTCTGCCCCCTTTGTTGTACCCTCAAACAGCAGGTTGACCGCTTCAGTCCATGCTGTTCTCGGTGGTTAGTATTGCTGAAGAAGGGCAAAAACGCTCTCTAAGTAATGGGTTCTGGCCCACAACCTGGCAGTGATGAATGGTGCTATACAGGGGGCCGGCCCTTGGCATAGGCAAGTATAGGCGATGCTAAGGGCAACCCATCAGGGGCGCCAAAAATAAAAAAATAAATAAATTAGAAGTTAAAAAAATATTTGTTTTTAAATTTCATAACACAATTTCCCGATTTTGGATAAAACAAAGTACATCTTATTATCTTATAGTAACAGAACTACGCCTATATTGCACAGCGCCCATAAACTATGGCACAAAATCCTAGTGCTATAGGTCCTTGCTGTGCTTTTATGACTTTCACACCGCATGAGGAATGAGGGGGGGGGGAGGGCTGCACTACACTGTATGTGCTCAGCTACTGAACCCTGTATAGTTGGTAAGGGTTTCTTACCTCAGCCCTGTGTGATCGGCAAACATGGCAACAAGACAGTTATCTTCACATGACTGGGAGCAGGATTGTTGCCCTGTGTCAGGCTGAAAAGCGATTTCATTATCATCAGGGCTCAGGGTGTGCTATGATACCAGATGTGACTGAGTAGATGTTACCTTACAATCACTTTAAGTGCGTGTGAAGTGGTAAATGAGGAGCGCTTTACAGATGAGAACAAAACAGAATTCCTGTGAGTGGCAGAAGCCTTTTGGTCCACTGCCAAACGAATCACGATGTGAATAAACCTTGCTTTTCTATTCTTTCTATCTGCGCTCATTATCCTAAGCCGTCTGTCATAGGATTTCTAACTTAAGAAGACCAATTAGAGGAGCGTTCTTCTGTTGCATTTCCCATAAAGTTGTATTCTACTTAGACTTTCCCCAGAGAGAAATTGGAAATGGATATCATATAAATAAAAAATAAATGCAAAGTAAGGGGTTTCCTTAGAGGCCTAAGATTACATTCTGACACATTGTTAGCTTATGCTTGAGGACCCTTTTCAACTACAGGGACTTTTCTCATAAAACCAAAAATGTAGATTTCATGCGTTTTTCCTTAATTTTGAACCCATTACCTAATTCCATTTCTCAGTCCTGGGTCCTCTCCCATAGCTTTCTGCTAGAAAAATAGTACTTACCAATGGCCCATGTACTGTACTAAGTCTGTAGTGCAGAACATTTCTGACCAGTGAAAACAGGCCCCCCGCTACACCTTACACTCAGACTGGGATCATTTATTAATCCCAAGGAGTTTTGCTAGTAATATTTTGTAATATATCTAGTGTTTTACCCCTATACACATGCCTGAATTGGTGGGTAGTTGGATGGTGGTGGTGCCTTTGCTCAAGTGTCCTTGTGCAAAACCGGAACCATCTCCAGCTGCCAGTCCGCAACGTAACCTACAGTTCCCAAGGTAATTCCCTACGACGGAGCTAACTGCTAGCCCAAAAAATCTAATACTGGGTGTCACCAGTGTCAATGTCAGGACTGTGTATTTTAAATTTTAATTTTATTGACATGCAGATCACCTTCATCCTATAGCCATGGAATTAACTACATGGCCCGACTGAAATACCGTATGTCACGGTTTGTCTTTTCCATCACATTGTCTCAGTACCTCCACTCACCCCTCCTCCACCTCATCAGCTCACCTGGTCTCCCAGCTGCATCTCATCTTTAATCAAGCCGGTGTATAACCTCTCATGTCAGCCACCCATTGTCAGATTGTTGTGCGCCACTTATGCAAGACTCTCAAGCACTTGATTGTTTCCCTGTTGCGAAACCTGCCTATTTTGCCTGTAACCATGGTACATCCGACAGCCTTCTGGGTTCAACTGTTACAATCTGTTCTGTGTCCTTGTCCTTAATCAATCCTCTGCTTGGTCTTGACCTATCTTCTATACCCTTTCTCTTCTGGTTATTATGCTTGGACAGCGGCCTTACCTGCCCTGCTTACTATAAGGCTCGAGTTTTAGCGATAATACAAAATGGTTAAACTGCTAAAAGGATCTGTGGTTCAGATTTAAATATCTCAAGATAAAATGTGCAAAGATATTTGGTAGGTGTAATTCTACAGTTTTTATGGACATTTTAAATGCCATATTAAAAAGAGAAAAAACAAAAATTACAATAAGAAGTTTAATGCTTGTCTTGCAAGTTTTTGTATCCACCTAACATCAAAACAAAATGTCTTGTCAACAATAGAAAATGTTAAAATGTTTAGCTCCCACGCTGTGGACCAACTGACTTTCCTCTTACAATACCTTAAAATCCCTTTCTGATTGATTTTGCTGAAGCTTTCTGGTTACTAAGCTGCACGCTCATTACAGTATGTGACTGCCTTGACACTTCCTCATGATAAAGACTTTACTTAAATTAAATGATTAATTAATGTGACTTGGGTCAAAGTCGTCCTTCTTGATCCCCTCATATCAGACTAAACTAAAAAGTAGCCAAGCATAATATACGGCATCAATCATTCTTACTCAACAATACATGTTTTTATTCCAAGTCCACCAGTATGAAGTATATTGTAGCTTTATACAGTAGAAAGAATGACTATAACCAAGCAAAGGTCTCATTCAAATGACATTTTATCAGGACAGGGCGTGTGCATTAGCAGGAAGGAAAATCTGCATAAACATTGTCTTATCTATGACAAAATAATGGACAACAACTGATACTCACCTTTTTCCATTCACCTGTGCACGCAAAATTAAGCATTATGCTGCTGGATTGAAGATAAAATGACAAACTCTGATGTCAGATACAGTAATCTCAGGGAAACCTGGAGTACGAAGAATGGTGCAGATTCCAGAGGCCTGAGGATGAAGACTTTCTCCTCTATCTTCTCCCTAAAAGGTGAAACACACTCTCCAGGAACCGGTCAGCAATGTTAACAAAAAACAACATTTGAGACCTTTTTCTGCCCTCTATCTCAGCTTGTTGCTTGCCTGATGGCAAAGTGTTCCAGTTCGGTGTCCTAAATTGAAGAGAGTCGGGGGAGCCAGGGGTTTGTGGGTTCTTTGACATGTTCTGTAAGTAGCCAAGCCCTTTGATGGATGACTCTTATTTTCTTGTCAAGCTCATGCTACTTTAATGTTTATCTTGAGGCTTTCATTTATCTAGTACAGGCTGGACTGGAAAGGGAGGAAAGAAAGAGAGGAGGGCGGACATCAAGGAAGAGAAAGGAAAGAGACACACACAGAGAAAGAGCAGCATTCAACTGAACAAACTGTTTCAGGTCTCGCAAAAAACCAATATGATTGCCAATTTTTGTGCGGAAATGTATGAATAAAGCGCCATTTCGTTAAAAATGCTAAAACATCTAAGGCCTCAGCCACTGCCACAACTTGGAATTTGCACCCTTTGCCCTTCATTTACTCTCATGGCATCCCAATAAGTTTCATAGTTGGAAACCCTGCAGGCCAGAAAATGCAGTGGGGGTCAAACTTTCCCTCTGCGTAGTCATTACTGCTTCCCATTGGGCTGTAATGCACAGTTGGTGGAGTTCTCATTTTCGTCAGAGTAATTCTATGGTGCCTGTGGTTGTTACTTACTTGATGAGCATCATCCCCCTGCACCACCCAGGGGAAATTTAACCACCACACATTGATTTTCAAGGCCTTCTATCAATTGACAGGCAGCATCTTTGTATCTCCCCTGCTTCTCTGTAAGAGACTAACTGGTGCCAGTTCTCTAACTTCTCATCTTTAACCTGTTAAGCCATGAGCCTGTTTTTCAGGTCTCAGGCTCGAAAATGACATTCCCAGAACAAATGACTATAACTTCACTTCTAAAAGGGGTTAAATTAATCATCTATTTTCTCAAAGCAATGTAAAACCTGTGAGTTGGTTGTAGAAAAGTCAGAATCAATATAGAACCTTTTTATTTTAAAGTAAATTCAGATTGAACATAGTAAAAAAAAAAATTATAGTGTACGTCCAACATTTTATTTTACGTATAGTGAAAACCACCCTTGAATGATGGGACAGTAGACTAAAAGCGTTAGGAATTCCAAACTATAACATATAAGTACCCTGTATCAAGATTGATGCAAAATAAGTGACATTTTACCTTTTAGAGAAATTTAGAAAAGAAAACCCAATTCTGTGTCACGATCTGTCTGTGTTGTGTTTTGTCTTGTCTAGATCTGTCTTTGTTTTCCTGTCTGTGTGTTCCCTCCTACCTGTTTACTTGATTGTGTTCACCTGGTGCCCCCGTGTTTCTCCTCCCTCCCTCCCTCACCTGTCTCTTGTTTCGTTGATTAGTCTTGTGTGTATTTAGTTCTGTTTTTGCTGTCTGTCATTGTTGGTTTTCTCGTTTGTCTGAGACTGTGTTCTCAGGGTAGTGTTCGTTTTTTTGTCACCTACACCTTGAAATAAAGGTATTTTTCTCTGTCAACCTGCATTTGGGTCCTGCCTGTTCACTAAGCCCTAACAGAAGAAACCAACCAAGAATGGACTCAGCAGACAGTTTGTACGAGGTGAAGTACAATTTAAACATGCTTGAGGAATGACCTTTAGATATGGCCTCCAGTAGTGAAGAGAGGCAGTCAGTTATTTCTGCGGCACACCAGGAGGTAACCTCAAGGCCCTGTTTGAAGGAGTTGCTACCCGAAGTGGATGGAGGACTTTTTGGGCAGCTTTGAGGTCAAACCTGTTTCCCGGCCTGCTAGCCCCTGGCATGCTAGCCCCCTGCCTCCCAATTCCAGCCATCTTTTGTCCCATATCCTTTCTGTCTTGGTGGTCATGCCACACCGTGCACGTGCATGCATGCGCGAGTCATGGTAAAATATCTGGATTAAGAGGTTGCTTTTCTTGCACAGCATGAAAGAAAGGTCAAATGAATGGGCTGTGATTTTAGTTTTTTTAAGCAGGTGTCAATAATTTGTACGGCCCTCGGAGATGTTTGAAAAATTGAAATGGCCCTTGAGAGGAAAAAGGTTCCCCACCCCTGCTCTAGTCCTTCCTCTAGTCCATCTTCCCTAGTCCCTTCCCAAGTCCCTTCTCTAGTCCCTTCTATCTTGTCCCTCCGCCGACTGCTCTTCTGCCGGGGGGTCCTGCCGGCCCTGTGTCCTGTGCCGTTGGGGGTGCCCCGCCGCTGCTCTTTTGCCGGGGGTCCTGCCAACCCCCGTGTCCTGTCCCGTTGGGGTCCCGCGACTACTCATCTGCCGGGGGTCCTGCAATTCCCATGTCCTGTTCCCGTTGGGGGTCCCACCGATTGCTCTTCTGCCGGGGGTCCTGCCGGCCCTGTGTCCTGTTCCGTTGGAGGTCCCGCTGAGGTCCTGCCAATCCCATGTCTTGTTCCGTTGGAGGTCCCACCGTCACCTGTCTCACCGGGGTCCTGCCAACTCCTGGTCCTCTTCCATGGGGGATCATGCCAAAGCCTGTCCCACCGGCTCCGGTTCCTGTCCGGCCGGAACCCGGGTCCTGCCTGGCCTCCGGAGCTGTCCCGTCAGCTCTTTCCTGCCCGTCGTCCGGAGTTGTTCCGTCGCCGCCTCGCTTCGCCCTCGTGCCCGGCCCCCTGAGAGCCGCGGTCTTCGACTTCGAGCCCGGCTCCCTGAGTGTCGCGGTCTTCGCCCTCGAGCCCGGCCCCCTGAGAGCCGCGGTCCTTCGCCCTCGAGCCCGGCTCCCTGAGAGCCGCGGTCTTCGCCCTCGAGCCCGGCCTCCTGAGAGCCGCGGCCTCGCCCTCATGCTCGGCCCCCTGGGTTTGCCCGCTGTGGTCTTCGGCCCTCCATGGACTCTGCCTTGCCCCCGGGCCGTCCGCCTGAGACCTCCTCCATGGACTCTGCCTTGCCCCCCGGGCCGTCCTCCCGAGACCCCCTCCATGGTCTCTGCCTTGCCCCCTGGCCGTCCACTCGAGACCCCCCACCATGGACTCTGCCTTGCCCCCGGGCCGTCCACCCAGTCCCCCTTCTCGGCTTCTGCCTTGCCCCCCGGGCCGTCCGCCCGAGACCCCCACCATGGACTCTGCTGTGCTCTGGGCTGTCAGCCCAAAACCCGTCCTCCAGGACTCCCCTATACCCACCCTGGTGGCCCTAGTTTTGTGTTCAACCTGCATTTGGGTCCTGCCTGTTTCACTAACCCTAACATTCTGGGGTCATTTGGGTACATTTTCCATAACTCTCGCCCCCCCCCTCGTCGATTTTGATGATTGACACCTCTTTTTAACCGTTAGAGCCAATAGAATCGAGGGGAAGTTCCTAAAATCCATCTAAACATTACCCATTGGTGAACAGAGTTGGGTGTAACTGTAATAATATTACTTTGTGTCGGTAACGGAGTAACGCGTTTTTAATTCAGTAATCACACTACAGTTACTAACATTGCCCAACACGCGTTACTCTCGACTTCGTTACTTTGATACAATCCATAATCACACACTCCAGTTACCTACTAACATAAGAATGACTAGATTCTCCCCTTTGACAGAAAAGAGGAATTTCCGCCGCAGGTTTATATTTACGGTAACATTTTCGCGACTTGCGTGTCCACATGCAGTGCATAACATGGCTGAGTGAGTCAACAGCGATAACTTTCGAGGGGTGGAGGTATGCCCATTATTTTGAGTTTTTCCGAAGAAATGACAGGAATGTGATGGTGAGGTGCAAACTGTGTCCAGGCCAGAAGCTTTTATCCACTGCTGCAAACACAACGTCAAACCTCAACAAGCACCTGCAAAGACAACATGCTAACGCGAAGCTAATATCTAAGGAGGACCTCCGAATCCAAAGTGAGGATGTCGAGTAAAGTAACGAGTAAAAACAGCAAAGTTATATGATGAGGCCCTCTGTGTCACGAGCGTCGACGGGGGGAGGGGGGGGGTGCGCCGCATTTGCGCTCCCTCTGCAAATGAAGCACCCTCCGCAGTCTGCGTGATCTGCCTGTAGGGAGGTGTGGGCCCTGGGTGGAAAGTAACGAGTAAAGTAACACGTTTATGTAGAGAGTAACGAAGTAAAGTAATATATTACTCTTTTTTTTTTTTTTTTTTAAGTAATATGTAATATATTACTTTTTTTGAGTAACGACCCCATCTCTGTTGGTGAATGAGTGATGCGTAGCCAGAATGCCCCGGAACCGGAAGCTGTCATACACTCTGGTAGCTTTCATAGCAACTATATATGAAAACTCCGTTATTGACATAAATATGAAGATGGATTGTCAGTAATCATTTCAGACACATTGGATAACCTTCAGCAGCGTTGTTATCGTTTTTAAATGGCATTGAACACAATTTTTTATCAGAACAACAGCATAGGTAAGACCATAGGCGCTTTCACACCAAGTACTTTGCCGTATTAGTTCCCAGTACTTAGTTCATCAGCACTCTTTAGTTCTGATGAACTAAAGAGCTGATCGCGTTCACACCGGAATAAGTCTCTGAGGGAGGATTAGGCAAATTAAGCCGCTGACGTCACTTCTTCCTCTTCTGCTTTGGGTTTACTGGCAGGTCGCAAACAACTTCACGGCGTATACTGCCACCTGAAGTCCCCGGCCGGAAGTCCCCGGAGTTGGGGACTGGCTTCAGTAGAAGCAGCTGGCCCCTCTGTGTTAAGTGATGTAGAAAGTATTTAGTGTGAACGCAACATTTCAACAACAATCGGAACTATATGGAAAAGTACTCCCGGTGGTGAAAGCGCCTAATGTCCCTTTTTTGCTCCGTAAAGCTCTGTGTTGTGATGTCTGATTTTGCTTCCCCTGTCTCAGTGATGATACTCATACCCCTAGAATCTCTGGAATCTCAGTTTGCTCATCGATATCTTGTTTGTGCAGATCTAATATGTAAAAAGGGTATTTATACCTAGAGTTCTGTGCTAAGTGTGTTAGCATTTTTTCGCTCAGGGCTCATTTAGACGCTTCTTGTGAGACTTGTGTTTTGTTTCGGTAAAAATGGTTCGTATCGTCAGTTGGCTGAGTTTCTTCCCGTTAAATGGGTACGACACATTAATAGGTTTTTAAATGTTAAGAAGCCCTGAGATACAGTTTCGTGTTGAACAGGTTAAGGGGCTACAGCTCCCTACTGTACATAGTATATTTTGTTACAGTATTTATTAGGGTAGCAGAGGCTTTATTATCACAGCAGCAGCCAAGGCATTCTGACTTGTGTTTGGCACAAGATCCGAAAAATGTGGCTCCTACAATTTCTTAGGACGTAATTAGGGAATTCTTTACATGTTGCCAAGATCCTCAGGACATACATACATTTTTTTAATATATTTCTTTAAATTCTAATAACTGTTTTCAAAGAATGAATACTCCAATGACAAGTAAGCTGAACTTACTTTTTTGCAGTAAATTGGTTCTATTCATTTTTATAACAATAGCAGTCATAATTAAAAGGATATTTAACTTCCCAGAATAATTAAAGGTAAAATAGCTAATTAAAGTAATATAAGCACTAGCAGATTTTGAAAGCCTGGCATCAACTTTATGATGTGTATAGAGACAATGAAGCATGTAACTGCTCTCTTCTCACCTGACAAACAATCTAAATGACAGCCTTCAAATGTTGAATCAATTTAATATTAAACTAAAACCACTACATAAACAAATTCACGCTTTACAGGATCAACGCTTTCTACTGAGCTCAGCTTCTTCTGCACCAATCTGTCATCTATTTTGTCAAGTCAGCTCTTACATAGTCCCTACATCCGAAAGATGGATTTTGGTTTTTAATTGAGTGATAAATTGTGGTGGAATGTATAGTCACTTCACTTTCTTACAGTGCCAGGAGAATTATGTCAACATCCTTCTGACTACACCTATGCTGTTTATTTTTGTTGAATAACTAATAAATGAAATTACGCAAATATACTGTTTTGACTTTTTGTCAAATCACAGTGTTTTATGAACCATACATCCACGTTTAAAATTGCCCTAAATCGTAGACAAAGTCTAAATATTTTAATTTTTAAAATGCTTTATTGATAAAAGAGATTTTGAATTCTTAAAGATTATATTATATGTTGTCAACGAAAGCAGACACTGTTTCCTTTTACCTTATGTACATGTTTGAATGCTGTTTGCTCCAAAGGTTCTCTATTGGGTTTTTCATAGCAAACAACTCCTTGCACAACACTTATAGAATATTAAATCAGTCTTAATAATAAAAGAAACACTGATTAATGCAGCTTTGTGTTTTCCTTCAGTTTCACTTTAGTTGTATCTCAGGAAACCCTTGTCTTCGCATCACAAGCTTTCAGGACAAGAACTAATGCCGACAGCTTTCTTTGCCTTCTTTAATGTATCAAAGGCAAATTACTGTCTACGAAGGCATCAAACAAAGAAAATGTCAGTTGATATTTGGTAGCAATCAGTAACACTGTATGAATTCAATGAACCAAGATTAAGTAAAATGAAAATAAACCTGGCTCATTTATCCTTTAAAAGTCCCCTATTAGGCAAAATGCACTATTTGATGTCTTTTATAAACAGGGGTTCATACACTTTTTCACCAATGATTTCAATGACTTTTCCATGACTTCTCAATGACCTTTTACCTAATTTTCCATGACCAAAAAAAAAATGACCACTGAAAATGGTTTATTTGAACATGGAACAGGAAAATAAGGTCTGCATATGAAACATGTAGTGCCCATCTAAAACAAATCAAATAGTAGGCTTACTAGCTTCTACACGCTGAAGCAACTGTAGTCAGGGAGGCAAACTCATCAGGTATGAAAAAGGTGACAAGGATCCGAGCCCCCCCTCCCCACGGAATATCGGCTTTAAAAATGAGGAACAGATGATTTTAGCAGTCAGAACAAACTAAAAGCAGCAGGTAATAATAACAGAAAACCGCCAAAGAGTCCACATCTAATAGACATATATAAAGCAGTTATTTTATTTTGTGTAGCAGTCAGTTTATAATTCTGGCTGTTGAGCATTTTGAAAATGTATTTTCATGCCTCTGTGCAAGGCTTAGTCTTTCTATCTTTATAGCAACTGGTGTAAAGTAACTAAGTTCATAACTCCAACAGTACTATACGTGGGTACAATTTCAGATACTTGTACTTTATTTAAGTATTTCAATGTTTTGCTACGTGTACTTCTACTCCTCTACAGTTCAGAGGTACATGGGTACTTCTACTCCTCTGCAGTTCAGAGGTACATGGTGTACTTTTCCTTCCCCACTACAGTATTAATCCCTTTAGTTCAGGGGGTAGCCAACACGGTGCCCGCGGGCACTTAGTCGCCGCAGGGGCAATGTGAGTCGCCCGCCGGGCATGTTCTATGCCCGGCAAAAATGTATAAAATACAAAAACAAAAAAGGAAATGTAATTAAAAGAAATCTTCCCTATGCATAAACAAACCTACATCAATAGCTAACTCTATGTCTGACTGACAGACAGACAGACATACAGACAGACAGACAATTAATTAATATAGGCTAGATCAAGTAAGAAATCATTCCAATGTGTACTATAGCAGGGGTTCCCAACCCCCGGTCGGGGGTGTTATAGTGCGGACTGTTTTATAAATATATAAAATATTTTATCATATTTTTTTAAAAAGTTTATAAGTTCGCACCTATACCAGTCATATTATTTCATCCAGTAGCCTAGTTAATCTTTCACCAGATATCAGTTGGAAAATTGGCTTTTATGATTTCCGAGGGATTAGGTGGATCAGCCTAAAGCAGGGGTGTCAACTCAATTTCATCACAGGCCAACATTCGCATTATGGTTGCACTCAAAGGGCCGGTTGTCACTTTAAGACTATATAAAAATACATATATAAATATTTTATATATAAAATGATGTATTATATTACATCATTGCCTCTGCATTGGATTATTGTCGGATAGGGTAATAACTTCATAATTAACTACGTCTGAAAGAAGAAGTCTAGGGCAAATAATTGCAAGTCTCTTCAGTGTGCATGTCACAAAATGATTTAAAAAGACATTTTGAAAAAAAAAGTAACATTTTGAAAAAAAAGTCAATTCTGAGAAAAAGGCACATTTAGAAGAAAAAAAGTCAAATCTGAGATGTCATTGTGCTCCATGGGTATGTGGAACGTGCTTCTGTAAATCGCCATGTAACCGTATAACAAATATATTATATTCGTTGCAAATCTTGTGGGGCCCACATAAAATGAAGTCACGGGCCGGATTTGGCCCCGGGGCTTGAGTTTGACACCCCTGGCCTAAGGTCTCAGCCTCTCGTTCGCACGAGAAAGTTACCGGTGCCCAAGTAGGAAGAGGAGCACACACAGGAGACAACCGTTTAATTGCAGACGGTTATGTTTATGTGGGGAAATGGCATGCTACATTATTTGAGATATATTTCAAACTCGGACTTCATTTTTAAGGACATGTCGGCCAGGGGTGTAGAGCTATATGTTTATTTATTAGCTTTTCTTTTACTGACTGATTTTAAATGCCCTTTCTTAATGTCTTTAATTTTTTTGTAAAGCACTTTGAATGCCTTGTGTTGAATAGTGCTATATAAATAAACTTGCCTTGCCTTTGTTTAAGCCACCGGATTGGCAAAACAGGAGAGTAAACCAGTCTGCCTTGATCTATGAATTCATGTCCGGGACTCTCACGGTATCTGCTGCTCGCAGCTGTTTTATAGAAGGAAAACCCTCCTTCACTTAATGAGGCAAGACGTGCTTAGGGTGGCATAGAGTGACAGCCAATACAATCGCAGCATTACTGATCTGTCCATGGTGCTGAACCACTATCTTAGCCAGGTGATATTTCTTCTGTTCGCAGGTTCGAACCACGGTTGGGGCAAAGTCTGTGATACATAATCAAAGAGAAGAGCTATCTATGAATCAAGAAATGTGAATCCTAATGTGTTATAGTAACTGTTATTGGTTTATATATTACTTTACTCCGAGGTAATTATTTATATTTAAGATATGGACCATGTAGGATAAATAATTTACTTATGAATGAGACATGTAGATATTAATCAAGAAAACATATTTATTGTAAACACAGAAACACAGCAGATTATGTACAAACATATAATATATTATAAATTACTGCAGTAATTTGGTGATGGCGCCCTGCTGGGGTTCGTACTCATGCAGGAGGCAGTCTGTCAGGTAGTGTGCAGACACAGAGATCCCGTCCAGCCATCAGGAGTCCCCATACTCTCCAAAGGTGAGCCGGCTTGGTTTCCTGCCGAAGAACTGGGTAATTGTCCTCTGGTCGTACTTTCCTTCCTCACCGTCCATGATGTTCTTACCAGCTGAGGAGGTACGCCAGGTCAGCACGTTCATATTTCAGGTGCATCAACTCCGTGATCTGCTTGGCCATATCAGTGGGTGACTTGCCGCTGCGCCGGAGCTCGTCCAGTACCGACTTACAGATGGCCTTCTTGTAAGTCAGTACTGCTGGCAGCAGGTTGGTGAACCTCTTGGGGAGCTTTTCCAGCCAGGATGGATTGTCGGCATACCACCTCTTCCGGCAGACTTTGCAGCAGAGCCTTGAAGACAGCAAGTAGTACTGTCCGGTGGTGCCGACAATCACACGAGGCCTACCAACACCAGCAGAGACAATTTGAGGCTGAGCACAGCCGTCAATACACGGCAGACTGTAATTGTTCCTCAGCCTTCCCATCAAATTGTCATTTTCTGGCTTCCAGATGAAAAAGGGATGGAGCTGAAAGTACTTGGCGCAGGGAAATCATAGACGCTGTCAATCAGCTCTGGCTGGGGAGGGCCACGCCACAATGACACCATCTTCAGAGGGTTGCGTACAGGAACGGAGCCTGGCCAGAGCCCCATGGATTGCAGCTCCATCTTCATCCAGATCCTCTGCTGCGGCGAACAGTTCCAATGACTGACATCCTGGTTGTAGGCAGGAAGAGGAGGAAGAGGAGGAGGACAGCTGGGGACCGTTGATGGCCTGGGTAATGGCTGACCTAGGCAGACAAGAAATAAAAACACATGGCAAATAATTATGATTGTGTGTGTGTTTTGAAAAATTTTTTAGCAAGTACACATCCAAATGAGAAACATTCAAACACTTGAAGGTGCCTCAAACATTTATGTATTATTATTGTTAGTATTACTCACTTTGCGTTGGTGCAGCTGGTGGGTGCATTGTCGGTTGAGAGGGCTCTGCAGAAATCTCAGGAGCCACTATAGAGAATATTCAAACATGTCGTTATTATCAACAGTAAAATAAAGAAATAATGTTGTATGACACTTGGCATCTTCACCGTAGTCAGCAAAGAGCAAAGAGTCAAACACACCTGGAACAGTGATGTGGGTCTCTGTAGGCGTCGGGGCGGATGGTTCCGGCATCAGAAACATCAGCTCCTTTGGAAGGGGCACGAGGGTCTTCACAGGCAGAGCAGGGGCTGCATGGAGGCAACAGACTCATCAACATGTTGCACAGATGCAGGTGATGCAGGGTTTAAATGTATAAACAGTAATATAATGCATTACCTTCTACTAGTGAAGCCTTCAGCTCAGTAGAGAGGGTAGCAGAAGACACTAACATAGAAACGTGTGTCAGTTTATTCATGTTATGGCAATATAGAAATAAGTAATGATGTTAGTAAGACCAAACATCACCTGCTGATCTCATAAAGTGAAACACGGTTTCTCATATTAATGTTTAGAGAATACATTTCATTCATACACATGCATTCTTTTTGTTTGGATTCATATTCAGTCATTACAACTCAGTCTGAGCAGCTGAAATACTGCACACTGCAAACACAGCAGTTTAATGTGTACTTTTCATTCAATCCAAATAAGAACAAAAGCAGTAACTTACCCTCAACATGACTGGTTTCAATTCATAGTCACTAGGACAACACGTAGAAGAGCACAAACAGACCAGAACATGGTCAGACCAGAACATGGCCAACATGTGACGGACAGTCATCTTGGGAAAAGAATTCATGGTCCCAGAGTTCATCAGTAACTTTCAGAAAGATCAACCTCTTTTTCTTCTTGGAGCTTGTTGTGGGCTTGCTGATGATGATGGTGCAGACACCGCTGCAAAAAACAAATATAGAGAGTACACAAAAAATAGACTGACAAAAAACGAGAACTGAACAGAACTATACATGATTTTAAATCTTCAGGCAAAACAAGCAGAGACAAGATGTTCACTCACAGCTCTGCACATGTTCAGAAGGAGAGATACTCAGCATCGCTTGCTCCAGCTCTTCATCTTGATCCATCCCTATATGCAAACAGACAAGACTTAGAACATCCTTCAAAACGTCTTTACTGTAATTAATGTGGACACAATCACGACTGACATCATGGAAGTGTATTCCCTATGTTTTAATAAACAATACTTCAACAGCATATTTCTGACAACGCTAACAAACCAGACTCACCCATGGCCTCAGCAGGAGCAAGTGAGGGATGTGTGTGGTGGAGCCAGAGGGGGGGTGCAGCTTCTTCTGCAGGTACTGTTGCAGCCTATGCATCCTTGTACCTGCAGCACATTTCTTCTTCACTATAGGCGCATTCACACCGCAGTACTTTTCCCACAAAGGTTCATGCGAACTTAGTTCATGCAAACTCTTTAGTTCGCATGAACTAAGTACAGATCACGTTCACACCGGAAAAAGTCCCTGGGGGTGGATTAGGCAAATGAAGCCGCTGACGTCACTTCTTCTTCTTCTGCTTTGGGTTTACTGGCAGGCTGCAAACAACTTCACGGCGTATACTGCCGCCCACAGTCCCCGGCCGGAAGTCCCCGGAGTTGGGGACTGGCTTCAGTAGAAGCTGCTGGGACTCCCAGCAGCTTCTACTGAAGCCTTCCGAGTAAATCGCCAGAACGCCGACACCTCCTCATCTCCACCGCTCCCATGTTTTATTTTATGTTGCCATACGTTAGTCTCTCTGCGTTTCTGCGCTGGGCTAATGCTAATAATGCTAATGCAAGGATAATAAAATGGCGGCTTCACAAAACGTTTTGGGAGTTTTACAGGGCGTGGTTTCAATCCGCCCAGCCAATCAGAAATATAGCTCTTTTCTCACAAAAGAGCCGCTCGAAAGTCCCTGCTCTCTAGCAGGGACTTTCGAGGGGGTAAAAAGGTCTCATGAACTAATTTTAGTACCGGCTCTTTTTGGTGTGAACGCGATAAAAGAGTTCTCATGAACTAAGTTCGCATGAACCTTTGTGGGAAAAGTACCGCAGTGTGAAGCGCCTTATGAAGGCGGCATAGCCATCATCCTGCTGTCCCAAATGTCTCTCCAGGTGTTTTTGGCACGATTGCCAAAGTCGACCAGCTGCTCATCCTCTGACACTGCTGCTGCAACAACAACAACTGTCTTCTTCGCCTCATGGTCCTTGAGTGACTGGATCTCCCCAAAGCTGAGGGCATAGCTCAGAAAAGACAGAAGGCTGTCCTTGCTGTTCCCCTCTGCCATGAACAATCCTGCAGCCTCCTCCTTCTGCTGGTTCGTGATCAGGTACATGGTATACCCAATGTCATTTTCAAGGAGCCAGCGGAAGGACTTGCCCTTATATTTCCCAAACTGCAGGATGTATTCTCCAGCCACCACCGTTCTATCAGAAGCATCCCCTCCTCTCATACGGATTACGTGAGCGCGTTTAGCTTGACCACTGCCTCCTTCACGGGTGCATGCTGGTCATGTAGAGACGGGTTGTCTTTGAGAAGTCTGGCTGCATCTGTGGGATCCTGCCGCAGATATCCAGCGGACCCTTGCGGAATGTGACAGTCATCCTCCCAGGGAAAAACGAGCAGCGTTTATGCATTTTATCTGTCAAGAAGAATATATATATCAGTGAGTTAATGATGTTCACAGGTGGGGTCTAATAGAGAGCAGACATTATGGTGTTAACATCTCAGCCCTAGCTTTAACTGTCTGCACATTCACATTGTGCTATGATATATGTAGTGCTATTTTACTTTGGATCAGATATGGTTGATCTTTGTTCCTGTATGTATGGGGCTGTGTGTTTGTTGAAACAAACTATTTACACTTCAATTACCCCCCATGGGTCAAACCCTTTAAACTATCAAAGGGAGCTCAGCCAAGGCTGAATTCACACCTCAACTGTCTTTGTTCCAGGATCTCAGCTGCCTACCCCCAGTCATGTGACCCAGGTAACACTTTATTGTGAAGTGTCCTATCTAAAAAGAAAAAGATGTATGCTGTCCAGTCTGTCCCTGAGTAGTTATGTCGATGAAAATCTTAGTCACAGGCTTCAACAGTGCAACACAATGATACAGAAAAACAGACAAATATAGTGCAAGTAAATATTAAAAAGTAAACTTACATGGTAGTTAGCGTTAATTTATATATACATTAATGTAAACGCACACACCGGGTCGCGGGGCTCCGTTGGCGGGGCGCAGCGCCCCTCCATCACAATGGTAGGGGAAACACTGGATAGTGTTTAATCAACGATAGGTTCCCCCCCCCCTCAAAGGTGATTGGTTCACTGCATTGCAGGTATTATTGTGATTGGCTCTTGGGCCACATCAAAATTAGACACGCTGTCATCCTCTCATACTGACACCTGACACCACACATACACACGTAGGGAGAGCCGGGACGAAAGTAACACGGGACGAAAGTAACACGGGACGAAAGTAACACGGGACGAAGTAACACGGACGAAAGTAACGGAGCGATTTTATCCGAGCCCAAACTACTTTTACGTCAGAATTATCAGCATTCAATACTTAACAGACCTACTAAATATCAGGTTTAACTGTCAGGAGTAGCTAGTGCTGTCACGATACCAACATTTTGGTTTAGATACCAAGTCAAGAATTGCGATTCCGATTCTTTTTCGATACTTTTCTTAAAAAAAAGGGAAATAGTCTTAAATGTAATTATTGTGCTTTATTTCACACCAGAACCATAACCATAACACAAACTTTTAAACAATGAGAACAATAAATAAAATAAATGACAAGAATTCGTATTAAATCAAATTAATACATTTCTTACAGACAGGCCTCGTGGTGTCCGTAGGCTTGCCCTCACTGTCAGAGATATAGCTAAAATACATCCAAATGTAGCTTCTGGAGTCTTTTTTGTCAACAAGCCGAGGCGCAGCTGCACTCCCACTTGCAGCCATGCTTCTCGTTTCTCACATGCTCTGGCAGCTAGCGCGTGCACGAGAGAGGGAGGCACTTGAGCGTGCTTGAGAGGGGCGGGACTGCAGGCACGGCTGCAGTGCAGGGAGTGGAAGCAGAGCGCTGAACACACACGGCTCTTAGTAAAACGGCGCTTTCTCACCGGAGTACTTTCCCCCGTCATTCTTAAAGTACCGATACTAATGAAATGGAGGAATCGTAACGTTTTTAACGGCAGGGTATTGCGGTACCTTTCAAGTATCGGTACACCGTGCAACACTTGTCAGGAGTCAGTGTCTCTCCCCCAAACTCACACAATTCGATATGAACTGAAGAGCCGCATGAAACTAGGCAAAGAGCCGCATGCGGCTCGAGAGCCGCGGGTTGGCCACCCCTGCTCTAGTGGGAGTATTTGAAGAGGAAATGAGCTAGAACGTTATTACGATACATTGATAATCAGATGCAGTTTGTACTCTTAAAGGCGGTTGAATGCCTCAGCTGGGAGCCTTGCACAACAAAAGAAGAAGAAGAAGAAGAAGAAGAAGAAGAAGAAGAAGAAGAAGAAGAAGAAGAAGAAGAACGGGTGGCTGCCCGTTGTGTTTGCATTTCCAGGATCTCTCTTTGATTTCCACCACATCACCTCCATGATGCAAGCTGAGCTCATGCGGCACCAGCTGCCTAGGACACAGATGAATAGGAATCTTCTTTCCGATTGAATTCCCCCTATGATCCATTTCCAAGAGCAAAATCAATGTCCGCGTCACGGTGTAAATTACTCCGTAAATCTGGCCCTGAGCCGCCATTGACCGTCTGTTTATAAATCAGATGTGACACGAAAAATGTAATCAGTTGCTCAAAGTAAACCGCTGAATGAATATCCTCCTTAATCTCCTCTCTGGCTTTAGAGTGCAAACACGATACAAAACAAATGTTGTTACGTCGCGGCACTTACTCAAGACCCCATCATCTCCAGCATGTGGATGTTGAGTCTCCTTTGTGTGTTCATTTAATGGAAGTAACACTTGCAACAACAATTCAGGGGGCAACATATATGCCTTACGTGTGCAAACTATCCTTAATTATATACTCACGACTTTTCCCCACAGTATTGTGTAATATAGTGGCAAACACACAACTGAGAGGAAACGTATGGTGAACACATAGGATTTGTACAAAAGCGGGAACAAATATCGTTTTTATCAGAGACTGCAGAAAGAATATGGTTGCAGTACATGTAGCACTGAATAAATAAAAAGGGCATTACGGTAAGGATTGAGTTCCTCCGTCGACAACTCTTATTGTGTGCTCATTAAAACTAATCCTGCCAGCGGATGTAGACAATACTTGCTGCGCTCGGCTTAATTGCACTGAGGCCACTTCTGTGTCTTTTTGTCGTAACATCAATATATTAAATGAATGCGGGGTCCACATGGGAAACTTGCTTGTTGGGAGCGAAATGACTGAAAAGGCAATTAGAGCACTTGAATGCATACAATGATTCGATTTCTGAGGAAGGGTTTAAAACATTTCAGACCTAAATTACAACATCATAATTATTGAGCACCCAATAATAACTGTGGTGAACACTGATTAGGAAAAACAAGATACCTGAGAATAATGAGGTTGAAACTCTGCAATTACGAGGCACTTATAATAAATAAATTATAGATTACAGCAGGGGGTGTCAAACTCAAATACACAGTGGACCAAAATAAAACAATGGGTACTAGTCGAGGGCCAGACTGGTTTCAATGTTTATTGCAAAACGTATTGAAATAAACTTATTGCACATATTAAACCTGGAACTAACAAGCTTAAATTATGGCCTATAAAAACACATTAAACATTAAATATCAGTGCATTCATTTCTTATGGCTCTATCTGCAGCTTCATTTCTTATGATCACATTTTTCCACAGGCCAACAACGGCTTCAACACAACTATTTCCCCTCAACGAACAAAAACCAAACATGCCCTGTTGTCGTGAGAAAGAAAGTGCAGAAGGAAACATCCATTGAAACTCAGTTTGCTGCTCTGTGATGCTAGTTCAAGCCAGATACTTGCATTTCACATCTTGGTGCAGTTCCATCAATGGTTGGGGTCAGGCTCTGAGTTGAGGAACCCTCAAGATTGAGTGAAGGTGTGTGGTTGCAATATACCGGCGGGCCCAGATCTAATAGTAATTAGAAATTATCCTTAGGGGCCACCACCACGGGCCTTGAGTTTGACACATGTGGATTACAGGGATGTAATTACATGTATGGGAAACATACCTGGAACTCTGGGGTGGTCCGAAAACCAGGCAGTATCTGGTGTGACGGGTAGGGGTAGGGTTGGGGTAATGTTGTGAATCGAGTGGGCCCATGGTGTGGTGGGGTTATGGTATGGGCAGCGTATGTAATGGACGACGAACACAGGCCACTCGATTCACAACATTGCCCTAACCCTAACCCAACCCTCCCCTACCCGTCACACAGATACTGCCTGGTTTTCGGACCCCCCCAATAAAGCAAAAATGCACGTTCAGAGTGGTCTTTTATTTGGCCATTCTAAGGCACACCTGTGCAATAATCATCAGGTGGGATGGATTATCTCGGCAAAGGAGAAGTTGCTCACTATCACAGATTTTTTTCAGATTTTTGAAGATATTGAGAGAAATGGTTATTTTGTGTATATAGAAAATGTTTTAGATCTTTGAGTTCATCTCATAAAAAATGGGAGCAAAAACAAAAGTGTTGCGTTTATATTTTTGTTCAGTGTATGTACGTGTGTAAGCGGTTTACTGTGTCAGAGCATCAGTGCCTCAGTTTCTTGTTCATAATAATTCTAAGCAGAACTGAAGTGTCACACTCCCAGGTTTATGTCACGGTTTTAGTGTTGTCTGTCTGGTTATGGGTTTTGTAAGTCTGTTCATTCGCTGTTTTGTCTTCCTCCTTGTGTTTTGTCTGGTCCTCCTCCCTGTCGTTAGTTTCCCTGGTGTGTCTGATTGTCTCATTGTGTTCACCTGTTGCCCTTGTGTTGCTCCCTCCCCTGCCCAGCTGTGTCTTGTCCTGTGATTACCCTTCTGTGTATTTAGTCTAGTCTTCCCCTGTGTTCCATGTCGGTTCATTGTTTCCCCTCCATGTTATTCCACGGTCTGTGTTTTCCTTGTGCTGCTCGTTTGTTTTGGATATTTTGGATACTGCCTTCTTTGCCACAGCTTTTATTATTTAATAAAGCTCGCTTTTCGTTAATTCTGCATTTGAGTCCTACCCTACCTGCTTCACCCAATCGTAACATGAAGTGGAATTTGAAATGCAGCCTTTCTTTCTCATAAACACATAATTTATATTCAGTTTTACGGACTCATCATATTTGTTTTTTGGGGTCTGGTGACAGTTCGTCCGTCAGTGATTATCATTTAATCTGTAATTCAATTATTGTAATTCAATAATGAGACAGTCATATCAAAAACCTTTTAAGCAGCATGCAATTACTATTGTTATTATTTTTTAATTGGTAAGACTTTATATCACCCATGTCTGCAACTGTGAGAAATTATAAAAATATTTATTATCTGTTCTAATCACCGTAGCACTTTATATTCATAGCTATAAGCACTCAATATCAATACATTTCGCTAAGTGACCAGAAATCATTACGTTTTTCGCATTTGACCATGAAGGCATTTTAAATAGTTATATACTTACTTATATACTTATAGTGTGTTATAAAGTGTACTAATGGTTCTAAATATGTTATATATTGATATAAACAGATTACGAGGAATTGTATAATACATTATATACTGTAGGAGCGTCATAGAAAGGTTACCATTCATTTTTTGGCCACTTGGAGGCACCATAATAAACCAAATAATGAGATGGTATCATGTACAAAGTATAACATGTTAACAAACAATAGATTCTGCGATCGCAGAATTTACCGCATAATCAGCAAAATGGCGCAGATTTTTAAAGGGCCGCATATTAATCAAAAGGACGCATAATCCCAGCAATTTTTCCACACAAAGTTGAGAAAAAACTAAGTTAACTCATCTTGACGTGAAGTGATGATGATGATGACGCGACGTCATCAGCTCGCGCATCACAGAAGGTAAACATCACCGTAGTGACGTGTGGAACTCACACGAGAGAGAAAACACCAAGATGAAAAAATCTAATCCATCTCATTTACCGACGAACATTTCTGCTAAAGACCCGGGCAAAGCAGTACCCCAATGTCTTGCACGAAAGTGGGGGAAACTATTCTGCACCCCGTGCAACTGTGTGTTGGAGCATAAGAGAACATCGACGGTGACGACCCACTTTGATTCATTCAAACATTCGAAAATGCTTTCTGCTGCTGCGGACAAGAAAGCCAAACAACTCACGTTCACCGAGGCATCAACCTCCAAAACCCTTTCGAGGGCTACAAGAAACCGAGGTGAGTAGCCTACAAGATTGAAGCTGGTCAGATAACGAACTAGTAAATGAAAACAGAATGAGGCGGAGATGCGTGTGTGTGTGTGTGTGTGTGTGAAAGAGAGAGAGAGTGTGATTAAAATAGCCCAATTGCTTTTACAATAAATAAACATTGAATGTGTTTAATTGAATAGTAAAGGGGTTTAACGTTAGTGGCAGGTTGTGTGTGAGAGAGAGTAAATAAATAAGACAGCCCAATATTTATTTTTCCCGCATATTTTGCATATTTTGCAACTTTCCGCATATTTCGCAACTTCCCGCAATTTCACCGCATAAAATCACATAAAACCCCGCATGTTTGATCGCATAATCAAGGATTTTTGCCCTTGTTTTTCTGGAGGGTCTAAATTTAGAGTTGGGTTTAAGTTGACCTGTTGAGTGTAAGTCTAAGTTTCACTCTCCTTTTAGATCTGTTTTTTGTCTCCACCACTCCTGAAGGAAATATTTGACTCTTAATCGGCTAAATGTTCTAGTATGTTCTCCCCCTAGTTGCTATCCGTGTTTGTTTTTGGACTAGGCAAGAAGCGTATAGTGATTTATTTTTAGTTGAAACAGCCGGCAGCTACTTCCGCAAACAATGCTGATGAAAAATGTTGAGACTGAAACAAACAGTTTCGTTTTTAGTCTGCAAAACCAAACGAGGAGTTGAAAAACGCTAAAAGGTTTTAAGTGTGGAGGAGATGCCAAGTGATATTGATCCGTTTTCCAAAGCCACTTCCACACTTTGGGCATTATATGGGCATTGTATGACCACATCCTGGTCATATACTTGAGTTTTCCAATTTCCACATCTTTCATCAGCCTACATGGATACATTTAATTGCTGAACCAGGGATTGAGCCGCTGATATTCTAAAGATCTAGGTTATTATTAATTAAAGAAAACTGCCTGTGTACACTGTTTCTAAACTAAGAGTGTAATGAGTCAACGACTTAATAATAATATTAGAGCTACAGCTGTAAGCAACAATTTTTTATCATAGCCCAATTCAAGTCAAACTTTGAATGCTTTGAGAACAGCACTTTGAGCATTTGTATAACAAATACGCAATCCACTGCGCAGTAAGGTTTTTCAAGTTGTAGCTTCTAATTCTTGATTAAAACCTGTTTGAAATATGCTTAGTCGAAATGAATTATAAACCGTGATACACCCTTACACATCTTATGAGGTCACAATGTATCTATTTCAGTCTGTCATTCAGATATAATCAAATTCAGACTATTATATTTCAGTAAATTAGATTAAGGGGTTTATTAAAATAATACTATAGGTCCATTAATTCCTATTGAAGGATTCCGTGACCTGCGTTCAGCTTCTTAATGGCTTACACACTGCTCTTAGATGCTTTTAAATGTACCTGGAAAACTAAAGCCGACACCGCAAAAACAACTTTATTACATTTAGAGAATGTAGCTGCATGTGGCCCAATGTCAGCAAAATAGTTGTAGCGTTGAGTTTTGACATTGTGATTTTCGAGGTTGTTTTAATCAGCACAGTTACAGTTGACTAACCTCAAGATTCCTCGTGCAGACACACATGAAGACCCCAGCTCGCTGTTTCAATCTCAAGCAGCTTTTTTCCACCCAATTTACTGAAGATAATTGAATATGGCGAAGAGAGGGGAAAAGAACTGAACCGATAATAGCGGGGGAAAAAAGGATCACCCCCCCTACGGACTCCCCTTTTTACTAGCGTCATTCGGATCACTGCTCATACAGCCGAGAAGAAAATGCAGCTTCCACCTCATTTAATGAATGCTGTAGTTACACAATTAGACCCTCCAGAAAAACGCGATTCTGCGATCACAGAATTTACCGCATCAGCAAAATGGCGCAGATTTTTAAAAGGCCGCATATTTATCAAAAGGCTGCATAATGGCCGTATTGCTCCACACAAAGTTGAGGGAAAAAAAAGTTAACTCGTCTTGACGTGAAGTGATGATGATGACGCGACGTCATCAGCTCGCGCATCACAGAAGGTAAACAACACCGTAGTGAACGTGTGGAATTCACACGAGAGAGAAAACACCAAGATGAAAAAATCTAATCCATCTCATTTACCGACGAACATTTCTGCTAAAGACCGGGCAAAGCAGTACCCCGATGTCTTGCACGAAAGTGGGGGGAAACTATTCTGCACCCCGTGCAACTGTGTGTTGGAGCATAAGAGAACATCGACGGTGACGACCCACTTTGATTCATTCAAACATTCGAAAATGCTTTCTGCTGCTGCGGACAAGAAAGCCAAACAACTCACGTTCACCGAGGCATCAACCTCCAAAACCCTTTCGAGGGCTACAAGAAACGAGGTGAGTAGCCTACAAGATTGAAGCTGGTCAGATAACGAACTAGTAAATGAAAACAGAATGAGGCGGAGATGCGTGTGTGTGTGTGTGTGTGAGAGAGAGAGAGTGTGATTAAAATAGCCCAATTGCTTTTACAATAAATAAACATTGAATGTGTTTAATTGAATAGTAAAGGTGTTTAACGTTAGTGGCAGGTTGTGTGTGAGAGAGAATACATAAATAAGACAGCCCAATATTTATTTTTTCCGCATATTTCGCAACTTACCGCATAAAATCACATAAAACCCCGCATGTTTGATCGCATAATCAAGGATTTTTGCCCGCGTTTTTCTGGAGGGTCTACACAATAACACCTTTGACCCCCTCTTTATTTAAAGAATATACCATCTCAAATCACAGCGGCTGATAAAAGCCATTAGTCTTCTACGTTAGCTTATTTTCGTTTGGACAGCAAAATAGATAGAAAAACTCACTAGAAGCAAGATCTAATTTGCTTGGCTGCTTGAATTGAGCTTACACGCCAACATCTCGGGGGAAAAAATGGGGAGGGCTGATTAATTGGACCTAATTAATTCTACCTGCCTCTTAACTGATTAAGTTGGATATATAATTACACATGAACGCATGTCTCGCTCAATACTCAATTGTTTCTCTTGGCCGGGTGTGATCAAGTGATTCCGATGGTGCTGTGGCAACAATGTTTGACTCACACTTCGCCCTTACAAAATGTAAGTAAAGAAAGCAGCATGTAACCTCTGCCCCTTTGTTGTACCCTCAAACAGCAGGTTGACCGCTTCAGTCCATGCTGTTCTCGGTGGTTAGTATTGCTGAAGAAGGGCAAAACGTTCTCTAAGTAATGGGTTCTGGCCCACAACCTGGCAGTGATGAATGGTGCTATACAGGGCCGGCCCTTGGCATAGGCAGTATAGGCGAATGCTAAGGGCAACCCATCAGGGGCGCCAAAAATAAAAAAATAAATAAATTAGAAGTTAAAAAAATATTTGTTTTTAAATTTCATAACACAATTTCCCGATTTTGGATAAACAAAGTACATCTTATTATCTTATAGTAACAGAACTACGCCTATATTGCACAGCGCCCATAAACTATGGCACAAAATCCTAGTGCTATAGGTCCTTGCTGTGCTTTTATGACTTTCACCGCATGAGGAATGAGGGGGGGGGAGGGCTGCACTACACTGTATGTGCTCAGCTACTGAACCCTGTATAGTTGGTAAGGGTTTCTTACCTCAGCCCTGTGTGATCGGCAAACATGGCAACAAGACAGTTATCTTCACATGACTGGGAGCAGGATTGTTGCCCTGTGTCAGCTGAAAGCGATTTCATTATCATCAGGGCTCAGGGTGTGCTATGATACCAGATGTGACTGAGCTAGATGTTACCTTACATCACTTTAAGTGCGTGTGAATTGGTAAGATGAGGAGCGCTTTACAGATGAGAACAAAACAGAATTCCTGTGAGTGGCAGAAGCCTTTTGTCCACTGCCAAAGAATCACGATGTGAATAACCTTGCTTTTCTATTCTTTCTATCTGCGCTCATTATCCTAGCCGTCTGTCATAGGATTTCTAACTTAAGAAGACCAATTAGAGGAGCGTTCTTCTGTTGCATTTCCCATAAAGTTGTATTCTACTTAGACTTTCCCCAGAGAGAAATTGAAATGGATATCATATAAATAAAAAATAAATGCAAAGTAAGGGGTTTCCTTAGAGGCCTAAGATTACATTCTGACACATTGTTAGCTTATGCTTGAGGACCCTTTTCAACTACAGGGACTTTTCTCATAAAACCAAAAATGTAGATATTCATGCGTTTTTCTTAATTTTGAACCCATTACCTAATTCCATTTCTCAGTCCTGGGTCCTCTCCCAATAGCTTTCTGCTAGAAAAATAGTACTTACCAATGGCCCATGTACTGTACTAAGTCTGTAGTGCAGAACATTTCTGACCAGTGAAAACAGGCCCCCGCTACACCTTACACTCAGACTGGGATCATTTATTAATCCCAAAGGAGTTTTGCTAGTAATATTTTTGTAATATATCTAGTGTTTTACCCCTATACACATGCCTGTATTGGTGGGTAGTTGGATGGTGTGGTGCCTTTGCTCAAGTGTCCGTGTGGCAAACCGGAACCTCTCCAGCTGCCAGTCCGCAACCGTAACCTTCAGTTCCCAAGGTAATTCCCTACAGACTGAGCTACTGCTGCCCAAAAAAGCTAATACTGGGTGTCACCAGTGTCAATGTCAGGACTGTGTATTTTAATTTTAATTTTATTGACATGCAGATCACCTTCATCCTATAGCCATGGAATTAACTACATGGCCCGACTGAAATACCGTATGTCACGGTTTGTCTTTTCCATCACATTGTCTCAGTACTCCACTCACCCCTCCTCCACCTCATCAGCTCACCTGGTCTCCCAGCTGCATCTCATCTTTAATCAAGCCGGTGTATAACCTCTCATGTCAGCCACCCATTGTCAGATTGTTGTGCGCCACTTATGCAAGACTCTCAAGCACTTGATTGTTTCCCTGTTGCGAAACCTGCCTATTTTGCCTGTAACCATGGTACATCCGACAGCCTTCTGGGTTCAACTGTTACATCTGTTTCTGTGTCCTTGTCCTTATCAATCCTCTGCTTGGTCTTGACCTATCTTCTACCCTTTCTCTTCTGGTTATTATGCTTGGACAGCGGCCTTACCTGCCCTGCTTACTATAAGGCTCGAGTTTTAGCGATAATACAAAATGGTTAAACTGCTAAAAGGATCTGTGGTTCAGATTTAAATATCTCAAGATAAAATGTGCAAAAGATATTTGGTAGGTGTAATTCTAACAGTTTTTATGGACATTTTTAAATGCCATATTAAAAAGAGAAAAAACAAAAATTACAATAAGAAGTTTAATGCTTGTCTTGCAAGTTTTTGTATCCACCTAACATCAAAACAAAATGTCTTGTCAACAATAGAAAATGTTAAAATGTTTAGCTCCCACGCTGTGGACCAACTGACTTTCCTCTTACAATACCTTAAAATCCCTTTCTGATTGATTTTGCTGAAGCTTTCTGGTTACTAAAGCTGCACGCTCATTACAGTATGTGACTGCCTTGACACTTCCTCATGATAAAGACTTTACTTAAATTAAATGATTAATTAATGTGACTTGGGTCAAAGTCGTCCTTCTTGATCCCCTCATATCAGACTAAACTAAAAAGTAGCCAAGCATAATATACGGCATCAATCATTCTTACTCAACAATACATGTTTTATTCCAAGTCCACCAGTATGAAGTATATTGTAGCTTTATACAGTAGAAAGAATGACTATAACCAAGCAAAAGGTCTCATTCAAATGACATTTTATCAGGACAGGCGTGTGCATTAGCAGGAAGGAAAAATCTGCATAAACATTGTCTTATCTATGACAAAATAATGGACAACAACTGATACTCACCTTTTTCCATTCACCTGTGCACGCAAAATTAAGCATTATGCTGCTGGATTGAAGATAAAATGACAAACTCTGATGTCAGATACAGTATCTCAGGGAAAACCTGGAGTACGAAGAATGGTGCAGATTCCAGAGGCCTGAGATGAAGACTTTCTCCTCTATCTTCTCCCTAAAAGGTGAAACACTCTCCAGGAACCGGTCAGCAATGTTAACAAAAAACAACATTTGAGACCTTTTTCTGCCCTCTATCTCAGCTTGTTGCTTGCCTGATGGCAAAGTGTTCCAGTTCGGTGTCCTAAATTGAAGAGAGTCGGGGGAGCCAGGGGTTGTGGGTTCTTTGACATGTTCTGTAAGTAGCCAAGCCCTTTGATGGATGACTCTTATTTTCTTGTCAAGCTCATGCTACTTTAATGTTTATCTTGAGGCTTTCATTTATCTAGTACAGGCTGGACTGGAAAGGGAGGAAAGAAAGAGAGGAGGGCGGACATCAAGGAAGAGAAAGGAAAGAGACACCACAGAGAAAGAGCAGCATTCAACTGAACAAACTGTTTCAGGTCTCGCAAAAACCAATATGATTGCCATTTTTGTGCGGAAATGTATGAATAAAGCGCCATTTCGTTAAAAATGCTAAAACATCTAAGCCTCAGCCACTGCCACAACTTGGAATTTGCACCCTTGCCCTTCATTTTACTCTCATGGCATCCCAATAAGTTTCATAGTTGGAAACCCTGCAGGCCAGAAATGCAGTGGGGGTCAAACTTTCCCTCTGCGTAGTCATTACTGCTTCCCATTTGGGCTGTATGCACAGTTGGTGGAGTTCTCATTTTCTCAGAGTAATTCTATGGTGCCTGTGGTTGTTACTTACTTGATGAGCATCATCCCCCTGCACCACCCAGGGGAAATTTAACCACCACACATTGATTTTCAAGGCCTTCTATCAATTGACAGGCAGCATCTTTGTATCTCCCTGCTTCTCTGTAAGAGACTAACTGGTGCCAGTTCTCTAACTTCTCATCTTTAACCTGTTAAGCCATGAGCCTGTTTTTCAGGTCTCAGGCTCGAAAATGACATTCCCAGAACAAATGACTATAACTTCACTTCTAAAAGGGGTAAATTAATCATCTATTTTCTCAAAGCAATGATAAACCTGTGAGTTGGTTGTAGAAAAGTCAGAATCAATATAGAACCTTTTTATTTTAAAGTAAATTCAGATTGAACATAGTAAAAAAAAAAATTATAGTGTACGTCCAACATTTTATTTTACGTATAGTGAAAACCACCCTTGAATGATGGGACAGTAGACTAAAAGCGTTAGGAATCCAAACTATAACATATAAGTACCCTGTATCAAGATTGATGCAAAAATAAGTGACATTTTACCTTTTTAGAGAAATTTAGAAAAGAAAACCCAATTCTGTGTCACGATCTGTCTGTGTTGTGTTTTGTCTTGTCTAGATCTGTCTTTTGTTTCCTGTCTGTGTGTTCCCTCCTACCTGTTTACTTGATTGTGTTCACCTGGTGCCCCCGTGTTTTCTCCTCCCTCCTCACCTGTCTCTTGTTTCGTTGATTAGTCTTGTGTGTATTTAAGTTCTGTTTTTGCTGTCTGTCATTGTTGGTTTCTCGTTTGTCTGAGACTGTGTTCTCAGGGTAGTGTTCTGTTTTTTGTCACCTACACCTTGAAATAAAGGTATTTTTCTCTGTTCAACCTGCATTTGGGTCCTGCCTGTTTCACTAAGCCTAACAGAAGAAACCAACCAAGAATGGACTCAGCAGACAGTTTGTACGAGGTGAAGTACAATTTAACATGCTTGAGGAATGACTTTAGATATGCCTCCAGTAGTGAAGAGAGGCAGTCAGTTATTTCTGCGGCACACCAGGAGGTAACCTCAAGGCCCTGGTTGAAGGAGTTGCTACCCGAGTGGATGGAGGACTTTTTGGGCAGCTTTGAGGTCAAACCTGTTTCCCGGCCTGCTAGCCCCTGGCATGCTAGCCCCCTGCCTCCCAATTCCCAGCCATCTTTTGTCCATATCTTTCTGTCTTGGTGGTCATGCCACACCGTGCACGTGCATGCATGCGCGAGTCATGGTAAAATATCTGGATTAAGAGGTTGCTTTTTCTTTGCACAGCATGAAAGAAAGGTCAAATGAATGGGCTGTGATTTTAGTTTTTTTTAAGCAGTGGTCAATAATTTGTACGGCCCTCGGAGGATGTTGAAAAAATTGAAATGGCCCTTGAGAGGAAAAAGGTTCCCCACCCCTGCTCTAGTCCTTCCTCTAGTCCCTTCCCTAGTCCCTTCCCAAGTCCCTTCTCTAGTCCCTTCTCTTGTCCCTCCCGCCGACTGCTCTTCTGCCGGGGGTCCTGCCGGCCCTGTGTCCTGTGCCGTTGGGGGTCCCGCCGACTGCTCTTTTGCCGGGGGTCCTGCCAACCCCGTGTCCTGTCCCGTTGGGGGTCCCGCGACTACTCATCTGCCGGGGGTCCTGCCAATTCCATGTCCTGTCCCGTTGGGGGTCCCACCGATTGCTCTTCTGCCGGGGGTCCTGCCGGCCCTGTGTCCTGTTCCGTTGGAGGTCCCGCTGAGAGTCCTGCCAATCCCATGTCTTGTTCCGTTGGAGGTCCCACCGTCACCTGTCTCACCGGGGGTCCTGCCAACTCCTGGTCCTCTTCCATGGGGGATCATGCCAAAGCCTGTCCCACCGGCTCCGGTTCCTGTCCGGCCGACACCGGGTCCTGCCTGGCCTCCGGAGCTGTCCCGTCAGCTCTTTCCTGCCCGTCGTCCGGAGTTGTTCCGTCGCCGCCTGCTTCGCCCTCGTGCCCGGCCCCCTGAGAGCCGCGGTCTTCGACTTCGAGCCCGGCTCCCTGAGTGTCGCGGTCTTCGCCCTCGAGCCCGGCCCCCTGAGAGCCGCGGTCTTCGCCCTCGAGCCCGGCTCCCTGAGAGCCGCGGTCTTCGCCCTCGAGCCCGGCCTCCTGAGAGCCGCGGCCTTCGCCCTCATGCTCGGCCCCCTGGGTTTGCCCGCTGTGGTCTTCGGCCCTCCATGGACTCTGCCTTGCCCCCGGGCCGTCCGCCTGAGACCTCCTCCATGGACTCTGCCTTGCCCCCGGGCCGTCCTCCCGAGACCCCCTCCATGGTCTCTGCCTTGCCCCCTGGCCGTCCACTCGAGACCCCCACCATGGACTCTGCCTTGCCCCCGGGCCGTCCACCCGAGTCCCCCTTCTCGGCTTCTGCCTTGCCCCCGGGCCGTCCGCCCGAGACCCCCACCATGGACTCTGCTGTGCTCCTGGGCTGTCAGCCCAAAACCCGTCCTCCAGACTCCCTCTACCCACCCTGGTGGCCCTAGTTTTGTGTTCAACCTGCATTTGGGTCCTGCCTGTTTCACTAACCCTAACATTCTGGGGTCATTTGGGTACATTTTCCATAACTCTCGCCCCCCCTCGTCGATTTTGATGATTGACACCTCTTTTTAACCGTTAGAGCCAATAGAATCGAGGGGAAGTTCCTAAAATCCATCTAAACATTACCCATTGGTGAACAGAGTTGGGTGTAACTGTAATAATATTACTTTTGTCGGTAACGGAGTAACGCGTTTTTAATTCAGTAATCACACTACAGTTACTAACATTGCCCAACACGCGTTACTTCGTTACTTTGATACAATCCATAATCACACACTCCAGTTACCTACTAACATAAGAATGACTAGATTCTCCCTTTGACAGAAAAGAGGAATTTCCGCCGCAGGTTTATATTTACGTAACATTTTCGCGACTTGCGTGTCCACATGCAGTGCATAAACATGGCTGAGTGAGTCAACAGCGATAACTTTCGAGGGGTGGAGGTATGCCCATTATTTTGAGTTTTTCCGAAGAAATGACAGGAATGTGATGGTGAGGTGCAAACTGTGTCCAGGCCAGAAGCTTTTATCCACTGCTGCAAACACAACGTCAAACCTCAACAAGCACCTGCAAAGACAACATGCTAACGCGAAGCTAATATCTAAGGAGGACCTCCGAATCCAAAGTGAGGATGTCGAGTAAAGTAACGAGTAAACAGCAAAGTTATATGATGAGGCCCTCTGTGTCACGAGCGTCGACGGGGGGAGGGGGGGGGGGTGCGCCGCATTTGCGCTCCCTATGCAAAATGAAGCACCCTCCGCAGTCTGCGTGATCTGCCTGTAGGGAGGTGTGGCCCTGGGTGGAAAGTAACGAGTAAAGTAACACGTTTATGTAGAGAGTAACGAAGTAAAGTAATATATTACGCTTTTTTTTTTTTTTTTTTAAGTAATATGTAATATATTACTTTTTTTGAGTAACGACCCCATCTCTGTTGGTGAATGAGTGATGCGTAGCCAGAATGCCCCGGAACCGGAAGCTGTCATACACTCTGGTAGCTTTCATAGCAACTATATATGAAAACTCCGTTATTGACATAAATATGAAGATGGATTGTCAGTAATCATTTCAGACACATTGGATTAACCTTCAGCAGCGTTGTTATCGTTTTAATGGCATTGAACACAATTTTTTATCAGAACAACAGCATAGGTAAGACCATAGGCGCTTTCACACCAAGTACTTTGCCGTATTTAGTTCCCAGTACTTAGTTCATCAGCACTCTTTAGTTCTGATGAACTAAAGAGCTGATCGCGTTCACACCGGAATAAGTCTCTGAGGGAGGATTAGGCAAATTAAGCCGCTGACGTCACTTCTTCCTCTTCTGCTTTGGGTTTACTGGCAGGTCGCAAACAACTTCACGGCGTATACTGCCACCTGAAGTCCCCGGCCGGAAGTCCCCGGAGTTGGGGACTGGCTTCAGTAGAAGCAGCTGGCCCCTCTGTGTTAAGTGATGTAGAAAGTATTTAGTGTGAACGCAACATTTCAACAACAATCGGAACTATATGGGAAAAGTACTCCGGTGTGAAAGCGCCTAATGTCCCTTTTTTGCTCCGTAAAGCTCTGTGTTGTGATGTCTGATTTTGCTTCCCCTGTCTCAGTGATGATACTCATACCCCTAGAATCTCTGGAATCTCAGTTTGCTCATCGATATCTTGTTTGTGCAGATCTAATATGTAAAAAGGGTATTTATACCTAGAGTTCTGTGCTAAGTGTGTTAGCATTTTTTCGCTCAGGGCTCATTTATTAGACGCTTCTTGTGAGACTTGTGTTTTGTTTCGGTAAAAATGGTTCGTATCGTCAGTTAGCTGAGTTTCTTCCAGTTAAATGGGTATGACACATTAATAGGTTTTTAAATGTTAAGAAGCCCTGAGATACAGTTTCGTGTTGAACAGGTTAAGGGGCTACAGCTCCCTACTGTACATAGTATATTTTGTTACAGTATTTTATTAGGGTAGCAGAGGCTTTATTATCACAGCAGCAGCCAAGGCATTCTGACTTGTGTTTGGCACAAGATCCGAAAAATGTGGCTCCTACAATTTCTTAGGACGTAATTAGGGGAATTCTTTACATGTTGCCAAGATCCTCAGGACATACATACATTTTTTAATATATTTCTTTAAATTCTAATAACTGTTTTCAAAGAATGAATACTCCCAATGACAAGTAAGCTGAACTTACTTTTTTTGCAGTAAATTGGTTCTATTCATTTTTATAACAATAGCAGTCATAATTAAAAGGATATTTAACTTCCCAGAATAATTAAAGGTAAAATAGCTAATTAAAGTAATATAAGCACTAGCAGATTTTGAAAGCCTGGCATCAACTTTATGATGTGTATAGAGACAATGAAGCATGTAACTGCTCTCTTCTCACCCTGACAAACAATCTAAATGACAGCCTTCAAATGTTGAATCAATTTAATATTAAACTAAAACCACTACATAAACAAAATTCACGCTTTACAGGATTCAACGCTTTCTACTGAGCTCAGCTTCTTCTGCACCAATCTGTCATCTATTTTGTCAAGTCAGCTCTTACATAGTCCCTACATCCGAAAGATGGATTTTGGTTTTTAATTGAGTGATAAATTGTGGTGGAATGTATAGTCACTTCACTTTTCTTACAGTGCCAGGAGAATTATGTCAACATCCTTCTGACTACACCTATGCTGTTTATTTTTGTTGAATAACTAAATAAATGAAATTACGCAAAATATACTGTTTTTGACTTTTTGTCAAATCACAGTGTTTTATGAACCATACATCCACGTTTAAATTGCCTAAATCGTAGACAAAGTCTAAATATTTTAATTTTAAAATGCTTTATTGATAAAAGAGATTTTGAATTCTTAAAGATTATATTATATGTTGTCAACGAAAGCAGACACTGTGTTTCCTTTTACCTTATGTACATGTTTGAATGCTGTTTGCTCCAAAGGTTCTCTATTGGGTTTTTCATAGCAAACAACTCCTTGCACAACACTTATAGAATATTAAATCAGTCTTAATAATAAAAGAAACACTGATTAATGCAGCTTTGTGTTTTCCTTCAGTTTCACTTTAGTTGTATCTCAGGAAACCCTTGTCTTCGCATCACAAGCTTTCAGGACAAGAACTAATGCCGACAGCTTTCTTTGCCTTCTTTAATGTATCAAAGGCAAATTACTGTCTACGAAGGCATCAAACAAAGAAAATGTCAGTTGATATTTGGTAGCAATCAGTAACACTGTATGAATTCAATGAACCAAGATTAAGTAAAAATGAAAATAAACCTGGCTCATTTATCCTTTAAAAGTCCCCTATTAGGCAAAATGCACTATTTGATGTCTTTTATAAACAGGGTTCATACACTTTTTCACCAATGATTTTCAATGACTTTTCCATGACTTCTCAATGACCTTTTACCTAATTTTCCATGACCAAAAAAAAATGACCACTGAAAATGGTTTATTTGAACATGGAACAGGAAAATAAGGTCTGCATATGAAACATGTAGTGCCCATCTAAAACAAATCAAATAGTAGGCTTACTAGCTTCTACACGCTGAAGCAACTGTAGTCAGGGAGGCAAACTCATCAGGTATGAAAAAGGTGACAAGGATCCGAGCCCCCCCGACCCCACGGAATATCGGCTTTAAAATGAGGAACAGATGATTTTAGCAGTCAGAACAACTAAAGCAGCAGGTAATAATAACAGAAACGCCAAAGAGTCACATCTAATAGACATATATAAAAGCATTTATTTTAATTTTGTGTAGCAGTCAGTTTATAATTCTGGCTGTTGAGCATTTTGAAAATGTATTTTCATGCCTCTGTGCAAGGCTTAGTCTTTCTATCTTTATAGCCACTGGTGTAAAGTAACTAAGTTCATAAACTCAACAAGTACTATACGTGGGTACAATTTTCAGATACTTGTACTTTATTTAAGTATTTCAATGTTTTGCTACTGTGTACTTCTACTCCTCTACAGTTCAGAGGTACATGGTGTACTTCTACTCCTCTGCAGTTCAGAGGTACATGGTGTACTTTTCCTCCACTACATGTATTTAATCCCTTTAGTTCAGGGGTAGCCAACACGGTGCCCGCGGGCACTTAGTCGCCCGCAGGGGCAATGTGAGTCGCCCGCCGGGCATGTTCTATGCCCGGCAAAATGTATAAAATACACAAAACAAAAAAGGAAATGTAATTAAAAGAATCTTCCCTATGCATAAACAAAACCTACATCATAGCTAACTCTATGTCTGACTGACAGACAGACAGACAGACAGACAGACAGACAATTTAATTAATATAGGCTAGATCAAGTAAGAAATCATTCCAATGTGTACTATAGCAGGGGTTCCCAACCCCCGGTCCGGGGGTGTTACTGCCGGACTGTTTTATAAATATATAAAAATATTTTATCATATTTTTTTAAAAAGTTTAAAGTTCGCACCTATACCAGTCATATTATTTCATCCAGAAGCCTAGTTAATCTTTCACCAGATATCAGTTGAAAATGGCTTTTATGATGTTCCGAGGGATTAGGTGGATCAGCCTAAAGCAGGGGTGTCAAACTCAATTTCATCACAGGCCACATTCGCATTATGGTTGCACTCAAAGGGCCGGTTGTCACTTTAAGACTATATAAAAATACATATATAAATATTTTATATATAAAATGATGTATTATATTACATCATTGCCTCTGCATTGGATTATTGTCGGATAGGGTAATAACTTCATAATTAACTACGTCTGAAAGAAGAAGTCTAGGGCAAATAATTGCAAGTCTCTTCAGTGTGCATGTCACAAAATGATTTAAAAAGACATTTTGAAAAAAAAAGTAACATTTTGAAAAAAAGTCAATTCTGAGAAAAAAGGCACATTTAGAAGAAAAAAAGTCAAATCTGAGATGCATTGTGCTCCATGGGGTATGTGGAACGTGCTTCTGTAAATCGCCATGTAACCGTATAACAAATATATTATATTCGTTGCAAAATCTTGTGGGGCCACATAAAATGAAGTCACGGGCCGGATTTGGCCCCCGGGGCTTGAGTTTGACACCCCTGGCCTAAGGTCTCAGCCTCTCGTTCGCACGAGAAAGTTACCGGTGCGCCAAGTAGGAAGAGGAGCACACACAGGAGACAACCGTTTAATTGCAGACGGTTATGTTTATGTGGGGAAATGGCAGTGCATACATTATTTGAGATATATTTCAAACTCGGACTTCATTTTAAGGACATGTCGGCCAGGGGTGTAGAGCTATATGTTTATTTTATTAGCTTTTCTTTTTAATGACTGATTTTAAATGCCATTTTCTTAATGTCTTTAATTTTTTTGTAAAGCACTTTGAATTGCCTTGTGTTGAATAGTGCTATATAAATAAACTTGCCTTGCCTTTGTTTAAGCACCGGATTGGCAAAACAGGAGAGTAAACCAGTCTGCCTTGATCTATGAATTCATGTCCGGGACTCTCACGGTATCTGCTGCTCGCAGCTGTTTTATAGAAGGAAAACCTCCTTCACTTAATGAGGCAAGACGTGCTTAGGTGGCATAGAGTGACAGCCAATACAATCGCAGCATTACTGATGCTGTCCATGGTGCTGAACCACTATCTTAGCCAGGTGATATTTCTTCTGTTCGCAGGTTCGACACCCGGTTGGGGCAAAGTCTGTGATACATAATCAAAGATAAAGAGCTATCTATGAATCAAGAAATGTGAATCCTAATGTGTTATAGTAACTGTTATTGTGTTTATATTTATTTACTCCGAAGGTATTATTTATATTTAAGATATGGACCATGTAGTATAAATAATTTACTTATGAATGAGACATGTAGATATTAATCAAGAAAACATATTTATTGTAAACAACAGAAACACAGCAGATTATGTACAAAACATATAATATATTATAAATTACTGCAGTAATTTGGTGATGGCGCCCTGCTGGTGTTCGTACTCATGCAGGAGGCAGTCTGTCAGGTAGTGTGCAGACACAGAGATCCCGTTCCAGCCATCAGGAGTCCCCATACTCTCCAAAGGGAGCCGGCTTGGTTTCCTGCCGAAGGAACTGGGTAATTGTCCTCTGGTCGTACTTTCCTTCCTCACCGTCCATGATGTTCTTACAGCTGAGGAGGTACGCCAGGTCAGCACGTTCGTATTTGAGGTGCATCAACTCCGTGATCTGCTTTGCCATATCAGTGGGTGACTTGCCGCTGCGCCGGAGCTCGTCCAGTACCGACTTACAGATGGCCTTCTTGTAAGTCAGTACTGCTGGCAGCAGGTTGGTGAACCTCTTGGGGAGCTTTTCCAGCCAGGATGGGTTGTCGGCATACCACCTGTTCCGGCAGACTTTGCAGCAGAGCCTTGAAGACAGCAAGTAGTACTGTCCGGTGGTGGCGACAATCACACGAGGCCTACCAACACCAGCAGAGGCAATTTGAGGCTGAGCACAGCCGTCAATACACGGCAGAGTGTAATTGTTCCTCAGCCTTCCCATCAAATTGTCATTTTCTGGCTTCCAGATGAAAAAGGGATGGAGCTGAAAGTACTTGGCGCAGGGGAAATCATAGACGCTGTCAATCAGCTCTGGCTGGGGAGGGCCATGCCACAATGACACCATCTTCAGAGGGTTGCGTACAGGAACGGAGCCTGGCCAGAGCCCCATGGATTGCAGCTCCATCTTCATCCAGATCCTCTGCTGCGGCGAACAGTTCCAATGACTGACATCCTGGTTGTAGGCAGGAAGAGGAAGAGGAGGACAGCTGGGGACCGTTGATGGCCTGGGTAATGGCTGACCTAGGCAGACAAGAAATAAAAACACATGGCAAATAATTACGATTGTGTGTGTGTGTGATTTTTTGAAAAATTATTTTTAGCAAGTACACATCCAAATGAGAAACATTCAAACACTTGAAGGTGACTCAAACATTTATGTATTATTATTGTTAGTATTACTCACTTTGCGTTGGTGCAGCTGGTGGATGCAGTGTCGATTGAGAGGGCTCTGCAGAAATCTCACGAGCCACTATAGAAAATATTAAAACATGTCATTATTATCAACAGTAAAATAAAGAAATAATGTTGTATGACACTTAGCATCTTCACTGTAGTCAGCAAACTGTTCAAGGGGCAAAGAGTCAAACACACCTGGAACAGTGATGTGGGTCTCTGTTGGCGTCGGGGCGGATGGTTCCGGCATCAGAAACATCAGCTCCTTTGGAAGGGGCACAAGGGTCTTTACAGGCAGAGCAGGGGCTGCATGGAGGGATGGCCAACAGATTCATCAACATGTTGGACAGATGCAGGTGATTCAGGGTTTAAATGTATAAACAGAGTATATAATGCATTACCTTCTACTAGTGAAGCCTTCAGTTCAGTAGAGAGGGTAGCAGAAGACACTAAAATAAAAACGTGTGTCAGTTTATTCATGTTATGGCAATATAGAAATAAGTAATTATGTTAGTAAGACCAAACATCACCTGCTGATCTCATAAAGTGAAACACTGTTTCTCATATTAATGTTTAGAGAATACATTTCATTCATACACATGCATTCTTTTTGTTTGGATTCATATTCAGCATTCAGTCATTACAACTCAGTCTGAGCAGGTGAAATAACTTGGCACACTGCAAACACAGCAGTTAAAATGTGTACTTTTCATTCAATCCAAATAAGAACAAAAGCAGTAACTTACCCTCAACATGACTGGTTTCAATTCATAGTCACTAGGACAACACATAGAAGAGCAAAGACAAACAGACCAGAACATGGTCAGACCAGAACATGGCCAACATGTGACGGAAAGTCATCTTGGGAAAAGAATTCATGGTCCCAGAGTTCATCAGTAACTTTCAGAAAGATCAACCTCTTTTTCTTCTTGGAGCTTGTTGTGGGCTTGCTGATGATGATGGTGCAGACACCGCTGCAAAAAACAAATAGAAAGAGTGATCCATAAACATATATTGAGCTGTACAAAAAAACGAGGAACAGCGAACAGAACTATACATGATTTTAAATCTTCAGGCAAAACAAGCAGAGACAAGATGTTCACTCACAGCTCTGCACATGTTCAGAAGGAGAGATACTCAGCATCGCTTGCTCCAGCTCTTCATCTTGATCCATCCCTATATGCAAACAGACAAGACTTAGAACATCTTTCAAAACGTCTTTACTGTAATTAATGTGGATACAATCACGACTGACATAATGGAAGTGTATTCCCTATGTTTTAATAAACAATACTTACCCAACAGCATATTTCTGACAACGCTAACAACAAACCAGACTCACCCATGGCCTCAGCAGGATCAAGTGAGGGATGTGTCGTGGTGGAGCCAGAGGGGGGGTGCAGCTTCTTCTGCAGGTACTGTTGCAGCCTATGCATCCTTGTACCTGCAGCACATTTCTTCTTCACTATAGGCGCATTCACACCGCAGTACTTTTCCCACAAAGGTTCATGCGAACTTAGTTCATGCAAACTCTTTAGTTCGCATGAACTAAGTACAGATCACGTTCACACCGGAAAAAGTCCCTGGGGGTGGATTAGGCAAATGAAGCCGCTGACGTCACTTCTTCTTCTTCTGCTTTGGGTTTACTGGCAGGCTGCAAACAACTTCACGGCGTATACTGCCGCCCACAGTCCCCGGCCGGAAGTCCCCGGAGTTGGGGACTGGCTTCAGTAGAAGCTGCTGGGACTCTCAGCAGCTTCTACTGAAGCCTTCCGAGTAAATCGCCAGAACGCCGACACCTCCTCATCTCCACCGCTCCCATGTTTTATTTTATGTTGCCATACGTTAGTCTCTCTGCGTTTCTGCGCTGGGCTAATGCTAATGCTAATAATGCTAATGCAAGGATAATAAAATGGCGGCTTCACAAAACGTTTTGGGAGTTTTACAGGGCGTGGTTTGCAATCCGCCCAGCCAATCAGAAATATAGCTCTTTTCTCACAAAAGAGCCGCTCGAAAGTCCCTGCTCTCTAGCAGGGACTTTCGAGGGGGTAAAAAGGTTCTCATGAACTAATTTTAGTACCGGCTCTTTTTGGTGTGAACGCGATAAAAGAGTTCTCATGAACTAAGTTCGCATGAACCTTTGTGGGAAAAGTACCGCAGTGTGAATGCGCCTTATGAAGGCGGCATAGCCATCATCCCTGCTGTCCCAAATGTCTCTCCAGGTGTTTTTGGCACGATTGCCAAAGTCGACCAGCTGCTCATCCTCTGACACTGCTGCTGCAACAACAACAACTGTCTTCTTCGCCTCATGGTCCTTGAGTGACTGGATCTCCCCAAAGCTGAGGGCATAGCTCAGAAAAGACAGAAGGCTGTCCTTGCTGTTCCCCTCTGCCATGAACAATCCTGCAGCCTCCTCCTTCTGCTGGTTCGTGATCAGGTACATGGTATACCCAATGTCATTTTCAAGGAGCCAGCGGAAGGACTTGCCCTTATATTTCCCAAACTGCAGGATGTATTCTCCAGCCACCACCGTTCTATCAGAAGCATCCCCTCCTCTCATACGGATTACGGTGAGCGCGTTTAGCTTGACCACTGCCTCCTTCACGGGTGCATGCTGGTCATGTAGAGACGGGTTGTCTTTGAGAAGTCTGGCTGCATCTGTGGGATCCTGCCGCAGATATTCCAGCGGACCCTTGCGGAATGTGACAGTCATCCTCCCAGGGAAAAACGAGCAGCGTTTATGCATTTTATCTGTCAAGAAGAATATATATATCAGTGAGTTAATGATGTTCACAGGTGGGGTCTAATAGAGAGCAGACATTATGGTGTTAACATCTCAGCCCTAGCTTTAACTGTCTGCACATTCACATTGTGCTGTGATATGTAGTGCTATTTTACTTTGGATCAGATATGGTTGATCTTTGTTCCTGTATGTATGGGGCTGTGTGTTTGTTGAAACAAACTATTTACACTTCAATTACCCCCCATGGGTCAAACCCTTTAAACTATCAAAGGGAGCTCAGCCAAGGCTGAATTCACACCTCAACTGTCTTTGTTCCAGGATCTCAGCTGCCTACCCCCAGTCATGTGACCCAGGTAACACTTTATTGTGAAGTGTCCTATCTAAAAAGAAAAAGATGTATGCTGTCCAGTCTGTCCCTGAGTAGTTATGTCGATGAAAATCTTAGGTCACAGTGCAACACAATGATACAGAAAAACAGACAAATATAGTGCAAGTAAATATTAAAAAGTAAATACATGGTAAACTTACATGGTAGTTAGCGTTAATTTATATATTTAAATATACATTAATGTAAACGCACACACACGGAGGATTTCGCCACAAGTAACTCGCGGTAATTTCGCCTGACCAAGTCAACAAAAACACAATAAACTCACACAGAAATCCTACCACATGAACTTTAAGCGGCTTAAGTTGAATTAACTTTACATTAACATGTAATTCATCCCAAAGTGCCGTGTGTGCATGCAGCCGTTAGACACGATACACGTAGGAAACACGGACCACTTTATAGCGTTCATCGAAACTAAAACACGTCAGACAAAGCCCAGATAACATAACATTACATGTCGCTTCTCTGTTAATTCATGTTACTATAACTTATGTTGGCGCAGATATCTCTGCTCTGCGCCGATCCTATAGGAGTGTGCTTTAAAAGAGGGAAAACTCAAAACATGTCACAGTCTGCTTTCTCACTCACCTATTTTCTGAATTATCATTCCTTAGTCACCTGGTAGTCACACCCTGTCTCTCTCTCACTCTGTTACACCCATCAGCTCCATTAGTATTTAGGCCCACTTCACCTTCACCTCAGTGCCAGATCGTACTTCGCAGCATGCTTGTCTTTCCCGCACTACTCCTCAGATTGCTCTCCCGGTTTCGACCCTGCCTGTCCCTGACCAGCCTGCCTCGCCTGCTCCCTGACCCGTTCTGTGCCTACGACTCCCGTCCTGCTGTCTCCTGGAACCCTCGCCTGTCCCCGACCAGCCCTTTGCCTACTATCTGCCGTGTTGTCTCCTACCAGCCTATAGACTCTAATAAAGCTGGTTACCGACTATCTCTGGTTTCCCGTGTTCTGCATTTTGGTCCTCAGCTCGTTTGTGACAAAACAGCCAGGATGAAGGTTAAACAATAATCTGTTTTAATGATAAACGGTAATAATACAATACACTTTCAAAGGGGTGGGGCGGGCCCCCACTTCCTGCTCTGGTTCTGATGCCGGGAGATCCTTTCATCTGGACGGCAGGAGAAAAAGAGAAAAGAACCAAAAAATAGAATAGCTTATATGCAGAAAATAAACCCAGGAGGAGCTGTGGTCAGTTTCTCATTGGGAGATTCAAAAAAGATGTCTTCTCTTAGCGAATCAGCGCGTGCCAGCAGAGGGTAATAAACTATTGTCTCTGAGCTGATAATAAAAAACATCTGGTGTCTGTTATCTCCTTTTCCTGCATAGATTTTCACACCCCCTTGCTCATTCCAGAGACTTGTTCACAAAGATATACTTATTAATACTCTCATATTTCCAGCTTTTGTTTACACACTGCTATTACTAATACAAAGTAATTAAACACACATATATAAAGTAATTAAACACACATATACCATTCAAGATATGTAGACTTCTCTGAAACATGACATACTGGAGACCTTAAGCAGAAGAACTCTCATCTACCCAGCCTGCTTAACTTCCCCTCCCCCAGAGTAATAAAACCTGTTTAGCACCCAGGCACCCAGGAAAGTTTAAAGCAAGTTTAGTCCTCACATTTATGAAAGGATAAAACAGAGAAATCAATACAAAACACAAACACAGGTATTGTTTGAACAGTATTCACTTAACTGCTACTATTGATAATTACCAGAGAAGCTCCAGGGCCTCTTTCAATATCTGGAAATTGCAACAAGACTTTCTGCCATTTCTAATGTAACACTCTTCCCAAATATCAGATTATAATAATCTTCAATCCCCCTTTTTATCTCTCAAGAGATAAACTTACACAAGACATTTTGAAACATATCTACTATCATTCTTTTCTACTGTGTCTGTGAAGGAACCATCAGAGGTGGAACCTGAGCGCTAGAAAGCAAGCAGTCTCCTTGTGTGGTGAATCATCAGCCCCCCCCCCCCCTCAGAGGAATACGCCAACAAGGGCAGCTGATAGGGAGGAGGAGATGCGGCTTTCCCTTCACTGGTGGAACTGATCAGAGAGAAGTAGACTCCTCTGCTGCCTCGACAAGTCCCCCTTTGTCCGCTGACAGCCGCTTCCGAGTAGTCTGCTGTAGGGATGTCCTCAGGATCCTGCTCCTCCCGTCCACTGATGACAGCTTCCGAGTCGACCTCCTCTGCGAGGATCACGTCCATCCTGATGTCATCCCCGGTCCTAGCAGGTGGTTTCCTCGCCGCACACTGGCTCCCGTGGTACGAGCTGTCCCCCTTTCCTCCCACGCGGACGGCATGAGAGATCCGCTGGGTCACTCGGTCGGGGCCGGAGAGCCTGGGGTTGAGCCACTTTGTCCTGATGACCTTCAGCCAGACAAACTCTGCTGTGTCCGCCTCCTGCGTCTCGTGTCCCCCTTTGGCATCACCAACCTGTGTGGAGAAATCTGATACAAATCCCTCAAGCCTACGCTCAGGGCTCCGGGGCCCTCCGCTGTTTGACCCACCATTGCGTAAGCAGCTTGGAGCCTGTTGGTGGGGTCTCTTAAAACAACAGCCGTCTGTGAACAGGTTTTCTAAATTAATTGTAGACCTCCTATCTGCCAGTGCAGCTTCAGAATCTTAATACTTGGCCTGTGGCAACAAAACAAAACTCCAACATATCTAGGTGAACCAAATAACATATTTCAATAGCTCTGAGTTTCTGACAAGCGTCTGTGTTATTCTTAATGAAATCCCTGAGATCCCATTTGAAATCTGAATATAATATGAACTGCTAATGTTTCTGGTAAAGAAACACACTAATGTTATGGATTCAAAAAACAACCAAAATCCTGATACTGACAACATGAATGATTTCCTGGTGATACTGCTTCTACCTGTCAGTGCTTAGATATTATCAAGCTGAAAAAATGAATACAAAATGTCAACAAACTGTCATCAAATGTCTTTCTATTATGAATTTAGATGAAATGTATATCCCCATAATGACCTAAACAATAAAGTCTATGGCTTTTACTTCTTTACCAGGCTAATTACATGATGTTGTCTAAATTACATTTGGTCTCATTACATTACAATGTTTTAGCTTTAACTGTAATATGTTCTTTGTACATTTCAAACCTCAGTTACTTTAATACCTGTTGAAACATTACTCACCGGTCAACTTCCTCAGTATTCCATTCTGAAATTACATCTCTCACAGTAGCCCCTTGGCCACTGATTCTGCATCTGTGTTACCTGTTATAACTCAATCAATATTAGAAACATGTCAACATTCATCAAACAGTATCTTATCCCCAGATATGGAGCAGGTCCATTCTAAAACTGTCAATCAATGGTCAGATTGAACATCCGAGTTGGGGCAGAAGGTTCCTTTCCGTCCCTAAATGAAAAATGTACATTGTAAAGTTTACACTCCCCCTTTTTACACATAACGCATGTGTAACCAAAATCCTGTATGGGAAGAAAACCTTCAGGTAATAAAGGATTATAAAAAATACCCAACATTTTTCCCAAATATACATCCATCATTTCCACAGTAAACACTTCAATGAAATTAAGTGTTTCTCTCCATCCTTCAGTCCTAAAAGAAACAGAATCTTCATGTTTTAGTTTGAGTTTCACATTCTGCAAACTGCCACCTCCTGTGGGAGTGAAATATCAAGTAGATTAGAAACGGGTCACCTGTACGGTTTTCCAATTTTTGTGGAATTGTAGGAAACCTCATTTCCCACGGAGCCCCAGAATAATGTGTTAGTCCAAAAGCATGCTTGATTAGTCATTGTTTTTAAATCATGCAGTTGCACTGATCACATGCAGACATACACTCACACTCACACTCACACTGTCAGGTTGTAAAGTCAAGTTTGGTCAGTCACCCCAGAGTCAGTTCTTGACAGTGTCTTCTCAAGTTACACTGTCGGTCAGGGTCAAAGGTCAGTTGGTCTCAGTCTTTTTGGCCATGTGTGTGCTCTGCAGAGACTTTGATATTTCAGCATAGGCCAGTATCCTTTGTCTACAAAAATCTGTCTTATATGGAGCGCCATCATTAATTAATTCACGATTACAACTATAATTTTCAAGATATATCTAACTTTTCATCAGAACAGCTGTTCCCCACATTCCCTGAAAAGTGTTAGCCAAAAAATGTCACTTTCTTATAGTACTCTACTACAGTTTATTAACACCTAATCTATATTAAAATGTCTAATAGATCTACTTCAGAAACTTGTGTACTTAATTATTATCTTGTGTCAAAACATTACTAGGATCTGTGTAGCTCTGCATTTCATAGCTCATTAAACCCATTTATCTTCAATTCTGGTCTACTTAAAAACAATATTAAATTCTTTAGCAGTGTGTGGAACCCAGGGTGTCCAAACACGCAACAACTCATGGATCCAAAAACAGAAGTCCATCCTAAAGCCCTCCTATGGTAATAACCATGCCACAATGGTGGAATCAATACTCTATAGATTGGAATTATATTTGGCTTGGCACTAGCTCTCCCTCTAACATTATCCATTCAAATAAAGGTTTGTCTTATAGCGCAGTTCCTAAAACTATCCCTTTAATGGTGTTAATCAAAATCTCTTGAAGAATGATTTGTTAACATGATGAAAAGATTGAAGAATATGGTTCTATTTTGTCATATACCCCCTTTATCCCTCAGTGTGTTTTAGGATGATTCTCATTTTACTTTAATAGTTTCCTCTTTACTGCTATTTTTAATTTACCAATTGATTAATTCATGGGTAATACAACTTTTTATCTTTACTTATTTATCAAGTCAATTCAATTTCTTTAAATTTGTTTCTTTAAAATACATTCGTAGATACCTTGTGGAGTATTCACAATTACTAATCCTCTCTAGGATATGAAATCCATTCATCTTTAACAAGATACTATTTCCCTATTTATTTTTAGTTCATGATAACAATGGTATAAAAACCACACGTTTTACTCATAGCTAGTTTCTATGTCAAGATTATTATGTGTGACATAATAATCAGATGTCTTGTTTGCTAAACAAGAATAATAAACTTTAATATTTTCAGCATTCCAGACCATCATCTAAACAAGCAGCCTCCCATCTAAAACACTAAACCTAATGTTGTACACCACCCTCTGGAAAACTCTTGCACAGTTATGCTGTCAAATCATTGCATAATTTCTTCAGAGTGTGACCAGTCTGAGACAAGCCTATCTCAAGATCTTGTCATAATGAGAACAGTCAGTGATTTGTTGTCCTCTGCAGCTGTAGTCAGTTGGATCAATGAAACTCTTGTTCGGCACTGGGATGTCCTGAGGGGGAAGGAACCTCTGGATCAATGTGCCACAATCAGCAGACACATGTTGTCCTCTGCACAGTAGAAATCCCCAAACACTTGCAGTTCCTCTTCACACCACTGTTGCCTTGACAATGAGGCCCAAGCAAAATGTCAAAATCTCCTCAGAGATGCGTTCTTTGCATAGTTCTTCTGTTTCTGTAGTGAGCAACCTTTCACTTAACACACTGATTCAGAGTACAACCCAAAGGTGGCGCACAACTATCCAGTGCTGCTGTAATCACAGCAAATCAGCAACTGGAGAAAAACTCAATTTAAATCTCTCCCCCAAAGGGTTACAAAATAAGTGTCTATATGGTCAGGAATGCTGAAACATGTGAATGTTAAAACAAACTAATGGTAGTAGTCTACCCAGATTCTTTTACTTCATTAAAAGTGGTAAAACTACATTGTAAAATCTCTTTTAATCTAAGTTAAATCTATCTATGTTGTGTTACAAGCATGGTTAGATTTGTAACAGAATACAAAACTAACTGTATTTAGCGCTATATTTGAAAAACAAGTAATCTGATTACAGTTATGTAATTTGACCAAAGTGTCGGTCTATGTCGTTCCTAAAAATGTTAGCAAACAACAACTACAAATTAAAGATAAATTGATTTAGCAAAATGAACTCTTATGTAATTCAAAATGTGACAAAAGAACAATGATTTGTCTTACACAAGATTGTGGTCTAACAGAATGACTCTTGACCTCATGGGGTCAAATAACTTGGATGACCGGGGGAAGGGAAGAGAAGACTCAACCATGTGCAGAGAGAAATCACACTGCTTGGAGACTGAGTTCAATAAAAATTAAACCATACGACTTGTAGTCTGGCTTCAATAAAAATGTAACAAGACAAGGCCAGTTCATAACACACAAATTGTCCTCTTTGTATGTCTAATCTAGGTAGAATAATCCACTATTATATTTAATTTGAATGTACTTCATATACTCAGTAAACCTCTTTTTACTTTCCCTCAACGTTACTGTATGCAATTAAGTTCCTCTGAAATCTAATTAAGTACAATTCTCAGTTAATGAATATATTTTTTAACACTTAAAGGAAGTATTGGTGGAAAAGTTTCCTCACATAATGTAATCTTCATTACTAAAGCTAAAACCTAAAGAAATCATCACGGAACAGTTTTCTGTCCTTACCACTTAATTGTTTCAATAAAAACTAAAAAGCATTGTGAAAACTCCCACTCTTGAGAACAGCAGCTTTCTGTCAACTTAGATAAGCATGTAGGTCTTATATCTAGTAATATATTTTATTTCATGTTTTTACTCATAAAACAATATGACATTGTCCAGAATAGTAGTTAATTTGATATAACTTTTACTCTTTCTAATCTTTTCAAACATCTTAATTCTCTTGTCTCTCTCTCTTTCCTCACTGTGCCCTGGAGCTGCCTGGCCACAAGCTTCTCTCATAAATCACCTCTGTGTTTATCCAACCGTGTGAGATGGCGTTCCAGGAGAAGGGGGCTTTCTTGAAACAAGAATGACTTCGTATTTCTTTATCTGACTAAGGCTTTCCTGTGTTCAATAATATATATATATATATATATATATATATATATATATATATATATATGCACCTAAATATATACATATATATATGCACCTAAATAATATAACAGAACAAGAGAAATCCGTTAATTTCAATGGCTTTTGAAGTTCGCGTTTCTACTCTTGGATTTAAACCTATAACGCATTGCAGATTCCTATGAAAACTGGAAAGCACTATTCTGTTTTGTTCTGGATGGAATCTTTTTAAAGAACCACTGAACTTCCCCGTGAGTTAGCCGTCTCGATTTCTGAAAAAACCCACGCTCCTCATCGCTTCACGTGCAGCAAACGAGTCAGTCGTGTGATTCTGAAAAATCCACGAGACTTCTAACTGTTGCTTTATCAATGTTATGGTTATCTATTTATGCTAAAAATATGTATTGTATTATACCTTCAATGACACCTGGGAAATATTCTTGACAACTCTAACTTTTAGCTTAGCCAATTTACAGACCTTTGATAGAAACAGGCGTCCGTTTTACCTTTTTGTTTTAGGATCCTTAGTTGTCAGAAATTATTTCGAGATATCCCCCTCCATCCGCTGGCTGCTCGTGCTCTCCTCTAAAAACCCCCACTCATGAGGTCATCACGTCGGGCAGGTCACCAAATTGTTGGAGCAGATATCTCTGCTCTGCGCCGATCCTATAGGAGTGTGCTTTAAAAGAGGGAAAACTCAAAACAGCCAGGATGAGGGTTAAACAATAATCTGTTTTAATGATAAAAGGTAATAATACAATACACTTTCAAAGGGGTGGGGCGGGCCCCCACTCCCTGCTCTGGTTCTGATGCCGGGAGATCCTTTCATCGGTCGGCAGGAGTAAAAGAGAGCGAACACACAAACACAAACAGGAGATATAGAGGAACCACGGGGAGGAGTCGGGTGAGATTCTCCTCCCACAGGGCCCATCTTGCAGCATTCCAGAGACTTGTTCACAAAGATATACTTATTAATACTCTCATATTTCCAGCTTTTGTTTACACACTGCTATTACTAATACAAAGTAATTAAACACATATATACCATTCAAGATATGTAGACTTCCCTGAAACATGACATACTGAAGACCTTAAGCAGAAGAACACTCATCCACACAGCCTGCTTAACTTCCCCTCTCCAGGGTAATAAAACCTGTTTAGCACCCAGGCATGTTTGAAGCAAGTTTAGTCCTCACATTTATGAAGGATAAAACAGAGAAATCAATACAAAACACAAACACAGGTATTGTTTGAACAGTATTCACTTAACTGCTACTATTGATAATTACCAGAGAAACTCCAGGGCCTCTTTCAATATCTGGAAATTGCAACAAGACTTTCTGCCTTTTCAAATGTAACACTCTTCCCAAATATCAGATGATATACAGGACTGTCTCAGAAAATTAGAATATTGTGATAAAGTTCTTTATTTTCTGTAATGCAATTAAAAAAACAAAAATGTCATACATTCTGGATTCATTACAAATCAACTGAAATATTGCAAGCCTTTTATTATTTTAATATTGCTGATTATGGCATACAGCTTAAGAAAACTCAAAAATCCTATTTCAAAAAATTAGAATAGTTCCTCAGACCAAGTAAAAAAAAAAGATTTATAACAGCAAAACACAATCAAACATTTGAAAATGTCCATTAATGCACTCAGTACTTGGTTGGGAATCCTTTTGCACGGATTACTGCATCAATGCGGCGTGGCATGGAGGCAATCAGCCTGTGGCATAGCTGAGGTGTTATGGATGCCCAGGATGCTTCAATAGCGGCCTTTAGCTCATTAGCATTGTTGGGTCTGGTGTCTTTCAGCTTCTTCTTCACAATACCCCACATATTCTCTATGGGGTTCAGGTCAGGGGAATTTGCAGGCCAATCGAGGACAGTAATGCCATGGTCAGTACACCAGTTACTGGTGGTTTTGGCACTGTGGGCAGGTGCCAGATCATGCTGGAAAATGAATTCCTCATCTCCATAGAGCTTTTCAGCAGACGGAAGCATGTAGTGCTCTAAAATCTCTTGGTACACAGCTGCATTTACTCTGGGCTTGATGAAACACAGTGGACCAACACCAGCAGCTGACATGGCTCCCCAAACCATCGCTGACTGTGGGAACTTCACACTGGATTTCAAGCAACTTGGATTTTGCTCCTCTCCAGCCTTTCTCCAGACTCTGGCGCCTTGACTTCCAAATGAAATACAAAACTTGCTTTCGTCTGAAAAGAGGACTTTGGACCACTGTGCAACTGTCCAGTGCTTCTTTTCCTTAGCCCAAGTCAGACGCCTCTTCCGTTGTCTTGAGTTCAGAAGTGGCTTGACCATGGGAATACGGCTATTGTAGCCCATTTCCCGGATACGTCTGTGAACAGTGACTTTTGATACCTGGACTCCAGCTTCAGTCCACTGTCTTTGAAGCTCCCCCAAATTCTGGAAGCGACTCTTCTTCACAATGCTGTTAAGGCTGCCGTCATCTCTCTTGGTTGTGCAGCGTTTCCTGCCACATTTCCCCCTTCCAACAGACTTTTTGTGGATGTGCTTTGAAACTGCACTCTGTGAACAGCTTGCTCTTTGAGAAATGTCTTTTTGTGTCTTACCCTCCTGATGGAGGGTGTCAATGACGGTCCTCTGGACAGCAGTCAGATCAGCAGTCTTCCCCATACTTGTGATTTAGTTTACTGAACCAAGCTGAGTGTTTTTCAAGGCTCAGGAAACCCTTGCAGGTGTTTCGAGTTAATTAGACGATTCAAGTGATTCGTTGAACACCCTACTAGTATACTTTTTCATGATATTCTAATATTTAGAGATAGGATATTTGAGTTTTCTTAAGCTGTATGCCATAATCAGCAATATTAAAATAATAAAAGGCTTGCAATATTTCAGTTGATTTGTAATGAATCCAGAATGTATGACATTTTTGTTTTTTTAATTGCATTACAGAAAATAAAGAACTTTATCACAATATTCTAATTTTCTGAGACAGTCCTGTAATCTTTACCGCTAGACAACAGTGGAAGGTTCGAGAAACAACCGTGTTTGCCGGGTGCACCGCGGCGGAGGTGGGGAGGTTCCAGCTGGGAACCTTCACCCCGCTGCGGGACCCGTGGGACCCCTTTACGGTGCATCTTGGTCACGCTTTTGTTGGTGACTGAGTTCACCGGTGAGTGTTCCGTTTTGTCTGTATTAGTTTCATTATCCTTGAAATAAAGGTTTATCAGAGTTATCTGCATTTGGGTCCTGCTTCCTTCACTCAACCGTGACAGTACAAACCAACACTGAACACAGGAAGAGACAAGACTAAATACAGGGAGGGGTAATCACGAGACGAGAAACAGCCGGGCAGGGGAGGAGAAACACAGGACAACAGGTGAACACAATCAGACAACTAAACACACCAGGGAAACTAACGACGGGAGGAAAAACACAGGGAAAAGGACCAAACAATAACCCAGGAGGAAAACATGACAGCAAACACCCAAAGATACAAAACTACAAACGTGACATAACATGAGAATCGTGACAGTACGATCCAACCACAAATGGACCCAGCAGATGATCCTTTTGAGGTGGAACTACAACATTTTTCCTTTTATTTGGCTTGCTGCTATGATTGGTGGAAGGGAGCGTCCAGTGTTCTGCGGAAGGAGGCCGCTCTGGTAGAGGCGCACCGGTTGGCTATGGAGAAACCAGACTTGGTGAAATTTTGAACTTCCTCTGGGTGTGTGATTTCCAGCCTGCTGACTACAAACATCTCGGTGTGTTCCGTCTGGAGTCAACCCATGCTTCTGCCCCAGTTCCTGCTCCTGTCCAGGAGTCGTATTCTGGAACTCTGGCTTATGGAGGTCCACGGAGTATACAGGCGGCTGCTAAGAGAAGGAGTCGCAAGGCCAAGCTAGCAGCCCGAGCCCCAAGAGCCATGATTCCAGTCCCAGTCCTGGCCCCAGCAACCATGGTTCCAGCCCTAGCAGCCATGGTTCGGGCTCCAGTACAGGCCCCAGAAGCCATGGTTCCGGCAACAGAACCGGCCGACACAGCCATGGTTCCGGCCTCAGTTCCGGCCCCAGCAGCCATGGTTCCGGCTTCAGTACCGGCCCCAGAAGCCATGGGCCCGACTCCAGTTTCGGCTACAGGGCTGGCTCCCCAGCCGACGCCAGCTCCCCGAGTCTTGTCGGCGTACCGGCCGACTCCAGCACCTCGTCTCCAGCTGGCACTCCAGCCGACGCCAGTTCCCCGAGTCCTGTCGGCGTACCGGCGGACTCCAGCACCTCGTCTCCTGCTGGCTCCCCAGCCGACGCCAGCTCCCCGAGTCTTGTCGGCGTACCGGCCGACTCCAGCACCTCGTCTCCTGCTGGCTCTCCAGCCGACGCCAGCTCCCCGTGTCCTGTCGGCGTACCGACCGACACAAGTTCCCTCTCAAGTCCCCTCTCGACTTCCCTCTCAAGTCCCTTCTCGAGTCTCCTCTCGTGTCTCCTCTCGAGTTCCCTCTCGAGTCACCTCCCGAGTCCCCTCCCGAGTTCCCTCCCGAGTTCCCTCTCGAGTCCCCTCTCAAGTCTCTTCTCAAGTCTCCTCTCCAGTCCCCTCTCGAGTCCCCTCTCGAGTCCCCTCTCTAGTCATCTCTCCAGTTACCTCTCAAGTCCCCTCTCGAGTTTGAGTTGAGGTTTTGGACTTTTGTGGGTTTCTTTTTTTAGGGACGTCTGGAATTCTCATGTTATGTCACGTTTGTAGTTTTGTATGTTTGGGTGTTTGCTGTCATGTTTTCCTCCTGGGTTATTGTTTGGTCCTTTTCCCTGTGTTTTTCCTCCCGTCGTTAGTTTCCCTGGTGTGTCTAGTTGTCTGATTGTGTTCACCTGTTGTCCTTGTGTTTCTCCTCCCCTGCCAGGCTGTTTCTCGTTTCGTGATTACCCCTCCCTGTATTTAGTCTTGTCTCTTCCTGTGTTCAGTGTTGGTTCGTCTTTTGTTGGTGACTGAGTTCACCGGTGAGTGTTCCGTTTTGTCTGTATTAGTTTCATTATCCTTGAAATAAAGGTTTATTAGAGTTATCTGCATTTGGGTCCTGCTTCCTTCACTCAACCGTGACAGAAACGATCAATTTCATTATCGAATATTGAACTGATTATTTTCTAGATCTATGTTTTGGAATTAAAAATGTCAGAAAATAAGGAAAAATATCCAATGCCAAGGTGATGTCTTTAAATGTCTTGTTTTGTCAGCCCAAAACCCAAAGATATTGATATACATACAACGGAGTAACGCAGGAAATAGCCATGTTTGAGAGGCTGAAAACAGCATTTTCTGCCATTTTTGAATGAAAAATCACATTAACCATCGTTCAGTTGAAAATAAATTATTATTATTTGCCGTCATTACTCTTTCTGTATGATTGACTTGTGAATGAGTGAACACATTCTTGCAGCTTGTACATCACTTAGAAACAGCTCCCCAGAGCAGGTGTCTGAATCCCTTTAGGAGACTTTGCTGTTCTCTATCACTCCTTAATCACAGTTTCCAGCAAGGAAAAACAATTAATATCCACACACATTTGAAAATGCTCCTCTCAACATGAATCCTTAATTTGGTTTTGTCAAAGCAATGAAAGTTCTACAATAATATCAGTCGAACTATGATGCTCCCCTCTGTTTTATTGTATTTTAATTGCATCCAGAGTTGAGTATTTCACATCATGAGTAATTATGATTGTGAGTCAGAGCACTGTTTTTCGAAAAATAACTATTTTCTTTCACTTAACTGTTCAGCCAGTGAATAATGTCTTATTTAATTCCTTTTTCTGTCACATTTCAAAAATATGACTTCCCTGCTGCTTGCTTTAGTTGTACGGGCAGGACCCATTTGTCATTCCGGGATAATTGGAAGGCAAGGCAAGGCAAGTTTATTTATATAGCACTTTTCAACACAAGGCAATTCAAAGTGCTTTACAAAAAATGAAAGACATTAAGAAAATGGCATTTAAAATCAGTCATTAAAAAGAAAAGCTAATAAAATAAACATTAAAAGAAAAAATACATGTATATAAGTTACAGAGCAGTCTAAGATATGAATAGTTCAATTAAAAGCAGCGACAAAAAGATAAGTCTTCAGCCTGGATTTAAAAGTAGTAAGAGTTGCAGCGGACCTGCAGGTTTCTGGGGGTTTGTTCCAGATATTTGGAGCATAATAACTGAACGCTGCTTTACCATGTTTAGTTCTGACTCTGGGGACAGAAAGCTGACCATCCAGAGAGATCTGGATGGTTCATAATTTAGCAGGAGGTCAGAAATGTATTTTGGGCCTAAACCATTCATCCATCCATCCATCCATCCATCCATCCATCCATCCATCCATCTTCTCCACACACACACACACACACACACACACACACACACACACACACACACACACACACACACACACACACACACACACACACACACACACACACACACACACCATGTATACATCACTTCAGGGGACATTACATTGACTTACATGCATTTCCTGGAGACTTATCCTAACCTTAACCATAACCAACACATGCCTATCCGTGGTCGGGTCGCGGGGGTAGCAGTTCCAGCAGAGAGCCCCAAACTTTCTTTTCTCTGGCGACATCAACCAGCTCTGACTGGGGGATCCCAAGGCGCTCCCAGGTCAGCAAAGAGATATAATCCCTCCACCGTCTCTTCCCAGCTGGACGTGCCTGGAACGTCTCCCTAGGGAGGCGCCCAGGTGGCATCCTAACTAGGTAACCGAATCACCTCAACTGGCTCCTTTCGACGCGAAGGAGCGGCTCAACTCCGAGTCCCTCCCGGATGACCGAACTTCTCACCTTATCCCTAAGGGAGACACCAGCCACCCTGCGGAGAAAACCCATCTCGGCCGGTTGTATCCGCAATCTCGTTCTTTCGGTCATGACCCATCCTTCATGACCATAGGTGAGAGTAGGAACGATAATGGCCCGGTAGACAGAGAGCTTTGCCTTCTGGCTCAGCTCCCTTTTCATCACAACGTTGCGGTAAAGCGACTGCAGTACCGTTCCCGCTGCTCCGATTCTCCAGCCCATCTCGCGCTCCATTGTTCCTTCACTCGAGAACAAGACCCCAAGATATGTGAACTCCTTCACTTGGGGTAAGGACTCATTCCCTACTTGGAGTGGACAGTCCATCGGTTTCCTGCTGAGAACCATGGCCTCAGATTTGGAGGTGCTGATCCTCATCCCAGCCGCTTCACACTCGGTTGCGAACCGATCCAGTGAGTGCTGAAGGTCGCAGACCGATGAAGCCATTAGAACCACATCATCTGCAAAAAGCAGTGGTGCAATCCTTAGTCCACCGAACTGCAGACCCCCTCCCCCATGACTACGCCTCGAAATCTGATCCATGTATATTACAAACAGGATTGGTGACAAAGCGCGACTTACTGCCGAGGACCGGACACAGCTCTTGCTTTGGGAGTACAGAGATTGGATGGCCCTGAGTAGAGACCCCCTCACCTCATACTCCCGCAGCACCTCCCACAGTAACTCCCTGGGAACTCGGTCATACACATGTAGACCGGATAAGCGTACTCCCAAGCCCCCTCCAGGATCCTTGCGAGAGTAAAAAGCTGATCCGTCGTTCCACGACCAGGACGGAATCCGCATTGTTCCTCCTCAATCTGAGGTTCGACAATCGGCAGACCGGGGACAACCACCCCGGTCTGCCACTCCTTCGGTACTGTTTCCGACTTCCACGCAATGTTGATGAGACGTGTCAGCCATGACAGTCCCTCAACACCCAGAGCCTTCAGCATTTCTGGGCGGATCTCATCCACCCCCGGGGCTTTGCCACTGTGGAGTTGTTTGACGACCTCAGTGACCTCCCCCCGGGAGATTGGTGTTGATCCCCCGTCATACTCCAGCTCTGCCTCTAACATAGAGGGCGGAGTTTTCGGGTTCAGGAGTTCCTCAAAGTGTTCCTTCCAACGCCCTAATACTCCATCAGTTGAGGTCAACAACGTCCCATCCTTACTGTATACAGCTTGGATGGTTCCCTGCTTCCCCCTCCTGAGGTGTCGGACAGTTTTCCAGAACAACTTTGGTGCTGCCCGAAAGTCCTTTTCCATGTCTTCTCCAAACTTCTCCCACACCCGCTGCTTTGCCTCGGCCACGGATGAGGCTGCTGCCCTTCGGGCCTGTCGGTACCTTGCAACTGCCTCGGGAGTCCCCCGGGATAACAAATCCCTGAAGGCCTCCTTCTTCAGTTGGACGGCTTCCCTGATCACCGGTGGCCACCAGGAGGTTCGAGGGTTACCGCCCCTTGAGGCACCTAGGACCTTGAGACCACAGCTCCCCGCCGCGGCTTCGGCAATAGAGGATTTGAACACCGACCACTCTGGTTCAATGTCCCCAACCTCCACAGGAATGCCCGAAAAGCTCCGCCGGAGGTGTGAGTTGAAGGCCTCCTGAACTTGGGCCTCCTCCAGACGTTCCCAGTTCACCCGAACTACACGTTTGGGCTTACCAGGTCTATCCAGAGGCTTCCCCCGCCACTCGACCCAACTCACCACCAGATGGTGATCAGTTGACAACTCCGCCCCTCTCTTTACCCGAGTGTCCAAAACATACGGCCTCAGGTCCGATGATACGATAACGAAATCAATCATGGACCTTCTGCCTAGGGTGCTCTGGTACCATGTACACTTATGAGCCTACTTATGTTCGAACATGGTGTTTGTTATGGCCAATCTATGACGAGCACAGAAGTCCAGTAACAAACCACCACTCCGGTTCAGATCAGGGGGGCCGTTCCTCCCAATCACGCCCCTCCAAGTGTCTCCATCATTGCCCACATGTGCGTTGAAGTCTCCCAGCAAGACTAAAAAGTCCCCTTCAGGAGCCCCATAAAGGACTCTTTCCAGGATCTCCAAGAAAGCCATATACTCTGAACTGCTGTTGGGTGCATAAGCACACACAACAGTCAGAGTTTTCCCCCCATAACCCGCAGGCGTAGGGAGGCAAACCTCTCGTCCACTGGGGTAAACTCCAACAATGAAGCACCCAACCGGGGACTTGTGAGTATCCCCACACCCGCCCGGCGCCTCACACCTTGAGCAACTCCGGAGAAGAATAGAGTCCTACCCCTATCCAGAAGTAAGGTTCCAGAGCCAACGCTGTGCGTAGAGGCGAGCCCAACCAGATCCAACTGGTAACGCTCCACCTCCCGCACAAGCTCCGGCTCCTTCCCCCCCAGAGAGGTGACGTTCCACGTCCCCAAAGCCAGCTTCTGTCGCCCGGGTCTGGTCCGTCGAGACCCTCTGCTTTCACCCTTCTGGCAACGCACCAGACCCCATCGCTGTTTCCCGTAGGTGGTGGGCCCGCGGGACAGAGAAGCGGAGGTGTTGCCCACGTCGCCTTTTCGGGCTGGGCCCGGCTCGTTGACGAGTCCTCCTTCTGGGTCTGGCTCCAAAAGGGGACTCCGGGCTTCCTCCGGGCCGGGTATCCTCACTTCTTGTTTTTTCTTTCATGAGATCTTTTGAACCAATCTTAGTCTGGCCCCTTGCCTGAGACCAATTTGCCATGGGAGACCCTACCAGGAACACAAGGTTCCAGAAAACACAGCCCCCAGGTTCATCAGGGCACACAAACCTCTCTACCACGGTAAGGTGCTGGTTCTTCAGATGGTTAAACCATTCAGTGCTTTATAAACCAGCAGCAGTATTTTTGAAATCTATTCTTTGACACACAGGAAGCCAATGTAAAGACTTCAGAACAGGAGTGATGTGATCCACTTTCTTAGTGTTAGTGAGGACTCGAGCAGCGGGGTTCTGATTCAGCTGCAGCTTTCTAATATATTTTTTAGTGAGACCTGTGAAGACACCATTGCAGTAGTCGAGTCTACTGAAGATAAAAGCATGGACAAGTTTTTCCAAATCCTGCTGTGACATTAGTCTTTTAATCCTAGATATGTTCTTTAGGTGATAGAAGGCTGATTTAGTAATTGTTTTAATGTGACTGTTGAAGCTCAGGTCAGAGTCCATCACTACACCTAGATTTCTGGCTTTATCTGTTGTTTTGAACATTGCAGGCTGAAGCTCAGCGCTAACTTTTAAACGTTCTGCCTTGGCTCCAAAAACCATTGCCTCAGTTTTATCTTTGTTTAATTGGAGAAAGTTCTGACACATCCAGTCATTGATTTGTTCAATGCACTTACTCAGTGTTTGAATTGGAGCATAGTCTCCTGGTGAAACTGTTACGTACATTTGTGTGTCATCTGCATAGCTATGGTAACTTATTTTGTTGTTTTTCATTATCTGAGCCAGTGGTAGCATGTAGATGTTAAAGAGAAGAGGCCCCAAGATGGAGCCTTGAGGAACCCCACATGTCATATTTGTCAACTCAGATGTGTATTTACCTATAGAAACAAAGTTGTTTCTGTCCTTTAAGTAGGATTCAAACCAATTTAGGACTGTTTCCGAAAGTCCCACCCAGTTTTCCAGTCGGTCTAGTAATATGCTGTGGTCAACAGTGTCAAACGCAGCACTGAGATCTAATAATACTAACACTGAAGTTCTGCCACTGTCTGTGTTTAAGTGGATGTCATTAAAGACCTTTACAAGAGCAGTCTCAGTGCTGTGGTGTGGACGAAAGCCTGACTGGAACACATCAAAACAGTTATTTAAATGCAAAAAATTACTCAACTGTTGAAAAACAACTTTTTCAATGATTTTACCTAGAAATGGCAGGTTTGATATGGGCCTATAATTGTTCATTACTGAAGCATCTAGATTATTCTTTTTTAAGAGCGGTTTAATGACTGCAGTTTTCAGGGCCTGTGGAAAAATACCTGAGTGAAGAGATTTGTTTACTATATGAAGTAGATCTGAGGCCATGCAAGGCAAAACATCTTTGAAAAATCCCGTTGGAATAATATCAAGGCAGCAGGAGGAGGATTTCAGAAGTTGTATAATGTCCTCTAGGTTTTTATCAGTGGGATTAGTGGGAAAGTACCTCATTGACTCCAGTCAGCACGGGCTGTAGGGTCATCTTGACAAGTTGTATGGATGTGGTCTCCATTTGACCATGCTCATAGAAACAAAGCTTGCAATCCTGAGGCAATTCTCATTTTTCATGGCTCCACTTAAAATAAAAACAACAATAAGACAAACGTGCTACTCTTGGCCCACAGGGGGCCATGTCTTTCCAGCTCGTCCCTATCTGTCTCTATGTATCTATCTGTGCGCTCATGTAGCATCCTGCATCTTTCCCCCCCTTCTTCTTGACCCTCTTCTATTCCAGGTGTGAAAGCCTCATCTCTCTCATCATCTGAGAGCTCAAAATCTTAATCTCCCTGAACTATCTGGTACAGAAAATGTCTGCTTCAGTTCCGTCTCCTGCAACAATATTGAGTCATAAAGTCCATGAAGATAGTCCTGACGTCCACTAGAATGGACATTTATAAAAGGGCTGTTATTTGAAAACTTGAATTATTTAATTGCTTTCAGAACTAATTATATAGTTCCTCACATGTTAATAAACAAGAACATATATGATTGTCATGGTAAAAATGACAATTATTCAACAATATTTGACTTCTCCTCCTGCTTCTATACAATTTTGTTTTTCGTATGCCAGCCATTTTGGATGAAAAGAAAGAGGAACTTCCCAGCATGTAATTTTAACCAATGACATATCACTGGAAAGACCAGGATGTCCTCTGTACAGCACATCAGGGATTGATAGAGTAGCTCAAAAGAGTAAAAGGAGATGCATGTTAACAAAATGTCCACTACAGTGAACATGTTCAATGGGCTGGGTCCCAGGAGGGTCATGTTCCATCAGTGTATGATTTATTAACTCCTTCATGAATTACGACAAACTAAGGATATTTTCATCTTTATGCATGAAAAAAAAGAACATAACGACATTTAAAAAAAACAAATGTTTAAGTAACATATGTTGAACAAACCAAAGAACAAAATGATATATTATGCAAAAACAATAAAATACAATACACACATATTATAATAAAATGATGTGCAACTATACCATCCGAAACCCCATGCATATACAAGAAAACAGCATTAAATTAGCAGTCTCGAATGTAGTGACCACAATGCATTTTTTTTTAAAAAACGTTGTAAAATGCGCAATTATAAACAAACTGTAATAACACTGCAATGACACTACTTAAGAGTTTTATGTCCTCAGCGATCGTGTACGGCTTTTTGGCTTTAGCGATGAGAAGAGACACCACATACGATGCCTCAGTGCTTTGGCTGATGCTGTGGAGGCTTTTCGCATCATCTCTTGCGAGGATCTGTACTCAGCAAGTTTTCTCTTGAAAGACTCCGGTGGCTTACCAACATGACACAGGTGTTTGGTGCTGAGATGTCTCTGGAGGTGCGCTGGTTTCATCGAGCTGTTGGCTAGTTTCTCCCCACAGAAAAAACACAATGCCTGGGGCGGGTTGCCGTTTGTTGATCCCATCAAACTCAAAGCATACGCCTCCTGATATTGACGGCATTTTGTTGGCTCAATTTTGGCTTTCTTTTTTTCTCCGTTGTCCACGTTCCCTGCAGTAGTGCTGCTACATTTTTAACCACAATTCCATTTCAATGTCTATTTGTTATAATCTAATATTGCAACTGGCTTCCCGCTCGGCGTGGTTCCTGATTTAGCTCTGGTTCTTCCGGTTTCCACCACAGCGGAGCCGGCTTTCAATACCGAAACCTATCTTAGCTATCCCCACTTGTCTGCCCGGCAATAACCAATACTTCACGCTCACGTCGGAGGGGGGCGAAATTAACCTGAGCAATAACAGTTAATGGCAAGTACGGCAAGCTGTAACAAGCAATAGCGCAGAGCAAAGTGACTAGAATGTGACCACACACTTATAAAAACAGAGAACAACCAGTTAAGCACCAGAAAAGCACAAGAACGGATCTTGAACCCTTGGTGGTTCTAGGAATATTTTATATACAATTGTGTTTTCTATTTAACATATTGTACTGTAATCATGCATGGTATTTTTTTTTAAATCTCACGTACCCCCTGCAGTACCCCAACGTACCCCCAGGGGTCCGTGTACCCCATTTGAGAATCACTGGACTAGACGATCAAAGTCAATACACAATATAGACAGCAGTTTGGTAAAATCATCAAAAAAGCTTGCACAGTATTTGGGTGGTCTATAGATATTTAGGAACAGAGCTCGAGAGGAGCATTTCAGCTGAAGGGCCACATATTCAAAAGAAGCAAAGTTCCCATAAGATTTCTTCCTGCATTGAAGGGAATCATTGAACAGAATAGCAACTCCACCCCCTTTCTTATGCATTCTTTCCTGACTCATAAAACTAAAGTTGGGAGGTGTTGATTCGATAAGAACAGCTGCACTGTTATTTTGTTCAATCCAAGTTTCTGTTAAAAACATAAAATCGAGATTGTGCTCAGTGATAAAATCATTGATTAAAAATGTTTATAGACATCTATTAACTGAGGATTAATTGATGACGTCTCAGCCCCCCTACCATCCTCAAAATGAAAGAAAAGGTCAAGGAAACACAGTTTTGCTACAAATAAGACTTGTAAAAACATTTCCCCTTGTTCCTAATTGACTTTGATGTACCCCTTAATTAATGGTAAGTATACAATATCAACAAATATTTATTTTATTGCTTATAGACACCCATAAATGAGGATTGTGTCATAAATGAAGTTACTTATTGTGGAATGGTTTCCTAACTAGCTATGTCCCCTGTTTACATTTGATGACAGTAGCTACTATGATTTATGGCATATGTTTTACCTCTGGACAACTGAACAAATGATAATCCACAGAAGAAGACTGTGAAACATGGTTGCTTCTTCTCGAAAAAGTTGGTGGAAGTCGGGTTGGAATTGTTTGTTCTACTTCGTTGGGTTTGTGTTGATTCTTATATTTATTGTATTTTGTGTCAAATTCCACTCTGTCTTTAATTTCTTATGTCAAGTTGTTTTCTTATAATAAAATGGTAGCAGTTAGAAGATAGAACAGTAAGGCCCTAACAGCACTTGATACAGGAAACATAGCCTTTTTGGTCAAGTATTGATCAGTTCATAATCATTTTAAACATAATACAACATTTTCCTAATTTGTGATCAATAAAGTATATGTTATCTTATCTTAAATTGAACTGAAATGCCTTATTTCGAGCCAAAGTGCTTTTGTTGCTTAAGCAGAAACATAATTGTGATTCAGGATGTTGACTTTTGTCAAAGTCTTGCACTCTGTAAGCTTACATATAACTTCCCACCTGCTATAAGATAATGTTAACGATTCTCAAATTAACCACTAAATGGATCTTAAAGGGGACCTATTATGCAAAATCCACTTTTTCATGTCTTTTATACATAAACATGTGTCTCCTCTGTGCAGGGCCGCCCCTCCCTACAGGCCAATCACGCAGGCTGCACGGGGCCCCGCCTTGCGCATGGGGCCCCGCCCAGAGGGCCTCAGCTGCTGTGCGCAGTTCTCCGCTCAGTTCTCCGTGCAACCCCCACGAGAGTGAGAGGTGACAAGGGGAGCACGTCTGTAACCCGACACCGTTGCAATGAATCGACATCTGACCAATCACGGCTTTGATACGGCCACTAGTGCAGGTGAAGAGATGTCGGTGAAAAGACAGTTTCAGTCCGGCGCAAGCAAGAGGGGAAAAAAAACAAAACATGAAGAAACTAGAGCATCACTCGAAGGTGGGTTATTGTATGAGTCAAATGTACAACTTGCGAATGTTGTATAAGTCAAATTGCCAGTTGCCATATTAAAACATCAGCTGCAATTCACGACATGAAGAAGGCAGTCTCTGCATAGCATATAGGCTAATGGAGATGCAGTTATTTCCAGCATTCTTTATTTAACATTCATTCAAGTATTGTATGCCTTTTATCTGCTGATGTACAGGAGGAAGAGTGATAAACTGTCTGTCTAGTTGGCTTACATAACAGTTAAAGTTTGCAGCCTAAAAAACATGGAGCATTTTTTTAAACATTTCATGGTGATGCTCAGCTTCTCCCCTTAAGGCAAGGCAAGGCAAGTTTATTTATATAGCACCTTTCAACACAAGGCAATTCAAGGTGCTTTACAAAAATGAAAGACTTCCAGACAAAGGTATTTAAAAACAGTAAAAGATAATAAAAGAAACATTAAAAGAAAAATTACATGAATAAAAAGTACATGAATAAAAAGTAAACTTTTACTCCTAACAGTCATCATCATGTCAACCACAACACAGAGAAATACTGATAGAAATGTGTGTGTAGTTGTTGATACATTGCTGACAGAGGGAACTACATTTGAATACAAATTTAAGAAATATCAGTTTTTGAGCATGTCATAAGCATGTTTTGTCTTGACTATATTACAACTATATTATAATAAAAATAACATAACGAGCATTTTGCGCTGCTCTTTTCCAATGTGGAAGCAGAATGTGTGAAAGCATACAGCATGATGCGGGGTGTGTCTCTAGACATCTTTAGACTGGAATTGCGGGGCCCAGTACGTGAACTCGCCTCACAGGTGCACACGCCAGGATAGAGGACATCAGACTCCAGAGAAAACTTGCTCGAGTCCGAGCCCAAGTCGGAGCGTCAATGTACAAGTCGAGTCTGAGTCATCGTACGCGAGAATTCACGAGTCCGAGTCCAAGTCATCGTACACGAGAATTCACGAGTCCAAGTCTGAGTCGCGTCACTCAGTGCGAGAGTCCAAGTTTCATTGGTGAAACCAGTAATATGTTTATATCTAAAATTAATGATACAATGTCTTCCTTCTCAAGGAGAGAGTCAGTTCTTCCCTGGCTGAATCTACAGTGCATGAATTCGATTAAATCTAGAGACCAACTATTAAAGCAGAGCTTAAAATCCGGACTATCCACTGACAGACATAAATGTACTCATGCTCGTAACAAGGTAACTCAAACAATAAGACAGTCCAAAGCAAACTTTTTCACTGTATGATTCTATCCCACATTGAATACTGTTTTACAAACTGGTCGTTTGCTTGTGCCACACATCTGAAACCGATAGAACAGCTGTACAAGAGAGCTATCAAGGTGTTTGACAGAAAGCCGTATTCATACCACCACTGTACCATCCTTGAAAAACACAATTTCTTGAGTTTTGACAATTGTAAGTCTTTTAAAAGTACGTGTTTTTTTATAAATGTTTACATGGACTGGCCTCCCCTCCCTTAGGGGAATTCATCCACAAAAAATACACTGGACGCTGCACTAGGTCAGAAACCAGAGGAGACTGTGAAGTCCACCGCAGACGGACCACTTTTGGACAAAATGTCCTCTCCATTAAAGGCAGCTCATTGTGGAATAGCCTCCCAACTGAGATACGGGATTGTCCCACTCTCAATAGCTTTAAAGTTCAACTCAAAGAATGGTTAAGAAACAAACAGACGTACAATCACCGCTAAATGCACTTTAACACAGGGGTAACTCATATTGCACTTTATGTAGCAATTTTTTTGCACTTTATGTAGCACTTTTATCTCCTCCTGCACTTATGTCGTAGCTGCTATATTGTACTGCCTTATGGTAAATGCTTATATGCTGCTCATGCTCTTTCTGCATATCATGTATTTCTGTTTGCCATGTATAGTACCCTAGTCCCATCTCATACAACATTTATGAACATAACATTTATATGTTATGTTCATAAATGTTGTATGAGACGGGACTAGGATGGAAATTAGCTCAAAGCTAAAATCCGGCTCATTTACATTTGAAAGCATTGTTTTGTTTAAAATGTTCATTAATGTGCATCGTCCCGGTTCAAATAAACGATTAAAAATGAAAATGAAAATCGGCACTGGAGTCCGAGTAGAGCCCCAGAAAGCACATGGCTACTTAGCATGCAAAATGAGACATTCTGCATGTTAAGTAGCCATGTGCTTTCCTGTTATCAGCTGAATCTTTATTTATTGTTTAGATCATGTTACTCTGATAGTGTTCAAGAGTCACGTGTCTGAACTCGATCCTTAGAGTAATGTGTTATGGAGCCTTCTCTTCAATCTTTTTTCCACAGAAAAACGAGCATTTTGCACTGCTCTTTCCCAATGTCGAAGCAAAATCTGTGAAAGCATACAGCCCGATGCGGGGTGTGTCTCTGGACATCTCTAGACTGGAATAGCGGGGGTGCGCCCAGTACCTGAACTCACCTCGCAGGTGCACACGCCAGGACAGAGTACATCTGATTCGAGACTAAACTTGCTCGAATCCGAGTCCAAGTCAGAGTCAATGTACAAGTCGAGTCCCAGTCATCGTGGGTGAAAGATTCACGAGTCCGAGTCATCGTGGGCTAAAATTCCACGAGTCTGAGTCATCGTGCGCGAGAATTCACGAATCCGAGTCGAGTCCGCGTCAATCAGTGCGCGAGTCCGAGTCCAGTCGCGAGTCCCGAAAATCGGCACTCTAGTCCGACTTGAGTCCGAGTCCAAGGCTCGATTACTCCATCTCCGGCTTTAGCCATTACCATGCCCCTAACAGCTTTCTATACAGCGCTTTCTCTTCTTCTGTCCCCTGCCAGTTAAAGGTAAGGGAACTCAAAATGGCTGATAGGTGATTTTCTTTTTGAAATGGTTTTGTGGGAGTTTGTGTTTGAGTGCATGTGAGTGTGTGCATGCTCTACCTCTGGAGAAAGCATCGGAGAGCTGTCAGCAACTTGATTGATGGTTTGGTAACGTGTGTCGATCTAGCAGAAACAGCCGGCCGTTACTCATTTCAACTGACTGGTCTGCATTCTGGAGGAGAAGCTTAAGATGTGAAGCAGGAGAAAGAGGAGGTTGACGATAAAAGACCATCCACCTGTTTACCACTCAGCAGCAACAGAGGAGAAATCCTACCAGATGAAAATTATACTATGGATTTAAATGCTTGGGTAAATAGTTTTAGAAATGCCAAGGTCATGGTCTGGGTCCAATTGATCATATACAAGTATGGGGCAACATAATCAGCCAGATATAATCAAATACATGTGGAGCAAGTTATTTAAAGTCATATGCACATCATTGGTGGATGAAATCCTTTATATGCACAGTCAAAGTACGCGCTATGCTCCAACTTCTTTCACTACTCCAAAGGTAATTTATGCCGATGAGCCCGGGCAAAGCCACATCTTTGAGACTACTGTGGATGGAAGTGTGAGAACAGTAGAGTCACCAAAGCACACATGAGACCCTGAGCTCTTGAAAGGTTACATTTTCAAAAGTGGCATCATTTCATCTGATTCCTCACAACTGTCGTCTGCCTCTCTGCATGGGCCCTCTCTCCTTATTTCTTCTGGCTCACCCTGGCTCCTCTGTCCTCTTGACTTGTGTTTCTGCATGCTTAGTTTGACCTAGGAATTTCAACAATGCTCCTGTAAAATATATAGTTATAGTATTGTGTCAAAATTAAAATAACATACATTGGAGCGCAACATGTTCAATTCCATTGACTGTAGGCTACATATTATACACACAATTATCAGCAGGGGCAACAACAGATAAAATGAGAACTAACTTGAATGCATTAGTCCACAACACATAGCCTAACTAATGTTAGCCTACATATTACTAACATCAGAAGACATAGACTAACTGTTACATTACTTAACTAGCTAGCTACAGCAACAGAAAATATTTTCATTCATCATCTTCACCAGTCAGAAAATGCTAAGTGGCACGTTTCGATTACTGTTTTGGGCTGTCTGCCGTGGATGGGCTGCATTCCACTCCAAATAGCTGGTCGGCCGTAACCAGAATCCAAACGCCAGCCGTTTTATGGATTCTCATTTAATTTCCAAGAATATCTCAGTACTGGGTTATTTCCAATTTCAAAATAAACATATATATTAAACAAATATAAATAAGAAGTAAGTATATTATAGTATATTCAAGAATGAAAAAATATGGGCATTGCTTTGGACATACGTACTGTATATAAACTGTATATTACTTTCCATCATTCAATGGACAATGGAGTATTTGTACTTTTCAAAAATATACCATCAAACATATGTTCATATATAAAGTGGGTAACTATACAAAACAAAGTGAGATAACTGTTGATGAATACCTGTTCAACTTTATGTAAACTTGTGTAACTCATGAAAGATAAATGAGTGTTTCAATAAAACTATTACATATAAAAATGTATAGTGCAGTTTTTGTTTTCATTGCAATATTTTTTTTTTTATATGTATCAATATATAGCCATACACGGTCCATGCATATATTGCAATATATTTAAAAATATTTGGACTACTTTCCCATACATGAAAATGTATGATCCAGTATATTGTATTATATTTTCCAATATATTCCAATATATTTTTGTTTCATAAGGTAGTAGTATCAACAGCAGTAGCAGCAGTCGGAGTAGAAACAGTACTTGGTGTTGCGGGAGCAGTGTACAGAGGTGTTGAAGGGTATCAAGCAGCACAGAGCAACAGAGGCGGCCTCCAGCTGGAAGATAAACTGCTCCAGGTCCTGTTCATTGCAGGTCTGCTTGCTATCTTCATTCTGTTCGTATTGATGGGGTGAAGCAGCAAAGCAGCAGCTGCCTCGAGGAGGTGCTTAACATCTTCTCCATGTAGGATTTATCCCCGGTTCTCCGGTTCCCTCCCGCGTTTTTGGCAATTAACATGTCAAAATATTTGTTTTTTGTCTCAGAATCTTCTTAAATGAGACTTATACATTGTTTTTCATTGTTATGAGGGCCCGACTACGAGAACGCAAGGGCCCCAACGGCGTCCTAGCACGAAGTGCGAGGAACCTATTGTTATTCTAGGAATTATTGTTATTCTGCTACGGGAACCCGTTTTTGAGCAATGAAACAAGCAGTTCATTAATTAAAAGTGAATCATTTTAAATATCATCTTAGGCCCGTTGAAAACGTAGCTACGGCCCTGCAATAAACTGCGGAGCGGCGTTCACACAGACCGCGGCTCACACAGCTGTAGAGAGACCGAGCTGTCCCAGCACCTGCAGGTGGATCAGCTTCCCCTGGGAGCATTTCCCCTTCGACTGGTTTTGTTTTTACCAAGGACGAGAGCTTGAAACTAAAATATTAATAAAACGCTGCCGTTTGAATCCATAGCGTTAAACAGACGATCGCTGTTTGGGGCGTTACGTTACAAAATACCACACAGACAGCGCTAGCTGGGAGATCGATCACTTTATTTGCTAAACTATGCGGTACTATTAAATCCACGTATATTACACATCACAGCAATGAGGCCAGATAAATTAAACCAGGATACATCCTTTACCGTCAAACTGGATCTAAACGCAGCTGCCTGTGTGCGCTTGATAAATACTTTCTGATCTTATATTTATTATAGGCTATGCTACTTATTAGCTACACAATTAGATACACAAGCATTTGTACCAGTGCTTTTCACAAGTAGACTCTTGCAGGACAGAGTAGCTGGAGTGATTCAACAACAACAAAAATACATAGGCCTATCTGAGAAGTGATCAGGATGAGTAGAAAGAGGAAAAGGAAAAGACAGTAGACTACACTGAAGAGACCAGGAGGGTCAGAGCGGGAGGAAGCCAGGAGGAGATGAAGAGACCAGGAGGGTCAGAGCAGGAGGAAGCCAGGAGGAGATGAAGAGACCAGGAGGGTCAGAGCAGGAGGAAGCCAGGAGGAGATTAAGATATTAGTGAAGAAGAAGAAATGTATGTGAGGAATACAGATGAAGTGTCAGAAAGAGGGACAGAGGCAGGGATCAGGAGGCAGATAACATGGTATGTTTTTATTCTCATTGCATACATATTCCATTACAGCAGCACAATCTAGCGGCTCTTACTATTGAAATGTGTTGCTGCACAGGTCACCTTTAGCTATCTTAAGAGATGGGTGATGTCATTTGTGTACTTAATTATAACTAAGTACTTTTACTGTACTTACAGTAAACAGAATTCTAGGGTATCATGAGTATTTTCTGCTGTTTTATACTATTGTTTAGTTTGTTTATCTGAACACCTTGTTTCTCTGGTGCATTAAGAACACTTGTGTTAGGGCATGATTTAACAATAAATAGGTTATACACAGAGATGGGGTCGTTACTAAAAAAAAGTAATATATTACATATTACTTTAAAAAAACAAAAGTAATATATTACACTACTTCGTTACTCTCTACATAAAGTAACTCGTTACTTTACTCGTTACTTTACTCGCAGGGCCGGCCCGCCCCTCCCTACAGGCAGATCACTCAGACTGCGGCGCACCTACAGTGTAAGCGTGCCACAGTTTTGCCTCTGCGAGACTCCACTTGCACCCTCAATTACTATTGCATTAAGGAAGAAATAACACAAGTCTTTCTTTTTATATGCTCTAAAATAGGCTACCAGCCTACCACAACAAGCTAACAGTGAAACGTCAAGACACTAATTAATGAAACCAGTTCAAGACGCATTATTCTTATCATTCTTTATGAGCGCAGTAACGGTAAGGTATCTAATTACTTATTGATTTAGTATTCCATAACTTAGTAACAGATGGTCAAACTAAAGTGGTAGAGACATGGCAGAATTCCTACAATGAAGCGGGACATTGAACTGTTCACCCGTGAGAGGGCGATCAACAAAAGAGAGCGAGCGGCCCCGTTGAGGGAGTTTACAGATGAAAAGACTCAGCCATGTTTATGCAGCACTGCACGTGGAGATGTGGTCTCGCATATCGCGCAGATTACATAGGCCTACATGTATATAAACCTGCGGCGGAAACCCCTCTTGTCTGTCAGTGAGTATGATTATTTTTATAAAAGTAACGAAGTAACGCGTGTCGGGGCAATGTTAGTAACTGTAGTGTGATTACTGAATTATAACGCGTTACAATACTCCGTTACCGACAAAAGTAATATTATTACACCCACGCGTTACACCCAATTCTGGTTATACAGTATAAAATACCACGTACGGTCCGCCCTCCCATGCCACCCTGGCATGACCTCTTGCCCCCCCTTTGCCACCCCATGTAAAATGTTCTAGAACCGCCACTGGATCAGACATATTACCGTAGGAAATGAGCATGTTCAGTTGATAAATATGGCCGCCATGAATCAAATGTATTTGCAAAAAGGCAAGGCTTAGAAAAAAATGCTCATAATAACTCATCAACATTGTATCCAAATATCACAGATTTTGGTGGATAGGTTCAGTCTGTCTTGGGGAATAGGCACACCAAAGCATTTTTATTTTGGACTATAGGGGCGCCAAAAACACCACAAATGTATAACTCAAGAACGGATGGACGACATACTCTGGGAATGAGTATGAACTGAGATTTAAAGTTTCGCAACGAATGACACATGTGGGCGTGTCCTATACATATATTTTTTATTGCAATGTGCTAAAATGAGCTTCGGACGCAAAACTTGGGATACACGTCACAGCACACAACCTTTTTGAGAATGTGATTTGTTTGTGTTACAACAGCTCAGTAGCGCCCCCTATTGTGTGGTAGTCATATATAGTTTCTCAAAACTTCACGAATCTTAGCACGGACATTCCTCATGGAATTGCGAACATATTTCAAATTGGCTTCCATTAGCCCCGCCCCCAAGGAAGTCAGCAATTTTGAAAAATGTGCGGTTTTCATGCATTTTAAGCACATATTTGCAAACTCCTCCTAGGGAAATTATCGGAAAAATTCCAATCCAGGACACGTTCAGCCCATATCCAATTGGATGCTAAATTGCGAAGGAATAGTCAATCGCTCAAACGGGGAGCTCGTAAGCTAACGGAGAATGTACCATTGTTGACAATTTACATGTCACAAATTAATCCAAACTACTCGCATACAGTTTTTCTGATATTCACGAAACGCTGTATACACATTGCTCTTATGATTGTGGACATATTTCAAACTGGCTTTTAATAGCCCCCAAGGAAGTTTGCCATATTAGAAAATGTGCGTTTTTCATGCATTTTAAGCACATTTTTGGAAACACCTCCTATCAATCAATCAATCAATGTTTATTTATATAGCCCAATATCACAAATGTTACATTTGTCTCAGTGGACTTCACAGTTTGTACAGAATATCAGTATGACAATACGACACCCTCTGTCCTTAGACTCTCACATCGTACAAGGAAAAACCCCAAAGTTTAAAGGGGAACATGGGAGAAACCTCAGGGAGAGCAACAGAGGCGGACAGACGTGCAATAGATGCCGTTTGTAAATCGAAAAGATAATACATTTACAACATAGGTAGACCAAATGTTTGGAAAACATTCGTTCAAAATTCCAGGAAAGACAGACGACTTCTAAGTTTAACTATTTATTATGAGAGAGCAACATACCACTTGGCCAAGGACTCCGTCACGTCTGAGAAATTACAGACAGCAAAGCTGTAATCTGTAATATCCGTAAAGAGCCTCGAACCTCGTGCGTGCATACATTTTTATTACACAGGGCGTACATTTATGATTGGTCAAGACTAGCTGAAGAGATGCCATGGTTTAGACTTGATTCTCTTTGGTAGGTGCACAGACTTTGAAAAAGGTCTCTTGGCAACACGATCCTCCAATCAGCATTCGGCCGGCCTGTGGAAGTCCCTCCCTACCCTGGCACCATCATACGTAATTTGTTTTCGCTAACGTTTCTACAGAAAAAGTGGAATCTTCATAAGGCTGCTATGTGTGGGAGCGGAGCTCACCCAAAGCTCAAGGCCGTAGTGATGTCCTGTTTTTGAATAACTCTTTGTATTCTTCCAATGTCTGCACCTGACCTTGCTACATTAGTATTGCAAGCTAAAGACGTCTATTTATTCCGAAGTCACAGCCTCATAAATGAGCACAATAAGCTTATGATGTAATAATAATAATCAGTCTTTCTAATGTTGTATAAAAATAGCCTCCACAAAAGTCTTTATAAGGTAAAAACTTGTGTAAGTTAAGTCTTGTTAAATCTGGTGCCCCTTTTTCTGTAGCCTAATGGTGTAAACTCCAGAGAGGGATATTAGCTTTTTGCTTAATATGCTAATAGTCCTTACAGCAATACATATATTATTCAAAGGTTAAAATACTGTGGAGACTAGTCGTTGCTTCATACCTTCTCAAGAACATTTCCAGCTCTCTTAAAAAGGAAAATAACTTTTCAGTTCCAATTCTTATATAGATTACAGGGACAGGTGAAACCTCAGTCGTAGTGTTGTTTTATTTATTGTAGCAGGAGGAGAAACTCAGCACTCCCCTCACACCTCCAATACTGTATACCCATCTCAGGTGTTTCATTACTTATGCACCACTTGGTGACTTCTTCACACTGTTTCAATAACCCCCCATTCTTATATGCAGGCAGAGACTCACAAATGTCACACCTGATGCATGTAGGCATTTTGTATTAAGCATATTCAGCAAATGCTACATGCTAACAAACGTAATAAAATAAACCTTTTCACACTTTCGCTGAGCTGACATTCCCCGCCTTTAGGTGACAGCTCATCGAAAGCGCCTCCTCCACACCTCTGTTTATCCCTTTATCCTCAGTCCAGTCGCTCTGCACGCCCGATGAAAAATGGGAATGAGTGCATCGGCGGCAGAGGAGGCGCAGAGCTTCCTCCCTCAGTCTGTCACTAATGCTTCATTAGATGCTCGGCGGGGCCATTCATCCCTCTTATCGCCTGGCCACACGCCCCCCCCTGCCAAATTGTCCTCACACATGCAAGCATTTTTACACATTCACATAGCACACACAATCATGTACTGTAGTCCCTCTCACACACACTCACCGTTCACACTTTGTGTCATTAGTGGCCATTCAGCACTCTAGATAACTCCCCCTGCTCCATCAGTCTTCCTCTAAACCACCACACCTTCTGTAATTCAGAATACAGGGGAGATTGTGGATCAGGCGGTAGAACCGTTGTCCACTAATCAGAAAGTTGGTGGTTCGGTTCCCAGCCCATGCAGTCAACATGTTGATGTGTCCTTTGGCAGGATACTTATCCCCGAATTGCTCCCAATGGCATTGTGTGTGCATGTTAGTTTCCATGAGTAGGAATCACCTTGTAGAGCTGTATGAATGTGTGTGATGGGGTGAATGCTGCCTTGTATGTCAAAGTGCTTTGATGGGTTGCACAGACTGAAAAAGTGCTGTATAATATAAATGCAATTCTTTCACCATATGGATTTTAGCATCTGCAATTTTTCACAAGAATCATGCAAAAATGCATTTGCTAGTAGGGGTTAAAGCACATGTTAATTAGCACTTTATCACACACATGAGCTATCATTGACTCCTCAGAGTTGATTAATCCCTGTGCTGGATGAATTGGAGAGGAATCAATACATGGATTAAGCCATTACTCTGATATGCAGGTAAATTAAGCACACTGAAGGTGATCCTCTCATCATCCATTCAAATCACTCCCCCAGGCTTGTGTTACAAACAATCGGCTCAGCTGAACTTTAATTGGGCTTCATTTTGTGTGTGAACAGCATGTCCTGATTAAAGGTAACGTGGCAGTTTTTTGTGTTGATTGTTGTACAGAAAAAAGAGAGTGTCGAAAAGCTGAACGTAGGTGGCGAAAAACAAATCTCCAGGTTCACTTTGAAATCTATAAAGAGAGACTTGGCCTTTATAATTTGGAATTGAAAAACGCACGACAATCGTTCTTCTCTGACATCATTACCAAAAACAAAAACAACGCACGTGCCTTGTTTGCTACCGTCGACAGACTAACTAACCCCCCAGTGTCAGTAGCCTCTGAATTTCTATCCACCAGGGCGTGCAATGATTTTGCCTCCTTTTTCACTGACAAAATTCAGAAAATCAGACAAGCAGTCAGTGCCTCTGCATCAGGAACAGCAAATGTGTTGTCTCTGTGTCCACTTAACATCAATTCAAACACCATGACACAATTCCATCAGATTAATGATAAAAACCTAGAGGACATTATACAACTTCTGAAATCCTCCTCCTGCTGCCTTGATATTATTCCAACGGGATTTTTTAAAGATGTTTTGCCTTGCATGGCCTCAGATCTACTTCATATAGTAAACAAATCTCTTCACTCAGGTATTTTTCCACAGGCCCTGAAAACTGCAGTCATAAACCGCTCTTAAAAAAGAATAATCTAGATGCTTCAGTAATGAACAATTATAGGCCCATATCAAACCTCCCATTTCTAGTTAAAATCATTGAAAAATTTGTTTTTCAACAGTTGAGTAATTTTTTGCATTTAAATGACTGTTTCGATGTGTTCCAGTCAGGCTTTCGTCCAAACCACAGCACTGAGACTGCTCTTGTAAAGGTCTTTAATGACATCCACTTAAACACAGACAGTGGCAGAACTTCAGTGTTAGTATTATTAGATCTCAGTGCTGCGTTTGACACTGTTGACCACAGCATATTACTAGACCGACTGGAACACTGGGTGGGACTTTCGGAAACAGTCCTAAATTGGTTTGAATCCTACTTAAAGGACAGAAACAACTTTGTTTCTATAGGTAAATACACATCTGAGTTGACAAATATGACATGTGGGGTTCCTCAAGGCTCCATCTTGGGGCCTCTTCTCTTTAACATCTACATGCTACCACTGGCTCAGATAATGAAAAACAACAAAATAAGTTACCATAGCTATGCAGATGACACACAAATGTACGTAACAGTTTCACCAGGAGACTATGCTCCAATTCAAACACTGAGTAAGTGCATTGAACAAATCAATGACTGGATGTGTCAGAACTTTCTCCAATTAAACAAAGATAAAACTGAGGTAATGGTTTTTGGAGCCAAGGCAGAACGTATAAAAGTTAGCGCTGAGCTTCAGTCTGCAATGTTCAAAACAACAGATAAAGCCAGAAATCTAGGTGTAGTCATGGACTCTGACCTGAGTTTCAACAGCCACATTAAAACAGTTACTAAATCAGCCTACTATCACCTAAAGAACATATCTAGGATTAAAAGACTAATGTCGCAGCAGGATTTGGAAAAACTTGTCCATGCTTTTATCTTCAGTAGACTCGACTACTGCAATGGTGTCTTCACAGGTCTCACTAAAAAATCTATTAGGAAGCTGCAGCTGATTCAGAACGCTGCTGCTCGAGTCCTCACTAACACTAAGAAAGGGGATCACATCACTCCTGTTCTGAAGTCTTTACACTGGCTTCCTGTGTGTCAAAGAATAGATTTCAAAATACTGCTGCTGGTTTATAAAGCTTTGAATGGTTTAGGCCCAAAATACATTTCTGATCTACTGCTAAATTATGAACCATCCAGATCTCTCAGGTCTTCAGGGACTGGTCAGCTTTCTGTCCCCAGAGTCAGAACTAAACATGGTAAAGCAGCGTTCAGTTATTATGCTCCAAATATCTGGAACAAACTCCCAGAAACCTGCAGGTCCGCTGCAACTCTGACTACTTTTAAATCCAGGCTGAAGACTTTTCTTTTTGTCGCTGCTTTTAATTGAACTATTCATATCTTAGACTGCACTGTAACTTTTATCCATGTATTTTTTCTTTTAATGTTTATCCATGTATTTCTTCTTTTAATGTTTATTTTATTAGCTTTTCTTTTTAATGACTGATTTTAAATGCCATTTTCTTAATGTCTTTCATTTTTTGTAAAGCACTTTGAATTGCCTTGTGTTGAAAAGTGCTATATAAATAAACTTGCCTTGCCTTGCCTTGCCTTACAACCGCATTTGTTATGGATATGTTATCTTAATCACTGTATGCAGAACCTGTACAAAACAACGTGTGTGTAATCAGCTAAGTAAAGATGTTTACTGTGACGCATATATTTTTTTCCACAGCCATGACAATACGGTGTATATACCGAAATAGAGATGTGATTTCAGACATCTGCATCGTCAAAGTTGCTTTTGTTAGATGTTTAGATGAGGGTAGTTTGTTGCTTTGTACAAATTATCACTTTTGAAGCAGAGAACGTTTCAATAATCATTTGCTTACTAGAACCGCCAACGGGGTCAATTTGACCCAGAGCTGTTTTATATTGTATGTAACTTTTTTTCAATAACATATTAAAGTCTCCCAGTCAGTGACTTTTCCTGAAAGTGTGTTATGTAGCACCCTATGTTGTTAAAAATTGATTAGATTAAAGAAATCGCCCAAAAAATTGCCATTTATACCTATTTACCCCACCCCTTTTCACGCTATTGATTTTGCATGTAAACAAACATGACGTATTGCTATAGCAACGCCTTTTTTCGACTGCGGTTCCTTATAGATTGAGAGATAGATTGAGAGAGAGAGAGAGAGATTGATAGATTGATAGCGACAGTCTGTAGTGAAGGAGCGCGCTCCCGCTCACAGGAGACTGCTCTCGCTGCGCTCCGCAGCGCTTTTCACCCAACAACGACAACCGCCTCACGAAACGCTATGAAACAAACGAAACGATTTAACAAAATTGCTTGTCAAAATACCAATACCACAGGACCATTTTTATTTTTAAAGCAATACTTTTACCTTGAAAATCAATGCATTCTAATGCTGGGTCAATTTGACCCCGGTGGTGGTTTTAGGTATAACACATCTCTGGCGGTTCTAGTGTTAAAGGTGGGGTAGGTAATTTTGGAGAAACCAGCTCGAGTGCGCTAGAATTTGAAAATACACAGCCGGAACATGTCGGCCACTTCCTTAGAGAGCCCCGCCTCCAAAACACACAAACGTGCACATGACCAATGAGGGCATGAGATAAGTTTGTGCCCAGATGGAAGGCTGACAGGCAGGTAGGCCATCCAGTTATTTTAGCCGGGCCGGCTCAGATGATTGGTCGTGCTTTTTACAGTACTACGGCTTCCACAGATGATATTTCTTCATGGATTTTTTTGTCAAAGCACTTCAGATATTCATTGCTATCGGGATGTTAAGAGCATTCCATGGAATATAACAAAAAGTGTATCTCGAGCCGGTTTCTCAAACTTACCTACCCCACCTTTAAGGTTGCAAATAATCCTAAAACAATCTAGGTTCAAAGTATAATTTTTTCCCTTACATACCTTAGGGACCTGTGTGTCCACCGTGTGGACATTAACTACAGGTCGCGGTACTCCAAGTGTACAGGCATGCAGTTCGGCCCCAGGGCAAAATAAAAATAAGCTGGGGTGCTACATAGATACCCAGTGCAGGGGCCTTCCACGTGGAAAAAGACCCGGAGACTGACGAGCTTTCCCCGCAGAGTCCACCTTGTGGACATCATTGTCCGTGGTGTGTACAGAATAACATGTCCATATCACGGACATTAATACATAGAGTGGTGTCCATGAAATGGACATTGCAAATAAGTGTTTAAAACGTGCGGAAAACTGTTTGAAATGTCGGGAAAAGGGTTGTGAATACAGACCCAGAGCACAGGTGGTGCAGCACCTGACTTTTCAACCCCGGAATACGTGTTTGAAAGGGGGGGAAAAGTATTGTAAATAGAGGCTATCACAGGCTATGTCAGACATCCATGAAATACACCGGGAAAACCACCTATTTGTACCCGCTCAAAGAGCCCCAAACCACGGACGAAGCAGCTCCAGAATCTCGCCCTGACATGAGCAAACAGGCTATGTCAGACATCCATGAAATACACCGGGAAAACCACCTATTTGTACCCGCTCAAAGAGCCCCAAACCACGGACGAAGCAGCTCCAGAATCTCTCCCTGATATGGGCAAACAGGCTGTCAGGTGCTGATGGAAAGCAGGCGGAAATTCATTGATTGTTTTACCCAGGAAGAAGGCTTTACAAGGCGGGTAAAGTGCTCCAGCATCTCGCCCTGACATGAGCAAACAGGCTATGTCAGACATCCATGAAATACACCGGGAAAACCACCTATTTGTACCCGCTCAAAGAGCCCCAAACCACGGACGAAGCAGCTCCAGAATCTCTCCCTGATATGGGCAAACAGGCTGTCAGGTGCTGATGGAAAGCAGGCGGAAATTCATTGATTGTTTTACCCAGGAAGAAGGCTTTACAAGGCGGGTAAAGTGCTCCAGCATCTCGCCCTGACATGAGCAAACAGGCTATGTCAGACATCCATGAAATACACCGGGAAAACCACCTATTTGTACCCGCTCAAAGAGCCCCAAACCACGGACGAAGCAGCTCCAGAATCTCTCCCTGACATGCACACTTCCATAACATCGCGCACCTTGGGTCCCCGGGCCCCCGAACTTAAGCACTCCCCCACGGACTAAACCCAGATGATCACACCCTCAAGAACCTCGTGCCCCTGGGAACCTTAAAGGGGTGGATTTTGCGGTGCTCAACTGCCCGCCCACCAGCATCAATATTCGGCCTTATTCACAGCACCACTCACCCTCCTGTGGAGGATGTTATCATGCCCCTGGTTAGATATAAAGGGGTGGATTTTGCGGTGCTCAACTGCCCGCCCACCAGCATCAATATTCGGCCTTATTCACAGCACCACTCACCCTCCTGTGGAGGATGTTATCATGCCCCTGGTTAGATATAAAGGGTTGGATTTTGCGGTGCTCAACTGCCCGCCCACCAGCATCAATATTCGGCCTTATTCACAGCACCACTCACCCTCCTGTGGAGGATGTTATCATGCCCCTGGTTAGATATAAAGGGGTGGATTTTGCGGTGCTCAACTGCCCGCCCACCAGCATCAATATTCGGCCTTATTCACAGCACCACTCACCCTCCTGTGGAGGATGTTATCATGCCCCTGGTTAGATATAAAGGGGTGGATTTTGCGGTGCTCAACTGCCCGCCCACCAGCATCAATATTCGGCCTTATTCACAGCACCACTCACCCTCCTGTGGAGGATGTTATCATGCCCCTGGTTAGATATAAAGGGGTGGATTTTGCGGTGCTCAACTGCCCGCCCACCAGCATCAATATTCGGCCTTATTCACAGCACCACTCACCCTCCTGTGGAGGATGTTATCATGCCCCTGGTTAGATATAAAGGGGTGGATTTTGCGGTGCTCAACTGCCCGCCCACCAGCATCAATATTCGGCCTTATTCACAGCACCACTCACCCTCCTGTGGAGGATGTTATCATGCCCCTGGTTAGATATAAAGGGGTGGATTTTGCGGTGCTCAACTGCCCGCCCACCAGCATCAATATTCGGCCTTATTCACAGCACCACTCACCCTCCTGTGGAGGATGTTATCATGCCCCTGGTTAGATATAAAGGGGTGGATTTTGCGGTGCTCAACTGCCCGCCCACCAGCATCAATATTCGGCCTTCTTCACCTGCCCTGCTGGAGGTTCACACTTTAACTTTTTGTTTACCCTACTCTGCCTTACACATCCTCCAACACACTTGAGCACTCCTCACTCGGACTGAACCCCTCCATGCACACCACCAGAACCTCGTGCCCCTGGGGACCTTAAAGGGGAAAACACCCTTATTTTCAGCATATTGCTTTACCTTCCCTCTCACACTGCTCACTATTGCCACTTGTTCACTCCATTTATCCAGTACCAACTCAACTAGGGTGTAATAGTTTTTAAAAAATAGGACCAAGTCAGTTAAATAAATAAATTTTATTTACAGATTTATATACAGTTATATACAGATTTATATACAGTTATATACAGATTTATATACAATTATATACAATATACAATATACAATTACAAGTGTCCGAAAATAGTGCCTCGTAAGGCGGGTAAAGTCCCCTGACAACTCCCCTTGCATTCCTCCATAATTTAATTTCATAACATGTTAACATGAAGGGGCCAGAGTACAACAACACATTTCATATTTACAAGTTGATCATTGATCGTTGGTGCAGAGTCTGGCACCCTCTCTTCACCCAAATCGAATTCTTCGTCTGACGTCTCGGCATCGGGGGAGTCTTGGTAGGGAGTGGAGCTATGCTCCTCTCCAGAGCTGCCACTGTCAATGTCCCCCAAATTGTCTTCACTCCCCGATGATGCTGCTGCCGCTGCTTGCAGTGACTCTGTGAAGAGCAGCCTTATTTCCGCAGCCTCCTTCAAAGAAGGATTTTTTGCGTAGAATTTGTCTGCCGTAGCCGTGTTATGGCACATAAAGTCAGTCACTCGCTGGCGGTTGTCTACGTCTTGAAACCTCTTTGCGTTATCGGCATGGACTGTGCGGAGGTCGGTGAAATTAATGGGACCTTTTAGTCCCACATCAGCCCATGCCAACCTCAGGAAGTGGGCAAGGTTCCTCGACGGGTTCTTCCCCGCTGTGTATAGGAAGTAGCGGTTCTGGGTGCAGGTCAGCGTCCTCTTGATTTCCAGCCACCTCTTCATCCATCCGAATTCTTCTATGGTGAGGTACAGCTGCGCTTCACCAAACGCGTTGGCCGTCTTGTGGTTGCTTACCTGTTATGACAGAGGTAGAGAGCATCAATACAAGTATCAATCATGCACAACATGTTTATCACTGCCAGAATAAACACATTTTGTAATAGCACTCACGTGGATGAGGTAGCCGAAGTCTGTGCCTGTTGTCTCCGCCTTTCGGACCTCACAGTTGGTCATGTTGGAGTAGACCCCCGGCCGGTGGCCGTAAATACAGCTCCAGTGGAGGGTCATGTAACCATAGAGCAAGAGCCGGGTTGCGGTAGTGGGATTGCTGGCCATCAGGTTCAAGAGCTGAGGGATGCGATCTTTGGCCACAGTCAAACAAGTCATGATGTCCTTGTGGCTCGGCAAGCCTTCCATTTTGTCCCGCTTCACCTGCATCTGATGGACGATCACCTTTTTCCTCAGGGACCTCAGGATGGCAGCAAGTTCGCGTTGGACGACAATCATGTCGTTTTGGTTGAGTCTGCTTCCCTTGCATGGTGTGGCTGCCATGTATTTCAGAAAGTGTGAAATGTTTTTGATGTAGAAGTCAGAGGTGGTGACCTGTAGGCTGGACAGTATCAGGCTCCGGGACCAGCTGTTGGCAAAGGAAAACGCATCAGTACATCGTATTGCGTCAATGGGGAGAACACACACAATGATGCTGACATCATGGACAGTTTTTTGATGTTACTCACCCACGTATCCTCTTCAGATCCCTCAGAAAGAGCCAGTCAGACAGGCGTTTGAAACCGTGTGCCATGAAGCTCAGGAACGATTTCACTCTGCTTATTTTGGAGACTGCGTTTTCTTGGAGCCTCACTGTTGGGTCGATGCCCTCATAATGCTCCCGGTAGCCTTGCAGATACTCCTCTGTGAAACATAACACAGTACTTTAATGACAACACATTGTGTATTACAGAAACTGCATTTGTGACACATCTAACACACTTACCCATTATGCATGGGAATGTTATATTCCGCATTATATTCCCCCGGCCCCTGCCGCAGAACCAGGGGGAATTTATGGGAGGGGAGGTTGATGAGGCCTCGGTATCTACGGATGCAGGTTCTGAGGAGCTGGATGCAGGTGTCTGAGAGGCAATGGGGGACTTGCTGCACGAGGGAATGGGGGAATAGCTGCACAAGGGAACGGGGGACTTGCTGAAGGATGGACCTTTGGACTTGGACTGCCTCGTTGGTGTCGCCTCTGTTCGGGGTCGTTTCCTTAGAAACACCCGCTCTTGTTCCTCCCCATACTCTTCATCATAGCCATGCATATTATCTGCTATCCTCTGGTCAAACCTCTGTCGCTTATGTTTTATCCTCTGCTGCAGCTTGAAGCGCAGAGATTTCACCTCAGCAGCATATCTGTCCCTCTGAGCCCTCATTGTGTTTGCCTCCATCCTCCATTCCTTACAGTCCGGGTTGTCACATTCATTCACTGGGGACAAGGGTGGAGGTTGTGAAAGGACCTCATCACCCTCAGTGTCCACATCCCAAGTGGTAATCATCGCTACTGTGGGGTTTGTCAGTCGGAGCGCTTGAAGGTCCTTCGTTGCCACTGTCATTTTGACTTTAATAACAGCGAGACATAGCTCCTCCCGCGACAGCTCGACATGGTCCCGGTACAAGTGCCGGTCCAGCCTTGTCCCGGTATAGTTGCATCCTGCAATGATGCAGGGATGCAGCCTTATATTTGTATGTCCATTTGCCAAGAGCAGGAGAATTCTTCTTTCAACCAAGTTACGCACACTATGGTTTCTGAGCAAATGCTTGCTCAGGGCACGGAAGGAATGGTTACAGATCGGACAACACAGCAACATCCTATCTGTATGCATGGGCATTTTGGTACCGGGAAGTGTACCCTGTAGAATGAGAGTGAAAAGACTCGAGAACGTTGCACTCAGCTAACTAGAAAGACCCTATCTCAAATCTATCCAGGTTATATTCAAAACGTTAATTTTTCATGTGCATCATCGTGCGAAAGGTGTCCCATTTAGGCACTCGTTAGGCGGGCAGAGATCCCTGTCATCTCTCGGCCTCTCCAGAGGAAGGGAAATACTATGTTGTCTTTTTTGGAGAACCATGAAAACCGGCCAAATGTATCCGAAAATAGTGCCTCATATGCGGGTAAAGTCCCCTGACAACTCCCCTTGCATTCCTCCAGAGGCAGAAAAAGTCAGAGTTAACTTTTGGAAGAACCATAGAAAAGGGTGAAAATGGATAAAATGTATCCGAAAATAGTGCCTCATATGCGGGTAAAGTCCCCTGACAACTCCCCTTGCATTCCTCCAGAGGCAGAAAAAGTCAGAGTTAACTTTGGAAGAACCATAGAAAAGGGTGAAAATGGATAAAATGTATCCGAAAATAGTGCCTCATATGCGGGTAAAGTCCCCTGACAACTCCCCTTGCATTCCTCCAGAGGCAGAAAAAGTCAGAGTTAACTTTGGTAGAACCAGAGGAAGGGGTGAAAATGGATAAAATGTATCCGAAAATAGTGCCTCATATGCGGGTAAAGTCCCCTGACAACTCCCCTTGCATTCCTCCAGAGGCAGAAAAAGTCAGAGTTAACTTTTGGAAGAACCATAGAAAAGGGTGAAAATGGATAAAATGTATCCGAAAATAGTGCCTCATATGCGGGTAAAGTCCCCTGACAACTCCCCTTGCATTCCTCCAGAGGCAGAAAAAGTCAGAGTTAACTTTTGGTAGAACCAGAGGAAAGGGGTGAAAATGGATAAAATGTATCCGAAAATAGTGCCTCATATGCGGGTAAAGTCCCCTGACAACTCCCCTTGCATTCCTCCAGAGGCAGAAAAAGTCAGAGTTAACTTTTGGAAGAACCAGAGGAAAGGGGTGAAAATGGATAAAATGTATCCGAAAATAGTGCCTCATATGCGGGTAAAGTCCCCTGACAACTCCCCTTGCATTCCTCCAGAGGCAGAAAAAGTCAGAGTTAACTTTTGGAAGAACCATAGAAAAGGGTGAAAATGGATAAAATGTATCCGAAAATAGTGCCTCATATGCGGGTAAAGTCCCCTGACAACTCCCCTTGCATTCCTCCAGAGGCAGAAAAAGTCAGAGTTAACTTTTGGAAGAACCATAGGAAAGGGTGAAAATGGATAAAATGTATCCGAAAATAGTGCCTCATATGCGGGTAAAGTCCCCTGACAACTCCCCTTGCATTCCTCCAGAGGCAGAAAAAGTCAGAGTTAACTTTTGGAAGAACCATAGAAAAGGGTGAAAATGGATAAAATGTATCCGAAAATAGTGCCTCATATGCGGGTAAAGTCCCCTGACAACTCCCCTTGCATTCCTCCAGAGTCAGAAAAAGTCAGAGTTAACTTTTGGAAGAACCATAGAAAAGGGTGAAAATGGATAAAATGTATCCGAAAATAGTGCCTCATATGCGGGTAAAGTCCCCTGACAACTCCCCTTGCATTCCTCCAGAGGCAGAAAAAGTCAGAGTTAACTTTTGGAAGAACCATAGAAAAGGGGTGAAAATGGATAAAATGTATCCGAAAATAGTGCCTCATATGCGGGTAAAGTCCCCTGACAACTCCCCTTGCATTCCTCCAGAGGCAGAAAAAGTCAGAGTTAACTTTTGGAAGAACCATAGAAAAGGGTGAAAATGGATAAAATGTATCCGAAAATAGTGCCTCATATGCGGGTAAAGTCCCCTGACAACTCCCCTTGCATTCCTCCAGAGTCAGAAAAAGTCAGAGTTAACTTTTGGAAGAACCATAGAAAGGGTGAAAATGGATAAAATGTATCCGAAAATAGTGCCTCATATGCGGGTAAAGTCCCCTGACAACTCCCCTTGCATTCCTCCAGAGTCAGAAAAAGTCAGAGTTAACTTTTGGAAGAACCATAGAAAGGGTGAAAATGGATAAAATGTATCCGAAAATAGTGCCTCATATGCGGGTAAAGTCCCCTGACAACTCCCCTTGCATTCCTCCAGAGGCAGAAAAAGTCAGAGTTAACTTTTGGAAGAACCATAGAAAAGGGTGAAAATGGATAAAATGTATCCGAAAATAGTGCCTCATATGCGGGTAAAGTCCCCTGACAACTCCCCTTGCATTCCTCCAGAGGCAGAAAAAGTCAGAGTTAACTTTTGGAAGAACCAGAGAAAGGGTGAAAATGGATAAAATGTATCCGAAAATAGTGCCTCATATGCGGGTAAAGTCCCCTGACAACTCCCCTTGCATTCCTCCAGAGTCAGAAAAAGTCAGAGTTAACTTTTGGAAGAACCATAGAAAAGGGTGAAAATGGATAAAATGTATCCGAAAATAGTGCCTCATATGCGGGTAAAGTCCCCTGACAACTCCCCTTGCATTCCTCCAGAGGCAGAAAAAGTCAGAGTTAACTTTTGGAAGAACCATAGAAAAGGGTGAAAATGGATAAAATGTATCCGAAAATAGTGCCTCATATGCGGGTAAAGTCCCCTGACAACTCCCCTTGCATTCCTCCAGAGTCAGAAAAAGTCAGAGTTAACTTTTGGAAGAACCATAGAAAAGGGTGAAAATGGATAAAATGTATCCGAAAATAGTGCCTCATATGCGGGTAAAGTCCCCTGACAACTCCCCTTGCATTCCTCCAGAGTCAGAAAAAGTCTAAGTTAACTTTTGGAAGAACCAGAGGAAAGGGTGAAAATGGATAAAATGTATCCCAAAATAGTGCCTCATAATTCCGTGACATCTCCCCTTGTATTCCTCCAGAGGCACTTTAACTTTGTTAAGAACCATGATTGGGGTCCTCCAGGCAACAATTGTATCCGAGCCAAAGCACTCATGTAACGGACACATTCCTCCATGATGTGAAACAGCCGGTTTTTTTCTAAGTGCTCTCAAAAACCGGGTTTCCGATTTCGTGCAGATGGTAGCTTGGAAAACATGAATAGATTTATTTAACAGGGGAAGGGAGGTCTCGAATCCCTCTCCGTTGTAAATTGCAACGGGGGAGTGGAAATGTGTCCGGGGCTTCCGCCGGAAGCGCCGAAGACTTGAGCAGTTTTGAGCCCCTCCTCCGTTGGCACTCAGTCGTTTTTTCGAGAATTTTTTAAAACTTCATTTTTGATTATTTTAAGATATAATTGACCGTTTTCTTTACTTTTTTTTGCTTTCCACGGGTGGGGGCGCATGGCAGGCCGCCTATGAGCTCCCAAATTCGGCCTGGAACCTCCGGGAATTGTGGGCTAAGCTCCATAAACTGACAAAGTCACCCAGAAATGTCATTTTAATAGCCCAAAAATATATAATACAAATACATTTAAATAGTAAAATGTACAATTGTGCTCCTAATTACCCGGAATTTGATTTACATAGCCCCATGATAGTGAATAAAAATCATTTTCATTTTCACCCATCAAATATACATGAAATGGACAGGAATCTGTCCATTTCATGTACATTTGATGGGTGAAAATTGAAAATGATTTGGAAAGGTGTGAAAACTGGGTAAAGTGTTCCTGCATAGGGTCCCACTGTTCCAGGCTGATTAAAATGTGTGAAAATGGATAAATTGTACCCCGAAATAGTGGCTCTTAAGCCGGGGAAAAGTTATGTGAAAACTCACCATCAAATGTACATGAAATGGACAGGAATCTGTCCATTTCATGTACATTTGATGGGTGAAAATGAAAATGATTTGGAAAGGTGTGAAAACTGGGTAAAGTGTTCCTGCATAGGGTCCCACTGTTCCAGGCTGATTAAAATGTGTGAAAATGGATAAATTGTACCCCGAAATAGTGGCTCTTAAGCCGGGGAAAAGTTATGTGAAAACTCACCATCAAATGTACATGAAATGGACAGGAATCTGTCCATTTCATGTACATTTGATGGGTGAAAATGAAAATGATTTGGAAAGGTGTGAAAACTGGGTAAAGTGTTCCTGCATAGGGTCCCACTGTTCCAGGCTGATTAAAATGTGTGAAAATGGATAAATTGTACCCCGAAATAGTGGCTCTTAAGCCGGGGAAAAGTTATGTGAAAACTCACCATCAAATGTACATGAAATGGACAGGAATCTGTCCATTTCATGTACATTTGATGGGTGAAAATGAAAATGATTTGGAAAGGTGTGAAAACTGGGTAAAGTGTTCCTGCATAGGGTCCCACTGTTCCAGGCTGATTAAAATGTGTGAAAATGGATAAATTGTACCCCGAAATAGTGGCTCTTAAGCCGGGGAAAAGTTATGTGAAAACTCACCATCAAATGTACATGAAATGGACAGGAATCTGTCCATTTCATGTACATTTGATGGGTGAAAATGAAAATGATTTGGAAAGGTGTGAAAACTGGGTAAAGTGTTCCTGCATAGGGTCCCACTGTTCCAGGCTGATTAAAATGTGTGAAAATGGATAAATTGTACCCCGAAATAGTGGCTCTTAAGCCGGGGAAAAGTTATGTGAAAACTCACCATCAAATGTACATGAAATGGACAGGAATCTGTCCATTTCATGTACATTTGATGGGTGAAAATGAAAATGATTTGGAAAGGTGTGAAAACTGGGTAAAGTGTTCCTGCATAGGGTCCCACTGTTCCAGGCTGATTAATGTGTGAAAATGGATAAATTGTACCCCGAAATAGTGTCTCTTAAGCCGGGTAAAAGTTATGTGAAAACTCACCATCAAATGTACATGAAATGGACAGGAATCTGTCCATTTCATGTACATTTGATGGGTGAAAATGAAAATGATTTGGAAAGGTGTGAAAATGATTTGGAAAGGTGTGAAAACTGGGTAAAGTGTTCCTGCATAGGGTCCCACTGTTCCAGGCTGATTAATGTGTGAAAATGGATAAATTGTACCCCGAAATAGTGTCTCTTAAGCCGGGTAAAAGTTATGTGAAAACTCACCATCAAATGTACATGAAATGGACAGGAATCTGTCCATTTCATGTACATTTGATGGGTGAAATGTACAAGCAGCAGAGTGCATACTGTCTCTGCTCTAAGCAGGCTCCCACTGTCCCAGGCAGAGCTCCAGGGTCATGCACATGGCTTTATTACCCCGGAATGAGGGTGTGAAAGCTGGGTAAAGTGTTCCTGCACTGTTCCAGGCTGATTAATGTGTGAAAATGGATAAATTGTACCCCGAAATAGTGTCTCTTAAGCCGGGTAAAAGTTATGTGAAAACTCACCATCAAATGTACATGAAATGGACAGGAATCTGTCCATTTCATGTACATTTGATGGGTGAAAATGAAAATGATTTGGAAAGGTGTGAAAATGATTTGGAAAGGTGTGAAAACTGGGTAAAGTGTTCCTGCATAGGGTCCCACTGTTCCAGGCTGATTAATGTGTGAAAATGGATAAATTGTACCCCGAAATAGTGTCTCTTAAGCCGGGTAAAAGTTATGTGAAAACTCACCATCAAATGTACATGAAATGGACAGGAATCTGTCCATTTCATGTACATTTGATGGGTGAAATGTACAAGCAGCAGAGTGCATGCTGTCTCTGCTCTAAGCAGGCTCCCACTGTCCCAGGCAGAGCTCCAGGGTCATGCACATGGCTTTATTAACCCGGAATGAGGGTGTGAAAGCTGGGTAAAGTGTTCCTGCACTGTTCCAGGCTGATTAATGTGTGAAAATGGATAAATTGTACCCCGAAATAGTGTCTCTTAAGCCGGGTAAAAGTTATGTGAAAACTCACCATCAAATGTACATGAAATGGACAGGAATCTGTCCATTTCATGTACATTTGATGGGTGAAAATGAAAATGATTTGGAAAGGTGTGAAAATGATTTGGAAAGGTGTGAAAACTGGGTAAAGTGTTCCTGCATAGGGTCCCACTGTTCCAGGCTGATTAATGTGTGAAAATGGATAAATTGTACCCCGAAATAGTGTCTCTTAAGCCGGGTAAAAGTTATGTGAAAACTCACCATCAAATGTACATGAAATGGACAGGAATCTGTCCATTTCATGTACATTTGATGGGTGAAAATGAAAATGATTTGGAAAGGTGTGAAAATGATTTGGAAAGGTGTGAAAACTGGGTAAAGTGTTCCTGCATAGGGTCCCACTGTTCCAGGCTGATTAATGTGTGAAAATGGATAAATTGTACCCCGAAATAGTGTCTCTTAAGCCGGGTAAAAGTTATGTGAAAACTCACCATCAAATGTACATGAAATGGACAGGAATCTGTCCATTTCATGTACATTTGATGGGTGAAAATGAAAATGATTTGGAAAGGTGTGAAAATGATTTGGAAAGGTGTGAAAACTGGGTAAAGTGTTCCTGCATAGGGTCCCACTGTTCCAGGCTGATTAATGTGTGAAAATGGATAAATTGTACCCCGAAATAGTGTCTCTTAAGCCGGGTAAAAGTTATGTGAAAACTCACCATCAAATGTACATGAAATGGACAGGAATCTGTCCATTTCATGTACATTTGATGGGTGAAATGTACAAGCAGCAGAGTGCATACTGTCTCTGCTCTAAGCAGGCTCCCACTGTCCCAGGCAGAGCTCCAGGGTCATGCACATGGCTTTATTACCCCGGAATGAGGGTGTGAAAGCTGGGTAAAGTGTTCCTGCACTGTTCCAGGCTGATTAATGTGTGAAAATGGATAAATTGTACCCCGAAATAGTGGCTCTTAAGCCGGGGAAAAGTTATGTGAAAACTCACCATCAAATGTACATGAAATGGACAGGAATCTGTCCATTTCATGTACATTTGATGGGTGAAAATGAAAATGATTTGGAAAGGTGTGAAAATGATTTGGAAAGGTGTGAAAACTGGGTAAAGTGTTCCTGCATAGGGTCCCACTGTTCCAGGCTGATTAATGTGTGAAAATGGATAAATTGTACCCCGAAATAGTGTCTCTTAAGCCGGGTAAAAGTTATGTGAAAACTCACCATCAAATGTACATGAAATGGACAGGAATCTGTCCATTTCATGTACATTTGATGGGTGAAAATGAAAATGATTTGGAAAGGTGTGAAAATGATTTGGAAAGGTGTGAAAACTGGGTAAAGTGTTCCTGCATAGGGTCCCACTGTTCCAGGCTGATTAATGTGTGAAAATGGATAAATTGTACCCCGAAATAGTGTCTCTTAAGCCGGGTAAAAGTTATGTGAAAACTCACCATCAAATGTACATGAAATGGACAGGAATCTGTCCATTTCATGTACATTTGATGGGTGAAAATGAAAATGATTTGGAAAGGTGTGAAAATGATTTGGAAAGGTGTGAAAACTGGGTAAAGTGTTCCTGCATAGGGTCCCACTGTTCCAGGCTGATTAATGTGTGAAAATGGATAAATTGTACCCCGAAATAGTGTCTCTTAAGCCGGGTAAAAGTTATGTGAAAACTCACCATCAAATGTACATGAAATGGACAGGAATCTGTCCATTTCATGTACATTTGATGGGTGAAATGTACAAGCAGCAGAGTGCATACTGTCTCTGCTCTAAGCAGGCTCCCACTGTCCCAGGCAGAGCTCCAGGGTCATGCACATGGCTTTATTACCCCGGAATGAGGGTGTGAAAGCTGGGTAAAGTGTTCCTGCACTGTTCCAGGCTGATTAATGTGTGAAAATGGATAAATTGTACCCCGAAATAGTGGCTCTTAAGCCGGGGAAAAGTTACGTGAATATGGGGTGAAGTATATGGACACTTGAGCACCAGCAAGACCCCCACCTCCATAACCTTGTGCACCAGGCGAACCTGTGTACCCACACTTAAGCACTCCCCCACGGACTACACCAAGAGGGAACACCGGTCAGAAGTTCGTGCCCCTGGTAACCTGAATTACATTAAAACTGTTATGCATTGAGGATTTTAGACTACACCAAGAGGGAACACCGTTCAGAAGTTCGTGCCCCTGGTAACCTGAATTACATTAAAACTGTTATGCATTGAGGATTTTAGTCCGAGACGAGTGCTTAAAATTTGTCCTGCCGGTGGCAGGGACTTTGCATTATAAGTGGACGTACATTTCCATTGGGCGGACATTTGTACATTTCAAGGACAAATCCCATGTTAACTCTGTCCATAAGGCAGACCTTTCCCTTACATACCGTTGAGGATTTGCATTTTAAATGCTGTTTCAATTTGTTTTTACACTGAGATTAAAATAAGGAAAGATGAGGCCATTCATGACCTTCTTACACAGTTTTTTTTTTTTTTACCACTAGTTTAGCAAACAACCTGGAAATGGGAGTTTCATTATTTGTTATACTTGTTTACTTATTTAGCAAACCAGATCTAATGTGTGGATTAGTTAGCTTGAGCCAACTGGTTGGTTGATTTTGTTTTCAGGAGTGGGCCTTCCTGATTGTTTTCAAGTTTTGTAAAAATTAACCAAAAAACAATAACAACACACCACTAAAATGCAAAATATGCTAAATAAATTGGCACAACTTCTCTGTTTTTTGCTTTCAACTTCTAGTTGTGTTTTTTGAACCTGTAAAACATGAAATAACACCTCTTTCTTCTTCAGAATATTTTTAAGTGTAGTTCTTCCAGTATAGGCACATCTCATTACTAGGTCAATAATCAATCGATTAAAATATTTAATCGTGATTAATCGCATGATTACGGAGCCCCTCCTAAAGGGACATGAACAAAAACAAAAAAAAACAGAGAGAGAAAAAAAAAAGTCAGGATAACGGGTTAGTATCTCGTGCGCATGAGATACTAACTTGTCTGCACGAGATACTTTCTCGTGAGCACTAGAAACTTTCTTGTGCGCACGAGATACTGACCCGTTATCCTAACACGTTATCCTAACCCGTTATCCTAACCCGTTATCCTAACTTTTTTTGTTGAGAAAGTTACCAGTGCGCCAAGGAGGAAGTGGAGCGCACAGGAGACAACCTTTTCATTGTAGACTGTTATGTTTACGTGGGGAAATGACAGTGCATACATTATTTGAGATATATTTCGTACCCAGACTTCACTTTGAGGACATGTCGTCCAGGGGTGTGTGGTCACTCCAGGAGGCAGCGGGACGTATAACTCAGAGAAGAGCAGCACCAGCGCTCAAAGAGCTTTTACGCACCGCCTACTCTGTGTTTAACTTCATTGAACAGCTATAAAGAGTGACCACAGGCTGTTACCACACACACCTCTACACACACACACACACACGCGCGCGCGCACACACACACACACACACACACACCTCTCCACATGGCCCCTCCACAAGGGGGGTGCTGAGGGCGCTGCAGCACCCCCTAGCGGCGGGCAGGGGGTGCGGAGCTCCCCTGTCTGAATTATTATTTGACGGTTATTGCTGCTCCCGGTGTGCATAATCTGTGTAATATGTAGCCAATAAATTCCACATTGTTGGCTACAATTCTGTAGCCCCAGACAATTCTACCTCAATAATATAATACATTAACCGTGCTTTACGTGAGAGGACGGCAGGACTGTAATTTCCAGTGTTCAGTGAATGCAACAGAGGCATGACACCAGACCAATCAGAGAGTTGCATGGAAATGAAACAAGCTGGAGGAGAGCTCTCTTCTGAGACTGAGAGGCTCAGGTGAGCTAAAGGACTCTCTGAGTGTTTAGATAGTTCACTTAAGTCTAAGTTATCTCAGTGGGTCTCAAACGGTTTTGTCACAAATTATTCAAAAGATTATTTCCGCGGCACACCTTCATATGATCACTATAGTTATAAAAAAAATAAGAGAATAAAGGAAAAACAGTTATGAAATACTATATGGCAGTAAAACAAGAATACAGTTTGAAAGGGGAGTGATTTGTAAAATATCCATAAAGAAAAAGTAAATCTGTTTACAGTTCTGTTTCATATGGGTGATGAGGGATGTATCCATAGATCTCTTAATGTTGCTCTCAAAGTGCACCAGATTGATGCTTTTAACTTCAATATTTAACAAAAATCTTCCCGGGGGAGCATCCCCCCGGACCCCTCTAGTGGAGGTGAGGTCCGCTCATGACTCGTAAAAAATAGCACTTTACCCCTGCCTAGCCGTGAGTTGATTATCGAGCCTTCATTGTAACAGTCGTGTACTGTGTGTTTGCGTGTGGGGAGTGCTTTTGTGCGTGCTCTATAGTGCCCATAATAGTGTTCACTGGAGTCCAGCACCTCAGCACCCCCACTCAAAATACCTTCCCGCACCTCTGCCTCTACACACATCGAACTGCCCGATTACTCCCTCTTTTATTAGTTTTATGAAGGAGATGTCCGGTCACCAGGGCGCATGACGGGCGGACTGGGACTAAAAATCATCCCGGGAATCTCACCCAGCCCAGCCCACGTAAACTGTCAATGGGGGGAGCCTCGCTGCGGGGAAACGGTGGACCTAGTGGCCCGACCGGCCCACTTCGGTACCGGCACATTGGGATTCGTCCCATATGCAAATGTCTGTTTATTATCATTTGAACAATGACAAATATTCTAATGAATAATAAACACAACAACCTCTGAACATTACAAATATTCGCCTCAATTCAACCTGGAACCTCTCTCATACAATACAATAATACAATACAAAGTGAGTGTGTGTGTGTGTGTGTGTGTGTGTGTGTGTGTGTGTGTGTGTGTGTGTGTGTGTGGAGAGAAACTATGATGGATCGTTGGACGCTGCAATCATGTTGCATGCGCTATCCGTGCTGAGTGTGCTGACTTTTCGTACAATGTCCCACTGTCTGGGTACCTGCATAAAGTCAAGTGCTCGGCGCAATTGTCGGCAAAATGTCGCTCCTCTGTTTTTATTGAAACAGATCCTTATATCCGTTAGCGCACCAGAGGCCTGTACTACGAAGCCGGTTCAACGTAACCTGGATATGTTTGAGTTAGCCGGTTGGCCTAACCCAAAACATACGCGCTCTCGCTAAGCGGTCCTACGACGCTGGTTATCAAGTGGATCGCCAGCCGTGTCCTATCTAGTTAGGTGCGCGTTCACATGAAAGGGGTGGTATTTTGAGCATTCGACCAATCACAAACATGGACAAGCGTACTGACAGCGCTGCGTCATACTTCCTGAATGAAAAGTGAACTTTAATATTAGTCAAATATGAAGAAGTTAAACTTTAAACATCCATGACTTAAACACTTTATCCAGGATAAAAGCCACATAGCTGCACCTGCAAGGTGAATACAGCTGGCAAAAGAAAAAGTTTTGAATGCGTACATTAACAGGTTTATGATATCACTGCCCCTTCTAAAACACGATCTGACTTTAATTACATTTGACTCGAGTGTTTCGTCAACTTAATGTGTTGCTTAAAATAATACTTCTGCATACAGTATGTGACACTGTGAGTGTTGCACGGCCAGATACGGCTCAAGAAGCTGACTCAGATAAAGAAATATATGATACATTATGATGTGATATGAATGATAATGGGACACATCGACGTCTGTACTCAGTGTACTTGTGTTGTGGCAGATATTTAAGTAAGCTTTCTTAAGGCTAATGTTATAATAGTCAGATTGCTTTGAAGATGGGAGGTGATATTCTATTCATTTTCACGTTCACACAGTCAGTTGATTTTTGCCGGCCGTCTTTCCTGCAACGGCAGTTTTTCTGTATTTCCTTTCTCCTGAAACTATCAATCATTATGTCATTTCAAAATCTGAAGGGAAAAATCAAACAATTCTCAAAATGTTTAACAATCTGAAAAGGAAAAGTTAGGCAAACATTCAAAGACTTTTGTAAAAACCTGGAAAGGAAAGATTGAACATTCTTAAAACTTGAAACATCATTGTAGGTCTGTCTGTGCATGGATAATACATTAAAGAGTAGTGTTGTTAAGCCTGATTGCTGGACAATTAAGGATATTAACATTATCTGTTATAATATTAGAAATATCTTATTATTCAATACCTTATAATCTGAAAATATCAATTAATTTATTTTGTTTAGTGTGAAAGTGTAATCTGATCTGACAAAATATATTTATCACCACTATTTAACACGTCTGTTCATTGGAAATATAAAACAATCATTAATTGTACATCTGTAAACATCTGGTCATACAATTCAAATGTTATCTTTGTACGAGAGCTGGAAGAATATGTCCTCCTGACTCGTTCTCCTCCTCTCTTTATGACACAGAGTGTCTGGTGTGTAAAGGCATCCTGATACTGTATAGATTAGCACTGAGGTGCTGATTGGCTCAAACTCTTCTTCATCAGAGCGCCATATTTCAACCCCCCCCCCCCCCCCAATTGCTCTGCTTTGTGTGGCTTTCATTCAGTGAGCACTGTAGTTGATCCCCCAGTGAAATGGAGGCTCATCTGCCTGCATTCCTTCTGTTATCTGCTTGAGAGAAGTGCAACTGCGTATTCCAAGTGATGCATCCCCCCCCCCCCGTGATGGGAGAGGTTAGGAAGACATCTGCTCCTCCAAGAAACAAGGAACCTTGTATGAAGCCTCTGAAGCCCTCGCTCGTTCCGCAGGGTTGTCTGCTTGAGCCCACCGAGCAGAAAGATAAAGAAGCATCCCATCTCCTCAGAAAGTTGAAGAGTAGAATCCTCTCATCTCGAACGACCTCGTGCTTTCTTGCCCGTGGCTGGGGGTGCCCTCTGCAGCCGGAGAGTATGACCCTCTCTCTCTGACCCTTGGCCTTCAGAGCTGTCCTAGTTATTGGGTTAACACTGGATATGGATGTTTTCCTGAGTGAAGACAACTCAAGGTAATGGATTAGCACATTATCATTTAATTACAAAAATAGGATAGGCCCCTCAGAATTATTTGGGAGCCTTCCTGACACATAAATGTAAGGTTTGTGTTAGTCATTTAAAATGCAAGAATCATATACTCATCAGTCCAAAGCAGAGACATTTTATTTTAAGTTAAAAGTGAGCTAGTCCCTGTGGATATAACTCCTTCTCAATTATTCTAAATGTTGTATTAATTCACCATTTACCTTTTGATAAAAGATTAGTTTATCAGAAATACATTTCTTCTTCCATAAAACATAGGTTTGAGAAATAAATGTTCCAATATGAAATCAATTACTCAATATAATTGACTCTCCCCTCCCTTTTCTTACATATGTCACATATGAAATAATAACTCAGGAGTCCATTTAAACATGGTATCGTCTATAATCTATCAATCGAGAAGACTCAGTATCAGTATGCAACTCGCAAATATCCCTTCTCTCTTTTCCATCCCTCTCTTTCTCATCACCCTCTTTTCCTCATCTCTCTCTCCTCTCTTCCACATCCCTCTCTTTTCTCACTTCTGGTACATATGAAATACAACTTGGGAGTCCATGTAAGCATGGTATAGATCATAATCCATTACTTGAGAAGACTCAGTATCACCTGTGTGCTGCTTACAAAAAACAATTGTGAGAAACATATATTATGCAGGAAATGTATACCCTTGTTGAAAAACAATGAATGATAGTGGGTGTCTGAGGGTGTCATTACTGAGAAATGTCAAACAAATTCAAAACCTTACATTTGAAAACAGGTTTGCATTCCTCCACTTAAGGCGACGTTATCAATGGAAACAATAAAAGCTAATTGTTTTGACGTAGAATCTATAAATTGAATTCTTAGAGAAGAACAGAATGGTCGTATTGTAGCCTGAGATTCGTGCAGCCTCTAGTTTTACCAGGTGGAAACATGGTCCATATAATGTGAATACATGCATAATTAGACAGTAAGAGGCCCTTGACATTAGGCCTATACTAAAAATAGTAGGGGATTTTAAGAGCTTGCCAACTTACAGGCATCCTCTGCATAGCAGTATGAATAGCCTTAAAAAACAAACAACCCACTCTGTGGTAACGAGAGTCATATTTTTGACCCAAATGCCCTAAGTGAAGCCATTAGTCTCATCTGACTGACCCAAGGGGTGGTGCTGGTGTGACAGGGAGGCTTCCAAGTGTTCAAAGCAGATTTTTATTGATTGGGATAAACCCCTTGAGATGCACCATCTCGTTTTCAAGGGGGTCCCGACAATAGCAACAACTTACAGACATACATAAACAAAAAGACAAAATGCAAAACATGACACACAAGACAAACCACATACAGTCTGTTAAGTAAAATTCAAGCAATGCACACAATCATTACAATTTGAGACAGTCAAGCAAATCAGTTTCATCAATATCAGTTAATAACAAGTACAGACCAGTTGAAAGTGAGATGATAATGCATGTTTAAACATACCCAATGATGCAAAAGATCTTATGGCAGCAGGTAAAGTATTCCAGTCAGTTGGGGCTTTGAACATGAACGCTCTTCTGCCAATCAATTTTTTTGCAGAGGGGACAGAGAAATAAATCTGAACAGAATGTCTAACTTGATGATTTGACAAGTAGGGTACAAAATACTGCTTTAAATAAGGGGGATAGTTAAGATAAATGCATTTAAATATCAGCTGGAGCCAATGCATGTGTCTTCTTACATTTAAAGAAGGCCATTTAAGTTGGTTATACATTGTGCAGTGATGTGTACGAAAAGGACAACCAAGAACAAATCTGCATAGTCTGTTGTAGGCTATGTTGAGTGGAGCAAGATCTGATTTATGTGCATTTTGGTAGACAACATCACAATAGTCCATAATCGGAAGAATAAGTTGAGAAGCAATTCTCTTTCGGACACTGAGCGTAAAACAATTGCGAGAGCGGTGTAAAACACCGATTCCGTAATTGACTTTTTGTATTACATGCTTTATATGTAGTTTAAATGAAAGTTCAGAATCTAGCCATACACCAAGATATTTCAACTTTATGCAGAGGAGTGCCATCCTTACATGTTATTACTACATTAGGTTTGGATTTGAGCTTCTGCCTGGTACCATAGACCATGGTATAAGATTTTGTTTTGTTAAGCAGTAGTTTATTGTGTGATAGCCAGTCCTGTAAGATATTAAAATCCGATTGAAGAGAGATCTGAATTTGTGAAAAATCTGATTTGGATGTATATATGACAGTGTCATCAGCATAAAGGTGAGTACAACAATTAATGAGACAAGAAGATAAATCATTTATGTAAATAGAGAACAGAAGTGGGCCCAGAGTTGATCCTTGGGGTACACCCTTTTGTTGGATCAACAGGTCAGACTGTTTTCCATTAACAACCACACATTGCTTTCTACTGTGAAGGTACGAGTTAAACCATAACACTGTATTATTAGAAATGTCAATGCCGTAAAGTTTATCCAAGAGCAGATATCGATCAACGAAATCAAAGGCTTTTGTCAAGTCAATAAAAATGGCACCTGTGAGTTCACCATCATCTGCAGCAGAGTACAAGTCATTCGTAAATTTAAGCAAGGCAGTTGTTGTGGAGTGATTATGCCTGAAACCAGATTGAACCGGAGATAAAATATTATAAGTATTGAGATAATGTGACAGTTGATTATAAATTATTTTCTCCAAAACTTTGGAAATAGAACAGATTATAGAGATTGGTCTATAATTATTTGTATCAAGTAAATCACCACCTTTATGCAGTGGAATGATGCGTGCACATTTCCAAATAGTCCGCAACTCACAGGTGGACAAAGACAGGTTGAAGAAATCAGCAAGTGGGTACATGAGAATATGGGACACCAGTTTTATGAACCTGTTTTCTTTACCATCGAGTCCTGCACTGCCATCCAATTTTAATTCTGTGATAGCATTATGAACTTCGTGTGGTAGAATCTTCTTAAAAGAAAAAGAACTGTTGCAGTATGAGTTACTATTAGAAATACCAGTCGTCAAATAGGAGTCAGATAGTAGTGTGGAACATACATTAGCGAAATGCTGATTAAATATTTGGGCAATGGATAATGGGTCATGAATTATTGTATCAGCAGTTCTTATTTTATTAATAGAATGTTTACCTGATTTATTTAAAATAGATTTCATTTTAGTCCAAAATTGCTTGGGATACTTAAAGTCCGATGTGAGAGATTCTTTATAGTAGTTGGATTTAGCATTTCGGGTTTTGGTTTTACTCAGATTTCGGAGATGCCTGTATACTTCCCAATCGGCTATAGTTCTTGAATGACGATATATCGACCATGCTTTATCCCTTTCCCTAAAGAGACTGATGAGTTCAGAATTGATCCAAGGGAGATGTTGAGCTTTGACCTTAACCGTTCTCACAGGTGCATGTTTGTTCATGACATCAGTGAGCTCTTTATGCAGAAAATCCCAAGCATCTTGTACAAAAGGTATTAGTTGAAATCTGTCCCAATTAAGGGCAACAACATCATTAATAAATAAATCAATATTCAATTTTTTATATTGTCTGATTTTGACTAGTTTTGGAGGTAGTTTAATTAATTTGATTTTCCATATGTAATAAACAATTGAATGATCGCTGAAGCAATCCGACATGACACCAGCTTTTAAGATTCTGTCAGGGTGTGACACCAGTATCCAGTCAAGCAGAGATTGGGTTCTAAGAGTGATACGAGTTGGCTCATTAATTAGTTGTTTAACGTTTTTTCTCTCTATCAGATGATTTATCCAACCAATTTTTGTTGGAATCACCAAGCAAGATTATTTCATTTCCGCAGGAAATGGAGTTGATAGTGTCAATTATATGGTTAAAAGACTCTGCAGGTGAAGAAGGTGGCCTATAGATGCTACCAATAGTTAAGCATTTATTTTCATGAAAAATAATTTTAAGAAAAATGCATTCAAAATGTAGAGGCTCTATAGAAGTAGCAATTAGCTCAGTCACAAGGTCAGAGGAGACATACATAGCCACACCTCCACCCCTGCTGCATCTATCGGATCTGTAAAGCAAATAATTTGTGATTTGTAGTTCACTATCGGAAATGTTACTATTAAGCCAAGTTTCAGAGAGTGTGATGATTTTAGGTTTATGTAGAACAACCCATATCCGAAGTAAATCAATTTTGGGCAATAGGCTCCTGATATTCAAATGAATGATTGTTATACCCTTTAATTCATCCAGTCTGGAAATAATAGCAAATAATGTTCCTGTCACTTGTTACGCATACATGCGATTCATGATTGTAAAGATTGCTAGATTCAACCATTAATGTAAAACAGACATACAAAACATTCAAACACAAAAAGAAAAATACAGAAAAACACAAAACAACCTTTAAGAAGGCCCAGCAGCCCTGGACACCAAATCCCAGAGCATTACCATGAATAAACTTAAACATAATAAATAATTACACAGAGCTCAGTCTGCATTACGAAGAGGTTAAAGAAGTCATAGCTCAAAGAAATTCATCCGAACAAACACAAACATTATTTAACAATAACAGCCACTCGGGGCAGTATTGCAATAGTAGTAGTGGGCTCTAACGTGCCAAAGAAGAAGTAGTGACGTCAACGTCACTGTAAAATGTAAACAAACAACACAACTGAAAGAGCCAGGCGGGTGCCCACCTGTTATATTAAGTTATAATAAACACAAAAGAGAGTGTCAACAACATCTCAGCAGTCATGACACGTCACGTAAACAGGTCTCTGTTTTTAGAGAAGATGAGAAAAATAAAAAGCAAGAGAAGAGAAGAGAGGAAACCGAGGAGAAAGTCACTTAGCTGCACCATCGAAGTGGATCAACATGCTACCATTAGCAGCAGCCTCATCTCTAGGGATGTTCGTCACCCATTAGAGTTTGAGGTAGACATGAAGACTGCCTCCGCGTCTTCGTGGGTAGAGAAGCGTTGTTGTGTGCCATCAACAACAACGCAGAGGGTGCACGGGTAGAGGAGAAAGTACTTCATGTTGAGTTCACGGAGCTTGCGTTTGACTGGATCGAAGCTCCGGCGTCTTCTGGTAAACTCAGGACTGAAATCGGGATATATGCTGATGTGTTTCCCGTTGTAGTCCAGAGACTTTTTCTCCCTGGCAAGACAAAGGATTTTAACTTTGTCCTGGAAGTTCAGCAGCTCGATCATGATGGCCCGCGGGCTGGCACGGGAGTTTTGCCTGGCAGTCGGTGAGCGGTGTGTCTCAATGATCGGCAGGGTAGGGAAGGCATCTGGCCCCAGGAGCTGCGGGTTGAGCCGAGACATGAAGCCGATAATGTCACTGCCTTCAGCGGACTCCTGGATTCCTACGAAGCGAAGGTTAGAATGTCGGCTCCGGTTCTCCAAGTCATCAACTTTAGACATTAGGAAGGAGTTGTCTTTCTCAAGCTGCTTGACCCGAGCGACACACTCGTGTACATTGTCCTCATTAGCCCCGACACGCTGCTCTAACAAATTGACCTGGTCTCCCAGACTAGACAGGGAATTGTGTATCCTGCTCAAGCTACACTCAATGGTATCCATTTTTGAGTCAATGTGAGTCAGCATGTCTGTCTTGATTTGCTGAATCGCGTCCCACAAAGTTTGCAGAGACATGTTTCCCTCCATAGTTGCAAAAATACGATAATCCAGAGACCGTAGTGAGCCACTTTGCTATGTTATTCAAATGATCATGGGTTCAGATCATGTGGATCAATGATATGAGCATTAAAGAGCTAATTTAACAGCAAAAAACAGACGAGCTTGAGATGCGCTTACTCACGCTGCGACCATCTTGATTTTTGTAGGCTACGGTTTTTAATTAATGTCATTGCATGTAGAGCAGCCATAGTATCTCTGCGACTGCACTCAGCCGGACTTTAGCAGGGCAGAACTGGGTGAATTTCAGTGAAGCCATCCAAGGCCATAGACAAAATGGAACCACTTACTAACAAATGGGACACAAGGTCATCAACGTCTCTCTTTACCATTGGCCTAATTGTAAAACAAATTAGTGGGAAAAATGTGGAACACTAATCCATCATCATGTGAAATTTTGAGTTAATTTAAATAATTACTTATGGGTTGAAATCAAATTAACATTAACATTAGAACTAAAGTCAGTCAAAATTGGACTCGCACGGATCAGAATCTAAGCAATTCACCATTTTCCCAGCTCTGTAATCAAAAGGACAACACGATTAGGTACATTGAGGGAGTGTTAAAACACCCAGACATGCATACGTATCTTATTCTAGTAGAGATCAGAGGACAAGGTCTAATGTTGTGAACTAAATCATCAAGTCAGAGTTTTAGTTATTTTATCTTAGGGACCACATTTCATTTAATAATTAATCTTGAATTAATAATAACTCTAAAGAAGGCAACAATTTACAAAGTGGATAAGGCGAATACTCATCCAAAGTGTGTGTGTGTGTGTGTGTGTGTGTGTGTGTGTGTGTGTGTGTGTGTGTGTGTGTGTGTGTGTGTGCATGGGTGTGTGTGTGAACAGCTTGTCTGCTCAAGGTTTAAAACATAACAGCAGTGAGAATGTTTATGAGAAACAATTCGTAGCTTAGACTGAACTCGAAGGAAACTAGACTGGAATTTTTTTGGAAGAAATCAAAACACTTAGCTTAAGCTGGGTTAATACTCTCTTTATGGTATTTAAATTGGGCTCGAGTAGAACCCCTTCATGTTGGCTTGCAACACAAAGTGATACTGACCTCTGTCTGTTAGGATTTGGAAGTCTCGTGATTTAAAGTGTGGGCCTGTGAAGTAGAGGCCCTTGGAAAACAACATCTGTCTTCGAACTGCAATTACTGATCTTAAAGAGATTGCAACATTATACTCCTTAAAAAATGACTCAATTCATTTAACCCATTTATTATGCACACAATAAAAAAACCTCAGCAAATATATTGATCCTGGCTTAACTTTACTCTGTTGTTCATAAGCTCGGTTTCAGAAAACCTGTCAGTAGTTTAACAACTAATTTTAGTAATGTCTATGGAGACTAATTGGTTGATACGAGAAATAATTTGAAACAGTTTAATAAAGAATGTTAAACTATATTTAAAATAGGGCTGTCAAGTTAACGCGTTAATAACGCGTTAAAGCAAAAAATAATTAACACCAATAATTATATTAACGCGATTAACGCATGTGTATTTTTTGTCCTCGGCCGCCCCGTAGTTTCAGTGTCACAGTCTGCTTTCTCACTCACCTATTTTCTGCATTATCATTCCTTAGTCACCTGGTAGTCACACCCTGTCTCTCTCTCTCTCACTCTGTTACACCCATCAGCTCCATTAGTATTTAGGCCCACTTCACCTTCACCTCAGTGCCAGATCGTACTTCGCAGCATGCTTGTCTTTCCCGCACTACTCCTCAGATTGCTCTCCCGGTTTCGACCCTGCCTGTCCCTGACCAGCCTGCCTCGCCTGCTCCCTGACCCGTTCTGTGCCTACGACTCCCGTCCTGCCTTCTCCCGGAAACCTCGCCTGTCCCCGACCAGCCCTTTGCCTACTATCTGCCGTGTTGTCTCCTACCAGCCTATTGACTCTAATAAAGCTGGTTACCGACTATCTCTGGTTTCCCGTGTTCTGCATTTTGGTCCTCAGCTCGTTTGTGACAGATCTTAAGGGGGGGGTTCTGTCACAGTCTGCTTTCTCACTCACCTATTTTCTGCATTATCATTCCTTAGTCACCTGGTAGTCACACCCTGTCTCTCTCTCTCTCACTCTGTTACACCCATCAGCTCCATTAGTATTTAGGCCCACTTCACCTTCACCTCAGTGCCAGATCGTACTTCGCAGCATGCTTGTCTTTCCCGCACTACTCCTCAGATTGCTCTCCCGGTTTCGACCCTGCCTGTCCCTGACCAGCCTGCCTCGCCTGCTCCCTGACCCGTTCTGTGCCTACGACTCCCGTCCTGCCTTCTCCCGGAAACCTCGCCTGTCCCCGACCAGCCCTTTGCCTACTATCTGCCGTGTTGTCTCCTACCAGCCTATTGACTCTAATAAAGCTGGTTACCGACTATCTCTGGTTTCCCGTGTTCTGCATTTTGGTCCTCAGCTCGTTTGTGACATTCAGAGCACATTGAGTTTAATATACCATCTACAAGCTGATGCTGACAGCCCCGTTGATGCTGACAGCCCCGCTCCTGCCGCCCGCTTGCGGCAGACCACACTTCCACGCTCACCGGCAAGCACCGACTGGCCATCGGGAGGACCCGGAGGGTGTGTGTATGTGTGGCCCGAGCGAGAGAGAGACCTTACGTGTATTGTTGTTGTTAGCATCTGGTGCTAGCTAGCTGCGCTAACGGATATAAGGAGCTGTTTCAATGAAAACAGAGGAGCGACATTTCGCCGACAACTGCGCCGAGCACTTGACTTTATGCAGGAAGCCAGACAGCGGGACATTGAACGAAAAGTCAGCACACTCAGCACGGATAGTGCGCGCAACATGATTGCAGCGTCCAGGCAGCTCCCGTTCGAGCATATGCCTTGAGTTGCACATAGCTCCAACGATCTCACACACACACACACACACACACACACACACACACACACACACACACACACACACACACACACACACACACACACACACACACACACACACACACACACACACACCAGAGAGGTTCCAGGTTGAATTGAGGCGAATATTTGTAATGTTCAGAGGTTGTTGTGTTTAATATTCATGAGAATATTTGTCATTGTTTAAATGATAATATACATTTGCATAAAGCAGGGGTGGCCAACCAGTCAGAGGTTAAGAGCCACATTTTTTCTATGTTACTGCAAAGATCCACATCAAAACACACAGTCACTGATACTGCTTGTTTCAGTTTTTTGTTTTCTGGAGACAAGATTTCAACCACGTCACAGATGCATTTTTGTGGCATTGGCATATATTTTTTTTAAATCCTCTGGAGCAGAGAGAGGAGCTGTGGATTATTGTTATTGATTAATGCATCAGTGTTTCTTAGGGTCAAAAACACTAAACTCACAATTTAAAGCGTTTAGTTTATTTAATAAAAGAGCACATGTTCAGTGTGAAAAGTGACAGTAGTTATAGATTATTTGCCATTTGGTGCTGTATATATATTTAAAAAAAAAATTCTATATATTTTTTAAAGACCTGAATTTCAGGGGGGGTCGCGGGGCTCCGTTGGCGGGGCGCAGCACCCCCTCCAAGACAATGGTATTATTGTGATTGGCTCTTGGGCCACATCAAAATTAGACGCGCTGTCATCCTCTCATACTGACACCACACATACACACGTAGGGAGAGCCGGGACGAAAGTAACACGGGACGAAAGTAACACGGGACGAAAGTAACACGGGACAAAAGTAAAGGAGCGATTTTATCCGAGCCCAAACAACTTTGACCGGCGAAATTACGTCAGAATTATCAGCATTCAATACTTAACAGACCTACTAAATATCAGGTTTAACTGTCAGGAGTAGCTAGTGTTGTCACGATACCAACATTTTGGTTTCGATACCAAGTCAAGAATTGCGATTCCAATTCTTTTTTTCGATACCTTTCTTAAAAAAAGGGAAACAGTCTTAAATGTAATTATTGTGCTTTATTTCACACCAGAACCATAACCATAACACAAACTTTTAAACAATGAGAACAATAAATAAAATAAATGACAAGAATTCGTATTAAATCAAATTAATACATTTCTTACAGACAGGCCTCGTGGTGTCCGCAGGCTTGCCCTCACTGTCAGAGATATAGCTCAAATACATCCAAATTTCGCTTCTGTCGTCTTTTTTGTCAACAAGCCGAGGCGCAGCGGCAGTTGCACTCCCACTTGCAGCCATGCTTCTCGTTTTCTCACATGCTCTGGCAGCTAGCGCGTGCACGAGAGAGGGGAGGGACTTAGAGCGTGCTTGAGAGGGGCGGGGCTTGGAGCGGGCTTGAGAGGGGCGGGACTGCAGGCACGGCTGCAGTGCAGGGAGTGGAAGCAGAGCGCTGAACACACACGGCTCTTAGTAAAGGAGTACTTTCCCCCGTCATTCTTAAAGTACCGATACTAATGAAACGGAGGAATCGTAACGTTTTTAACGGCAGGGTATTGCGGTACCTTTCAAGTATCGGTACACCGTGCAACACTTGTCAGGAGTCAGTGTCTCTCCCCCAAACTCACACAATTCGATATGAACTGAAGAGCCGCATGAAACTAGGCAAAGAGCCGCATGCGGCTCGAGAGCCGCGGGTTGGCCACCCCTGGCATAAAGCATATATGTCCACTCATATGTTGATAAGAGTATTACAAACTTGAAACATATTCCTCTAAGGAGCATTTAGAACAGATACAAAATGTGCGATTCATTTGCGATTAATCGCGATTAAATATATTATATTATTTATGTTTACATTTTCCTCTGCACACTCAGATGCAGGACATAAAAACACTCTTTTGCTATTTATTTTCATTTTGCAGCACATTTGCAGCATATTTATACTACAATATATCATTTTGCTTTACATCTTTACATTATTTATTTTTCTCAAGTCATTTACTTTTGGTGAGATAACTAAAGTTTTGTTCATTTTACCCTGGCTATGGACTGATTCATTATTAGTTGTTACAAAACATACACAAGACGGCGGGAAGACAAACCAATATAGACCCCCCATACAAACAATTAGACAAACAAACATGAACTCGTAATAAACAACAGCGTGACAGCAAAGTCCATCCAGCTCAATTTAGTCCGAATTAAGAGGTTTCAGAGGGGGTAGGGAATTATAGATGGGGCACCTTGACTCGCACGTCCACCCTTGTATACAAGTGCTAAGATCGTGCCTGAAGACCGTCCAAAAGCGATAACTAGCTTATCCTCTTGCGACAACCACTACTCCATCAGTGGCGCTATGAACCCCGACCAGGAGAACACAGAATTTTTCCGCTACCCTTTCTCTCCAACAACAGCACAGTTAACTGTAGTCCTACTCGACCAGCCTATACACCCGCCATCAAGTTCATCACAACGATGAAACACAGTTTTGTTCTACACTTGCTTGCCACTGCCCACCCGTGATCAATTAGCCTATAATTGTATGTATGCACCCCGGACCGCCACCAGTTTCTCCAGCAACGTAGGGAAGGCTCCCAAGCAATGTAGGGAACGCTCCTCCAGCAAGGTAGAGAACTGTGGCGCATCGGGTGATGCACGCACCTCGCTCTGCCCCGGCCTTGCCAGCAATGTAGAAGATGGTCACAAACAACGAGTGCTTTTAGACCATCTCATTTTTAATAGAGACGGCAGTCGTTTGAGTTAAAGATATAGACAAAAAGCTGTGACTTTCTCCCTCTCAGCTGCACGGCTGCAGCCACCCAGACACCCACCCAGGGTTTCCGTTGTCCGGTAATTACCGGTTTTTAGCTGGTAAAATTGAATAAAAACCGGTAAATTCAAAACCTGTCGGTCAAAATGTCCGATGCTCCGATCGATTGGCCGCCTGATCATTATCGGCTGATATTCACTCTTAATAGCTTGATCGGTGCTCTCTATAAAGGCCGATCAGGAGAGCTGGGTCTGATCGATATGGACATAAACGCGAGTGAAGTGTAACCGGACGAGAGAGAGAGAGATCAGATCAGCTGCTGAGTCTGACCTGAAGCCCCGCCCACTGTTTAGCGCGCTGCATGAGAAACTGACGGGCTGTCAAGAGGGAGGGAGGGGGAGAGAGGGAGGGAGAGAGAGAGAGAGAGAGAGAGAGAGAGAGAGAGAGAGAGAGAGAGAGAGAGAGAGAGAGAGAGAGAGGATCCGTTTCTCCCGTGTTATTATTCAAAGTTAATGTAAACTTTTGAATAATGTACTTTATCTACTACAAGTAGTTTATTTGAATGTAATAATGATGTTGTTTGTTGTTTGTGGAATCATTTATTGAAAAATGAATCTGAATTTTTCGATCTGTTACGATTATAAACTGAAGCAATATAAAAACGAGCCCCATTAACTGAGTTTTAAACATCAGCATATTCGGTCCTAGTCCGGTAATTACCTGCTAACGGAAACTCTGCTACACAATTCTTATTATTATTATTGAAACATGACCGGTAAGTTTCAAATGTGCACCCACCCAGCGCTGTGTCAGTGCTTCACTATCAAATCCATTCCACTTGCTTATTGAGAGAATGTCCAAATCAATGAAACTCCGTACCATGTTTTCACTGCTACTTTGTACCAAGGCAGATTCCCCCATAGCGCACGCATGTTCAAGGAGTGTTGCCATAGTTGGACAGCACAGCTCAGATCTGTTGTATGAAGCGATGCCGGTAGCGGAGGTAAGGCACACACACCAAGTGTTCAGGACATTGTTAATACAGCGAAAATCAAAGCTGACGATCTCTTGGTTTGATATATATTCTCCCCCAGACAACATGGAAGACATTTTTTTTCGAAGAAGAGGAAAGTAAGTAATGAGCTGGTAGCAGTTAATCAGTTAACAGTGATGGCGGCAAAAGCGTCTGACTTTTTGAGAGGAGTTTCGTCTTTATGTTATGATAGAGAGATACAAATACTGAATAGTTTAGATGAGAAAAGGCATCGAAATGCCAGGTTACTAGTATTTATCATGTAAACAGGGAACATGAATAACCCCATCTCTCTGTGCTCATGTAAACACCATGATGTCCATGTGGAGTCGCAGTCAGTGTGTTTTACTGGAGCCTCAGTTCGATAAGAGATTATTTTCTGAGTTCTTTAACTTCGGTACTCTCTCTCAAAATGGTAATGTGCATTATGTTTTAATTGTACTTCTTATCATTCAGAAGCTTTTTGTGTGTGTTTATGTTTTACTGAGTGCTTATAGGCCATTTCCATCCCAGTATTCAGTTAACTGTTTATTTTCTGTGCACATTACATAGACTAGCTAATATTCTACACTGCTTGGGGCTTTGAGTCTTCAAAATGTCCAATGTCACAGACGGGGACTTACTTTAGAGTCAGTTGTATTTACATTCAGTATGACTTATTATGATTCAATGTGAAAGACTGAAAGAGTATACTGCTCAATAAATAATGATCACTTCACCACCTCTCTTGACATCTAGGTGCTTGAGAGTGAGTCAGAGGCAGAACAGGGACAGTGGAGAGAGGTCCATTGTTGAGGTGAGTGATGACAGGGAAATGACAGTTTAGAGTAAATTGTGATGTGGACTCTCATCCCAGAGTTTTAAGGAAATCTGTGGGGTTATTGAACAGGAAACATTTCAGTCAATGGGCATCATATGAGCAATATAGACAGAAGAGCAACATTTATTTGAACATTTAAGTCAATGATACCATTCCTAGGTGAACTTAACATCTGTATGGAGTCAGATCAGTCTCAATATTAATAAATGCTCACAGAAGGATTCACAAATGTATTTTGCGACACTCCACAACAATATCTCTCAATGTACTCACACATATTTATTGTTGTATATAAATGTACAAAAAATGGGCATTTAAACTGCTTTTCTTGTGAACCTCTGCATTTGTGTTTTGTTTTTTTGAGACTTCCCTGACGGAAATGACAAATGCATATCTTTTCAACAGGAAACAATGGAAATTATAACTAATTGTGGTTTTCTTTTACATTACTTAAACAAGAAATATTTATGTCAGAAATATACCTATATTTGTGAAACTTTTTTATCTTTGGATTTTTTTACATTTATATACAACAATAAATATTTTTGTGTGCATTGAAAAATATTTTTGTGGAGAGAGTCATTTATATATAAATCCCGAAATACATTTGTGAATCCTTGTGTGCATTTATTAATATTGAGACTGATCTGACTTCATACGTCCTAGGCTATGCTCACTTTCAAACTGTAAATCCACAATGCACCCTCAAATCATTGTAATTTATTTACACACAATGGCAGAGAGTGAAGTCAAGTGCTTTGAAACACAGCCCGGCGTCAACATAAGTTACACAATGCAAATATTATGTTTTAGAAATGACGAAAATCTTACACAGGGGATCCTTAATATTACGTTTTTGGCAGTATAAAAAACGTATGGCCTATTCAATTTTTCACTTTTGTTTGTAGGAAGAGAAGGAAAGATTAGACAGGGAGGAGAGTGAGAGCCAGTTTGAGAGGGACGAGAGTGAGAGGGACGAGAGTGAGAGCCAGGAGAGTGAGAGCCAGTTTGAGAGGTTCGAGAGTGAGAGCCAGGCTGAGATATATAGCAAGCCAAATCATCCTGACCCAAGAGTCATTCCACCCCAGCAACTTCCAAATATGACGCTAAGATTTCAGGAGAAGTGGTTCAGGGACTTAACGTGGCTTCATTATTCTCCTAGGGAGAATGGCGTATTCTGCTATTATTGCATGGAAGCCTTCAAAAGACAGAGTAGCACACTTGCAAAAAATATGGATCAAGCCTTTGTGTCCACTGGTTTTCGAAACTGGAGAAAAGCAATTGAGAAATGTTCAACCCACCAACTGAGTCAAGCACACAAAGTTGCAATCACAACACACACATAGCAACAAGAAAGTGTTGTAACTCAGCTGTCCACAGCCTAGGAACAGCAGCAAAGAGAGGCGAGATCATGTCTGCTCAAAGTAGTTCAGTCAATTCGTTTTCTTGCTCGTCAGGGTCTAGCTCTGCACCTACGATGGAGCTGCAAACATGTCCGTCGAAAGCAAAGGAGTTCAAGCACTTCTCAGAGAGAAGCAACCTCTTGCTTTGTATGTCCATTGTGGTCCTCACTGTGTCAACCTTGTGACTCAGACAGCCTGTAGCTCATCCTCTGTTGTGTCTGATGCACTGAATTTGGTCCACAAACTTGGCCCTCAATACCACTAGTCTGGAAAATATAAGACTATATTTAAAGAGATTGCCCAATCTGAAGCAGGGAGTTTCATAACTCTAAAGCCCCTCTGCCCTACACGATGGCTTGTGAGGCTAGTGGCCATTCAGGCAGTTGTAGGACAGTATGAAAAGGTATTGCTCAGTCTGGAGGAAATGGCTGCATATGGCTCCTCTGACACGTGCACAACCGCAAGAGGACTCCTGGAACGCCTTCAGAAGGGGCACACTTTGCTCTGCCTTCTTCTTGCCTCTGAAGCCCTTAAAGAACTAGAGTGCCTCAACCGCAAATGATACAAGAAGGCATGTTTTTGGGGGCCTTCATTTAGTCAGAGCAGTCTTTCCCAAAGTTAGAGTCAAAATGGGTCACGTACCTGTTTTTATGAGGTCGCCAACTGGCAGAGTTTTGTAATGTTCTTTTTACAATGAAATACATTTCATATACATTTAAAATTCATGTTTTGTTGTGTTCTTTATCAGTAGTTTTTAAATGTTGATGTTATGGCAATTCGTGATGTATTTTTGTAAGTTTGGGTCCTGGGGAGACACCAAATGTCTCTTTTGGATCTCGGGCTGAAAGAACTTGGGAACCTCTGGTCTAATCTGATTGATCATTTGATAACGTTAAATAAATGCATTTAACAGAAATTGCAACTATATGCAAGAGATGCTTGAGTTTAAATAAATAACGAGTGTTTTTTTTATTAAAGACGGCTCAGAATTAATAATCAAATATGTTTCCTTTCTTTACTACTGGATGAAATTACAAAATGTACCCATCATTTCCCTCATGCTAGTATAGCCACATAAAAGTATCAAACCACCTGTTAAAATGCACCAGAATACAGGAAATCCATTTTATTTTTTTCGTGGGGGAGGAGCACCCCCCTGTTATAAATGTCCCCCCCACATTCAGAATGCTTCCTACGCCCACTGTTCTGAAGATGTGTTGGTATCCTGCCGACAACGACAATTTGTAAGGGAAACTTCTGCAGCAATGGAGAGTCAGGACTCAGAGAGACACGAGGAGAGTTGAAGCTTTGATGTCAAACAATGATAGTTTACTGCAAGGATACGGCCGGAGAATTCATATCACAAGTCACAGCAGCAAAAGGTTCTGACTGCACGGGTGGGTTGCCATGTCAATTCTGATCCGCCTCCCATCTTGGTAGACCTTTTAACTAGTTTACAGAGAGTCAAATCCACATATTGGGGATGGGCGTAAACATCTGCAGACACAGGAGATGTCTCTCACATCTGTGGAGCTTAGAAAGCCAGCATTCTCACAGTCGTAACTCCCCCCCCCCCCCCCCTGTGCCCACCAGGTCATAAAACCTAGTATCAACATACGACTGCATTAACACATTCCTTACGGGAGATTAGAAGCAGGGATGGTCGTAAATTTCAACACACAGAATAAGGTTAAATAATATAGGAGCAAAGGAGAATTATTCCCTCACAGGCAGCAGGAGCGGGGCTGTCAGCATCAGCTTGTAGATGGTATTTTAAACTCGATGCGCTCTGAAACTACGGAGCGGCCGAGGACAAAAAATACACATGCGTTAATCGCGTTAAAATAATTAGTGGCGTCAATTTTTTTTTTGCGTTAACACGTTATTAACGCGTTAACGCACAGGGAAGTTTGGAAACAGGAGAAACTTGATTGTAAGGACATATAGTCACAGTGCATAATTGACAGCTTCAACTTAAGGTGTATTTGGTATAGGTGCAGAGCTTGTTAAATCGACTTGGGAAGAGTCACTGCTTGTTTTACTGAGAGTGCAGTCATTGGTTTTGTCACAAGTTAGACACCTATATTATTGTTTGTTTGATGCCTCATCTAAACTCTCCTGTCATTTCAGATCCCGCTTTCCCCCAGGCCCTTGTAATCAGCTCATTTCCCTCACCTGGTCTCCTCAGCCCTTCCCCTCACCTGTTACTAATTCCCTCATCACTCCACAGTATTTATACCACCTCATTTTCAGTTGTCAGTTGCCAGATTGTCTTGTCGTTTCCGCCAAGCTCTCCAGTGAGTGTTGGGCTCTAGTCCTGAGTTTTGTCCTGCCCAGCTTTCGATTCCTGCCTGCCTAAACGGATTTACTGGTTTTGACTCTGCCTGTCCTTGACCTGGAATAAACGGAACATTACTACACTGGTTGTATCTGAGTCGTGCTATTGGGTTCTTATCTGTACCTGTGACCGTGACGGTACAATCTGGCCAAACATGAATCCAGCCGACTCAGCGACAGAACCGCCTTCGCACGATATCGTGTTACAACGCCACGAGCAGCAGCTTACCTTCATGGCTGAAGCGATGCAGGAGATGGCCGCTCGTTTCGAACGGACCTTTGTGAATCTCCGTGATCATCTTCAGACCCGTCCTGCAACGGTCCATGGCCCGGAACTAACTCCAGCTTCCGTTGTTCGAATCCAGAGTCCTCTGGCATCGGATGCACGCCTGCCTCCTCCGGAACGCTACTCGGGAGCCCCAGGTTCGTGCAGACCATTCCTGGTCCAATGTTCCCTCGCCTTCGAGCTTCAGCCTTCCGCCTTCCCAACAGAAAGATCCCGGGTGGCGTATATTGTCTCTCTTCTCACGGGCAAAGCTAAAGACTGGGGTACCGCCGAATGGGAAAGACAATCCGCTGCCTGCTCATCTGTAAGCGTATTCTCCGATGAACTACGTAAAGTTTTTGATCACGCTACACCCGGAAGAGAGGTAGCTCGTGGACTGTTTAACCTGGTGCAAGGAGGGAGATCTGTGTCGGATTACTCCATCGAGTTTCGTACCATAGCCGCCGAGAGTAACTGGAATGCTTCTTCACTCCTCGATGCCTTCTACAACGGTCTGTCGGATCGCCTTAAAGACGAGCTGGCAGCTAGGGACCTTCCTGCTGATTTAGATGAGCTGGTGGCTCTCTCCATCCGCATTGACTGCCGTCTGCGGGAGCGGAGGAGAGAGAGGGTTTTCTCCGTCGCCCCTCAGGCTTCGCCTCTCCCGTCAGCGCATGCTACTGAACAGGTGAGAGGAGGATTTTCTAACTCATCTGAACCTATGCAGCTGGGGCGGACCCGGCTTTCCGAGGCAGAATGACAGCGCCGCCTGCGGGACAACCGCTGTCTTTACTGCGGCCAGCAGGGTCATCTTGCCTTCTCTTGTCCTGTAAAAGACAGGGCTCACCAGTCATCCAGAGGGCGCTGGTGAGCCGTATGATGAATTTAGAAATGCCCTCTCGACCCCTAACCCATGCTCAGCTGAGCTGCTTGGGGAAAATGCACACTGTGGCAGTTCTTATTGACTCTGGTGCTGATGCCAGTCTTTTGGACATAACACTGGCCTTTCAAATGGGACTTGGTCAGGAGGCTTTGGAGAAGCCCATCAATGCTACAGCTCTAGATGGTCGTCTTCTCTGCAGAGTGACACACCGTTCAACTCCAGTTCAAATGAGCATGTCAGGTAATCACAGCGAAACACTCTCTTTTCACCTTATCCATGCACCACATCAGCCTGTCATTTTGGGGTTTCCTTGGTTAAGGAGGCATAATCCTCATATAGATTGGGCTTCAGGGACTATTAGAGAGTGGAGTGCTCATTGTCATGCTGTCTGCTTAAGATCTAGTTCCTCAATTGATTCCAGTCAGCCGAGGATCTCGGAGTGTGAAGACCTTTCCGGTGTTCCCAATGATTACTGGGACCTTAAAGAGGCCTTTAACAAAGTTCGGGCCACCTCACTCCCGCCTCATCGTGCTAATGACTGTCCTATTGACCTGTTACCTGGTACTTCTCCTCCTAGAGGTCGACTTTTTTCTTTATCGGCTCCTGAAACTAAGTCAATGGAGAAGTATATCAATGACTCTTTGGATGCAGGGCTTATCCGGCCTTCATCATCTCCTGCTGGTGCAGGTTTCTTCTTCGTGGGTAAGAAGGATAAGACTCTGCGCCCATGCATTGACTACAGAGGACTCAATAACATCACTGTCAAAAAACAGGTACCCCCCTTCCACTTGTTTCCTCTGCATTTGAACTGTTACAAGGCGCTACTATTTTTACCAAGCTGGACCTACGTAATGCGTACCATTTGGTGAGAATCAGGGAGGGGGACGAGTGGAAGACGGGATTTAACACTCCTAGTGGACATTATGAGTATTTAGTCATGCCTTTTGGACTCACCAATGCACCTGCAGTCTTCCAGGGGTTGGTGAATGATGTTCTGCGGGATCTTCTCAATATCTGTGTTTTTGTATACCTGGATGACATTTTGATTTTTTCCAAGTCTAAACTGGAGCATGTGGTCCATGTTCGCCTAGTCCTCCAGAGGCTCTTGGAGAGCCACCTCTTTGTCAAGGCCGAGAAGTGTGTGTTCCACACCACAGAAGTCCCTTTCCTGGGATTTGTGGTCTCCACCGGAAACATCAAGATGGATCCTGAAAAGACCAAGGCGGTCACTGACTGGCCACGCCCTTCAACCCGCAAGGAGCTCCAACGCTTTCTGGGTTTTGCCAACTTCTACCGGAGGTTTATTCGAAACTACAGTTTGGTGGCAACCCCTCTCACAGCTCTCACCTCTCAGAACATTCCCTTCCGGTGGTCCTCGGTGGCCGAAGGGGCTTTTGGTGAGTTAAAGTCACGCTTCACCTCTGCTCCCATTTTGATTTTTCCAGACTCTACTCGGCAGTTTACTGTAGAGGTAGATGCGTCGGACACTGGAGTTGGGGCAGTTCTTTCTCAACGGTCGGCCGAGGATCAGAAGATGCACCCGTGTGCCTTCTTCTCCCGGAAGCTGTCTCCAGCAGAAAGAAATTACGACATTGGAAATCGAGAACTGTTGGCAGTGAAACTTGCCCTGGAGGAATGGAGACACTGGTTGGAGGGAGCAGAGCAGCCTTTTGTGGTCTGGACTGATCACAAAAATTTGGAGTACATCCGTTCAGCTAAGCGGCTGAACTCTCGTCAAGCCAGGTGGGCTCTGTTTTTCACACGCTTTGATTTTTCTCTTTCTTACAGACCTGGTTCTAAGAACATCAAACCTGACGCCCTGTCTCGCCAGTTCCAGCCAGAGAGCTCTCCATCTCATTCTGAGAATATCATCGCTTCTACATGTGTCATTGGTCTGGTGACCTGGGAGGTGGAGGATAAGGTCAAGCGCTCTCATGCTGAACACCCAGCCCCAAGTGCCTGTCCTGTTAACCGTCTGTTTGTTCCTGCCACTCTCCGTACCCAGGTTCTCCAGTGGGGTCATAACTCTTGCCTGGCTTGTCACTCAGGAGTGAGACAGTCCCTAGCCCTGATTCAACAGCGATTTTGGTGGTCTTCCATGGAGAAGGATGCCAAGGAATTCATTGCTGCTTGCCTAGTCTGCTCCCAAAATAAGACCTCACGCCAAGCTCCCTCCGGTCTTCTTCATCCCTTGCCTATCCCTCATCGTCCCTGGTCCCACATCGCCTTGGATTTTGTCACCGGACTACCACCCTCAGACGGTAACACAGTCATACTCACAGTCATAGACCGGTTTTCCAAGTCTGCCCGACTTATTCCATTAACCAAATTACCTACTGCTAAGGAAACGGCTGAAATCATGCTACAACATGTGTTCAGGCTGCATGGTCTTCCCAGTGACGTTGTGTCTGATCGGGGACCACAATTTACTTCTCGTTTTTGGTCCGAGTTTTGCAGACTGCTGGGAGCCAGTGTCAGTCTCTCGTCCGGATTTCATCCCCAGTCCAATGGGCAAGCAGAGCGAATGAACCAGGAGATGGAGACTGCCTTACGCTGTCTAGCTTCCTCCACTCCCTCCTCCTGGTCGAGGCAGCTTCTATGGGTTGAGTATGCCCACAACACCCTTCCTAGTTCTGCTACTGGTCTTTCTCCATTCCAATGCTCCCGCGGATACCAGCCGCCCCTTTTCCCGGCACAGGAACGGGAGGCCAGCGTCCCATCTGCACATGCGTTTGTAAGCCGATGTCGACGCATGTGGTTAAAGGCCCGCTCCGCGCTCCTGCGCTCTTCCGACCGTTATCAACGGACCGCCAATCGCCGTCGCAAGCCAGCTCCACAGTACTCCCCAGGGCAACGTGTCTGGCTCTCCACACGGGATCTCCCTCTCAGAGTTGAGTCAAAGAAGTTGTCTCCCCGTTTTGTAGGCCCATTTCCCATAGCTAGGATTATCAATCCTGCAGCTGTCCGCCTGCGTCTGCCCCCTTCTATGAAGATTCATCCTACCTTCCACGTGTCCAAGATCAAACCAGTTAATGTGAGCCCTCTTCAGCCCCCCTCTACACCCCCACCACCACCCCGGACTCAATTAAAAAGTGTGGGTACCCAGAAATCTTTTCTTGGGTCTCCTGATGATGGATTTCCTGCAGAGTTAGCCTCTTTATTTGCTTGGCTATGGCGGCTGATTGTGCCAGGAAGTTATCAAGGTAGAATTTAATTTGTATTATGACAGTAGAACAGATATATTGGGGATAAAGCAGTCCAAACCAATCCAGCCCCATCTCCAGCACACTCCCTGTCTGGGTCACCGTGTCCTCTCTCTGCCACCATGCCTCCGCCTGACAGCTTCATATTTCAGCTCTACAGGCATTTACCTCCCCTCAGCAGGGTGACAGAACAGAGGTACGGCCCACACACAGCTTTATTTACTTTCAATTTCCCTGTCCATTCATAACCTTCACAAGGCCATTCATTCAGCCTCATGGATGACAACAAGGGAGCAAAGGTGGGGGGGATAATAATGAATAAGATACTTTATTGTCAGATCAAGTCTGATATGTTTCAGATCACATTATCTCAATTTACAACATATTAGTATACACATTTAAGTCAAGAAAACAAGTTTGACTGTTATATATGTTAGCATTGACTGGTGCACAAAAGAGTGGTTCAGTCTAATTAACTTTATTAAATCATGGGGCCCTGTTTCTACGATTTGATGGAATATTCTCTGTTCAGGACATACTTGGATGTTAGTCCTCTCCAGCTTTCACCAGCAGCTGTATAGTCTATTTACCTGCTAACATTGTAAAGACTGTGTTGTTCTTCTCCTGTGTATTAATGTAAATGAAATGTATTGAGACCCCCTGTAACCCTCCAGAGGGAGTTTCTTTCCCACACACTCCCCCCTCACACACCTCCATTGGACTCCTTTGTTTGCTTCTGTAACATAATTTCATCACTATGTTACACTCACGATTCTATTGACTAGCGCTCCGAAATTAGATAAATGGGAAACGTTCCTAGAGTTTCTCAAAGGGTTAACCTATCATTTTTTCTAGCTGATTTTTGATTGGTGGAGCAGTTTTGGTTTTAAATCAGACACATGCATGTATCATGTAGTACTGCACTTCTCTAAAACACTCAATCACAGATGTACAAACAAAATAAATGTACTAGCACTAAATGATCGAAGGCAGTGGAGAAAAAACGTTATTTTGTCCTTTTGCAGATATATTCAACTTAGTGTTTCCAGGATAGAAGAATGTCTATATTTAAATCCAAGCATACTCTATCAATGTCAAAGTCAACTTTATTGTCAATCTTTCAGTTTGTGTGTACAGACAGAGAGATCGAAATACCGTTTCCCACAATCCAGAAAACAACTATATCCTGCAATGTGAATTAAAACCTGTAATACTAGACAACAACATGCATGTCTTAATAATATCCCTAAACATGCATGTGAATAATTCATTATAATAAACATCATTTTATTTTTCTTAAAATATATTAAGCTTCGAGATAGAAGTAGCAAGGGAGTGATGCAGAAAATATTCTTCAGCCCGGCTGTGGCAGCATAATGTTGTGTCTTACTAAGGGGGAAATGATTCACAGCGATGTAGCAGGGAAGATGATGGCCATGTTTATTGCACCTTGATCAGTATGAAGAGGACTTATTGATCCACGTCCACACAGTCAGGCCGTGTCTCTATAGAGTGGCGAAGTCCCTCCCTTTCCGGTGGACCTCCATGGGACCTTATTTCGGAAGAATTATGTATTGAAGTCAATGGAGAGAGAAACATTATCTTTCGATCCCGTTTGAATTGTGCCACGAATTACACATATGATGTTTGTCAATTTAAAAGATAATTTTGCAAGTCAAAAAAATAATAATGTGTCGTAAAACTGTGAAGTAACAAATGTTTTTGTGTGAAACGCTCAATGAACTATATCTCTGGTCTCGCACAACAACACACGTCACCAAGATGGCCGTCACTACTGTCTTGCAAAACAAGGGATTGACTACCCTCACTATCACCACAATGAAACATGTCCAGAAGAATTACAGAATACAGAAAAACTGCCATTGCAGGAAAGACGGCCGGCAAAAATCACCGACTGTGTGAACGTGAAAATTAATAGAATATCACCTCCCATCTTCAGAGCAATCTGACTATTATAACATTAGCGTTAAGAAAGCTTACTTAAATATCTGCCACAACATAAGTAACCGGATCAAAGTAACATTACGTACAGTCCGTGGCACTGTGAGTGCAGACGTCGATGTGACCCATTAACATTCATAACACATCATAATGTATCATATATTTCCTTATCTGAGTCAGCTTCTTGAGCCGTATCTGGCCGAGCAACACTTACAGTGTCACATACTGTATGCAGAAGTATTATTTTAAGCAACACATTAAGTTGACGAAACACTCCAGTCAAATGTAATCAAAGTCAGATCGTGTCGATGGGGCAGTGATATCATAAACCTGTTAAAGAGCCTGTGACACGGGTTTCACCCATCATCCAAACCCATCAATTTGAGTAAATAGAGAACCGCAGTGACGCGTCCTAAAACCCGGATGTAAACTCCTTACGGTTCCTTTGTCAAAAACGCAATGCAATTTCTCCATAGGATTTTGGAAAATAGCTCGAAATAAGGTCTGTGGTTGACACACATTTAAGAGACGGATCACGTTTTGTTCAGCCGGATAATATCCACATGTCTATCCTACTTTTATAATTTTCGAAGCATAAATCTAGTCGCAAGAAGCAAAAGCACATTTATGGCCCTTCTGCCTTTTTAAGAGGAATACTGAAGTTGATTTGAGTACCATATGATACGGTGTAATCATATAATGTAATCATCATGTAATCATGTAATCAGACCCCTCTCCTTTTTTCTGCCAGCTGAGTGTTATTCCCTCAGCATACAGGTCAAAACCTCAACTCTACACTCATCCAACAGCTGACGACTATTTTTGACTTGAGTGCCTGTAATCATCACAGCACTGAGTTCTGTGGACATAAATGGAAGGACTTTAGCTTTCATTTTAGGGTCTATCTATACAGTTATGAAAAGGCCGACATTATTACAGACTTCAGATGCTGGTAATCATAATATTTATGTAGGTGAGTGCTCACTGCTTCAATTCAGGAAGAATCTATTCAGTGAGACAAAGTATGGCCTGACATATTCATCTGAGGAGTGAAGTGAACAGACAGACAGATGAACAGAAACCGTGAGGGGCAAGAGCCTCACTCCTTCTAAGATTTACACAAGCACGCATGCAAGCACACGCACACAGTCTGCATTGATACATGAACATTTCAAAAGCCTTTTTCTGAACAACTTGTGTAAACAAATTCATTTTGGGAATGAAAAAAGTTAAGCATGGCTATAAATAGCATTTCAATTAGTGGATAAAAGACAAAACTGTGTTCCAACTAATTTTCTTTCTTATTAAGATGCAGAATCCTTCCTCCTTCTGGGCGGCAGTAGATCACTCCGTAGGGACCTGGCTTGAGAACCCTGAGCAAGGCACTGCACCCCACAAATGCAGAATCTTAGTACATTTCCCAACAGTGGGTTTTGGATTTCTGCTTCTGGAATGTACGGTTTTGTTAATTTTCTGTTGGTAACACTTTACAATAAGGTACACAAAATGTGCTTAGTTACTGCTAGTTACTGAGGAACTACTAGATAGTTAATGGTTAGTTAATGAGTAGTTCCTCAGTGACTGCGATTGAGGAACTGATGGTTAGTTACTGGTAAACAGACTGGGGGGTACTGTATTAATGAATCATGTGTTAATGGTTAGTTAATGAGTAGTTCCTCAGTGAACTTATGGTTAGTTACTGGTAAACAGACTGGGGGGGTACTGTATTAACGAATCATTCGTTAATGGTTACTTAATGAGTAGTTCCTCAGTGAACTTATGGTTAGTTACTGGTAAACAGACTGGGGGGTACTGTATTAATTAATCATTCGTTAATGGTTACTTAATGAGGAGTTCCTGTGTGAACTAATGGTTAGTTACTGGTAAACAGACTGGGGTACTGTATTAATGAATCATTCGTTAATGGTTACTGAAGATTATATTCATCTTAATGTCACCCATATATAAGAGATGTGTTGCATCATGATAACACTAATATAGGTGTGGTTTTATACATTCCTGTGGGAAATAAGGAGCAGGTTTGCAGGACAGGAGACCGGATGGGGGAGAGGAGCAGACAGGGAAGTCTGAAGAATGTGTGTGTGTGGAAGCTGCAGGAATACGAGCCAGATGTGTTTGTTTTGCTTCAAACTAAAAGACTGTTTGCGGATCATCTCGGCTGGCGCGCGCTGATACGCTACGAAAGCCCATCGTTTATATATGGGCCAATAGATTACCTGTATGGGGGTAGCATCCACACAGCTCCTCCCTTGTTTTTACAATATCTCCTGTTGAGTCCTGGTGTTCGCTCTCTTTTGCTCCTGCCGTCAAGATGGTAAGGTTCTCCCGGCATTTGGACCAGAGCAGGGGGTGGGCCTACCCCTTTTGAGAAGTGTATTTGTATTCTTACCGATTTATCATTAAAACAGATTATTGTTTAAACCTGTATCTGGTGCTTTGAATTGCTTCCTTTATGATTTTACAAGATGCTCACCAAACGAACACGCGGAGCCAAGGTGGGTTTTAAAACAACAAGACTCCAACATTACTTTATGAGGAGTTCCTGAGTTAACTAATGGTTAGTTACTGGTAAACAGACTGGGGGGTACTGTATTAATGAATCATTCGTTAATGGTTACTTAATGAGGAGTTCCTGGGAGACTTTGATTGAAGCAATGGTCCGCTGCAGCAGGGCACTTTTAAACCTGCCATCTTCGGCTGGCTTGGGTCCCACCATGGATCAACTGGTGGAGGTGGATCCGATTTACCTTACCATTACTTAGGCCGTTTGGGTACGGTAAACTCAAGGAACGCAAACAAAAACAGTAGTTACCCATTACCTAATGCCTACAAACAAACACTGTTGATGACAATGACGGATCTACAGCCACTGAAGTTTTACATTTGCATTCAAACAACAACGATGAACATAAAAAAATGGAAATAAAAAATACCTTTCATAAAAAAAACCTAAAAACAAGTGCAAACCAAAAAAACATCCATTCCTTCCTCACTTCCCTTTTGGATTAATGGATAATAGTCCTCCATTGGTCTTAAAGTCCTGGACCTTCCCCTCTAAATGTTGGTCCTTTATGGCAGCTTTACACATCTCCGAGAAACGGAGAAGGGTTTCCCCCTTCTTCAGGGTTCCCCCGGATATCTTGGTAGATGCCCGTGTTCACGGCATGCAGTTCTGCAATTCCTGCAGTGTCGGCAATGGTTTTGCGGTCCACTCCTACCGCTCTGTAAGCCGCCGTTTTGTTATTCCCCTTGTTTACCGCCTCAAGAACACGTTTGTAGTGGCTTATGGCGTCTTCTGGGGTCAGGACTGAAACAGAAAAAAAGACAAATATTTAACTATTTAACAACAGTACTTTGTTGTTGCCTATCCTAATGATGTCTGTAGTGCAGAAATCAGTTTGGATATGGGTTTATTTATTGATAATATTGTTGTACTAGTGTTAGTGGATAGTGGTAGTGTAATCCTTACATACAAAATTGTGTAATGAATTGGTGTAGTGTAAAGGTATTACTAGTCGTGTAGCTTTGCTGAAAGTAATGTTTACATGTTAGTTATTGTGTTTGGGGTGTGTACATTTATATACAGAAGTTAGGTTTGGGCAATCAGCTCTACTTTTATCCAATCATGTTTAATAATGATAACTGATAAGACGATCCACAATGTGGATTTAGCGCTATATCGACATTGCCCCGTTTCTAATTTATAATGCATCAATATTGCCAAGTTTTAGCCTGGCATCCTCATGTCTCAGCAGCCTTTAAATGGAACAGTTTGGAGAATCTGCTCTCCCTGTTTTAAAAAAAAAATCTGACACTGCAGGTTAATGTAAGCGTGGAGAGACCAACAGAGATGGAGTTGTTTGGAAAGACTGGTGTCACTCTGAACAGACCGACATCACAGCATGTTCTGTTTAACATTATAGGCCTACTTATATTCAGGGATGCAAACACACGTATGGTGAAAAAAGAGAGAACTATTCGAAACAGAAAAAACAGCGTAATATACCATCTGACAAAGGCCTGCGCTATAATGCTTCAATTAACTGGCTATTCTTTATAATATACTCTGATCAATAGGAGACAGAGATGTTAAGTTACAAATCAAGGGTTTTTATTACTATTTAGATCAGAGGTGGGGACATTTTTTTTCTCTCAAGGGCCATTTCAATTTTTACAACTTTCTTCAAGGGCCGTACAAATTATTGAACTCAATTTCTGCTTAAAAATTCTAAAATCACAGCCCATTCATTTCGCCTTTCTTTCATGCTGTGCAAAGAAAAAGCAACCTCTTAATCCAGATATTTTACCATGACTCGCGCATGCATGCACCGTGGCATGACCACCAAAACAGAAAGATATTGACACAATATGTGTGCAAATTTGTTTTTAAATGTTGAAGTTAAATGCATCAATCTGGTGCACTTTGAGAGCAAAATGAAGAGATCTATGGACACATCTCCCAACACCCATATGAAACAAGACCTGTAAGCAGATTACTCTTTTTCTTTATGGATATTTTACAAATCACTCCCCTTTTAAACTGTATTCTTGTTATTTTAAAAAACGTTTTTGTTACTGTCAAAGTATTTTATACCTGTATACCAAAACTACAACTCTTCGCTTCTCCACGAATTATTGGTCTGGGGGAAGCTCGCGAGTGTGTGTGTGTGTATACGTGTGTGTGTGTTTGTGTAATTTTGCGTTTGTGTGTATTGCGTTTGTTTCCCGGGGAAACCCCTCAATGGGGGTGTAACGGTATCCGTATTCGTCCCGTACCGTAACGGTTCGGACGTCACGGTTCGGCACATGCAGTCACACGACGAATACGCCTTTTTTTACGAGTGGGAAAAAAGTCTGTCATTCAGGGCAGTATCCACTACACTATTTATAATCCAGGGGGCGGTATTGCGCCTAAAAGCTGTTTGCCAGCCGCCCTTAAACAACAAATGAAGAACAAGAAGAAACACAACAACAAAACTAACTAAATACAAGAAGAAGAAAAATTAGTATGGCGATTTCAGATAACACACAGGAGCTAGAACCCACCTGCTTCTTTTAAATCAGCTGTGTGGGAACATTTCGGGTTCCCTGTGGACTACAATAACGATGAAGTGTGCGAGTGGTGGATCGGACGAGGACGCTGTGTCGGCGTTGTTCGATAGCGGTGCAGTATGCTAATGGCAACACACGCCAAACATGCTAAATTATATCAGAAGGCATCACCCAGATTTGCCAATCACCGGAGCCCGGCAAAAGACTACAGCAGTTCAACAGCTGATCCCCGCTGTTTTTAAGAAGCCAATAGACATGAAAGTCGTGAAACCAAAATAAATAACGGAAGCTTTTGGCATATGTTTTTCAACGACTTTGCGCTCTTGAAACACTTTCTAATTATTTATGATGTAATATTTTCAAGACATTCTTTTTAGTTTTACAGCTTGATGAAACCTTTTTGTTTGACATCAGCCATTATAGATAATATGGCCATCTGAGTGTGTGTGTGGTACTGTTTGTGGTTTGTTTTTAACTGTGGAGTACAGTTAATTATTCAAAATGAGTTCCTTATTTTTATACTGAAACTTGCACTACTGTTCAAAAATAAATAACAACAAACCTGGAATTATGAATTTGGGACTTTTTTTTGCTTTTTCTTGTTGTACCGAACCGTACCGAACCGTGACCCCCAAACCGAGGTACGAACCGAACCGTGACTTCTGTGAACCGTTACACCCCTACTCACGAGAAACACCGGCTGTTGTTATGCCTGCTGTGACGTTAAGTTACTCCGTTCTCCGCTTGTAATTATGCCGTTATAAGCTTCAAAGTTGTATTTATCATCTGAATTTGCCAAAAAAAGTTTAATATTCTGAAAGCCAAGACTTTGTTTAATTGAAATCAGATGAAAACAAACTGTAACGGACCCTGCCGTGTTATGTATGATTACTCTACGCTTACATTCATAATGTCAGCCGGAGGGAGGGGGGGCGGCGCTGCGGAAGAGCAGATTGCCTGTCATCTTCCCTTTACAAGCTTAAAGAATGTATTTATCGTGTGAGTTTTGGAAATAAAAGTTTCATATGTTTCATTGTTTTTTACGCAAATCCACGTTTATTTTGAAATGACCCGTTGCGACTTCCGACTGATTTCGATAGAGCGGGTCACATATATGAAAGCAAAAATAAAACACATTTTCATTTGTTGTGGTTGTTTAATTGAAAACACAACATTCAACACATTTTCATAAAAACACATTACATTTTACCCAGTTAATGTCGTAATGCATACAAGGTAATAGACTTAACGATTTGCACTGCTGCTTCTCTCCGCGTTTCATTTACAGTGATCGGTTTATCGTTCAATTCACATTGCCCAAGTAGATGTTTAGGGGTCTCTTGGAAGTAAACGAATGCATTTTTTATACACATCACATCACATGCAAATTCTCTATCCTTTCACCCGCAACGATTATAATCTGCTTTGCTTCTTCTTCGGTTTCACCATTATTAGCTCTGAATGTAATCCTTTCTGGGGCTTCTTGTGCTTCTTGTGGTCTGTTGAATACCTGGCGTAGGATTTGTTTAGCTGTAGGGACAGGTACCATATAATTGTGTTCAAAAGCTTTGTCTATGTCATCACACGTTTTGGCATATCCTTCGATGTAATGACAACCGATACTAGAATAGAGATCCTCCAACAGTCTTTTAATACATGTTCTGGCACTGTCTCCAATTTGGGCAATTCCATAGTATCGTGCTTTTTCTCTCATTATATTGAAGCAAAGCTCTGCCATTGCTTTTGGTATTTGTTCAACACATTTGCAGCAGTCGGTTAGCGGTAGATGATCTATAAGATTATTATGATCCGGTAATGGCTCTACAAGGCAAGGCAAGGCACGTTTATTTATATAGCACCTTTCAACACAAGGCAATTCAAAGTGCTTTACAAAAAACGAAAGACATTAAGACAATGGCATTTAAAATCAGTCATTAAAAAGAAAAGATAATAAAATAAACATTAAAAGAAAAAAAAAAAAAAAATACATGGATAAAAGTTACAGTGCAGTTTAAGATGTGAATAGTTCAATTAAAAGCAGCGGCAAAAAGAAAAGTCTTTAGTCTGGATTTAAAAGTAGTCAGAGTTGCAGCGGACCTGTAGGTTTCTTGGAGTTTGTTCCAGATATTTGGAGCATAATAACTGAACGCTGCTTTACCATGTTTAGTTCTGACTCTGGGGACAGAAAGCTGACCAGTCCCTGAAGACCTGAGAGATCTGGATGGTTCATAATTTAGCAGGAGGTCAGAGATGTATTTTGGGCCTAAACCATTCAAAGCTTTATAAACCAGCAGCAGTATTTTGAAAGCTATTCTTTGACACACAGGAAGCCAGTGTAAAGACTTCAGAACAGGAGTGATGTGATCCACTTTCTTAGTGTTAGTGAGGACTCGAGCAGCAGCGTTCTGAATTAGCTGCAGCTTTCTAATAGATTTTTTAGTGAGACCTGTGAAGACACCATTGCAGTAGTCCAGTCTACTGAAGATAAAAGCATGGACAAGTTTTTCCAAATCCTGCTGTGACATTAGTCTTTTAATCCTAGCTATATTCTTTAGATGATAGTAGGATGATTTAGTAACTGTTTTAATGTGACTGTTGAAACTCAGGTTAGAGTCCATGACTATACCTAGATTTCTGGCCTTATCTGTTGTTTTGAACATTGCAGACTGAAGCTCAGCGCTAACTTTTATACGTTCTGCCTTGGCTCCAAAAACCATTACCTCAGTTTTATCTTTGTTTAATTGGAGAAAGTTCTGACACATCCAGTCATTGATTTGTTCAATGCACTTACTCAGTGTTTGAATTGGAGCATAGTCTCCTGGTGAAATTATTACGTAAATGTGTGTGTCATCCGCATAGCTATGGTAACTTATGTTGTTGTTTTTCATTATCTGAGCCAGTGGTAGCATGTAGATGTTAAAGAGAAGAGGCCCCAAGATGGAGCCTTGAGGTACCCCACATGTCATATTTGTCAACTCAGATGTGTATTTACCTATAGAAACAAAGTTTTTTCTGTCCTTTAAGTAGGATTAAAACCAATTTAGAACTGTTTTCGAAAGTCCCACCCAGTTTTCTAGTCGGTCGAGTAATATGTTGTGGTCAACAGTGTCAAACGCAGCACTGAGATCTAATAATACTAACACTGAAGTTCTGCCACTGTCTGTGTTTAAGTGGATGTCATTAAAGACCTTTACAAGAGCAGTCTCAGTGCTGTGGTTTGGACGAAAGCCTGACTGGAACACATCGAAACAGTCATTTAAATGCAAAAAATTACTCAACTGTTGAAAAAACAAATTTTTCAATGATTTTAACTAGAAATGGGAGGTTTGATATGGGCCTATAATTGTTCATTACTGAAGCATCTAGATTATTCTTTTTTAAGAGCGGTTTAATGACTGCAGTTCTCAGAGCCTGTGGAAAAATACATGAGTGAAGAGATTTGTTTACCATATGAAGTAGATCTGAGGCCATGCAACGAAAAACATCTTTGAAAAATCCTGTTGGAATAATATCAAGGCAGCAGGAGGAGGATTTCAGAAGTTGAATAATGTCCTCTAGGTTTTTATCATTAATCTGATGGAATTGTGTCATGGTGTTTGAATTGATATTAGGTGGACATAGGGACAACACATTTACTGTACCTGATGCAGAGGCACTGACTGCTTGTCTGATTTTCTGAATTTTGTCCGTGAAAAAGGAGGCAAAATCATTGCATGCCCTGGTGGATAGAAATTCAGAGGCTACTGACACTGGGGGGTTAGTTAGTCTGTCGACGGTAGCAAACAAGGCACGTGCATTGTTTTTGTTTTTGGTAACAACACCATCCTCTATAGTTAGTTGACATTTCTTCACTTTGTTCCTTTTTCTTTTCACCTTCCTTTTTTTTTTTTTGTCTTTTTCGTTTTCCGTCCTTTTGCCCCTTTTCTTTTCATTCGGATTCTGCGTTTGCTTTTCATTTTTCTCCTCCTTTTCATCTTGCTTTGTCTTTTTCTTCGGTTTTCTTTACTTTTGCTTTTCTTTTCTGCTAATTGTCGTTTGCGATCTTGGCGAGTGGTATGAGATATATTGTTTCTATAAAGGTTATCTATAATACCATCTTTTAAAGAAAGATATTCTTCATATGTCATGTTATCATAGTCCTCTTTTTTCCTCAAGACCTTACATGGATATGATATAGAGGAAAGCTCTTCTTCGGGAACATCCTCTCCCCTACTTGGTAACATCCAGTCATTAAGCCCATATCCGTTATCCTGGTGATAATAAGGGTAGGCTACATCAGACTTGGTTTTTCTCAGATCCATGGCTAGTTTTCAGCGGTTGTCTTAGTGGGGTCCTTCGTTTTAGATGATTTGCTGAGTGGGGTGGGACTTATTGCGTTGAGTGGGGGGGAGTCATCTGTAGAATTGAGAGTTTTTTCACCAGTATAATGTCCCTTCGCTGTTTGACTCTTTTTAAAAAAGTACTTTTTCATCTATCATTTTCAACCAAGCAGCAAGAGGTCAAATTTAAGAATAAGTAACAGGAATTACACACAAATCTGCAGAGTGTCCGTAAAAAGTGTTAAAATCACAAAACTTGCCTTTTAGAGCAACAGTCTTTAAGAAAAAATATAATCAGACAATGTACTTCATGTTCTAGTTTTAAGGTTTTGCATACCTCAAAGTGTGTCTAAAAGTATCTTGGCAAAAGAAAAAAGCCAAAATCTGCCTAGTGTCTGTAAAAAAAAGTGTTAAAATCACAAACTTGCCTTTTAGAGTCACAGTCTTTAAGAAAATAGAAGTGTTACACAGTGACTGACATTCTACCAGTTTTAAAATTTTCAGACACGAAATTGTATATAAAAGTATCTTGGTAACACAAGAAAAGAGAAAAAAGCATTGATGTTAACAAAACTGGATCGTTCCACTGAAATAGCGTTAAAATCAAAAAGTGCCTTTAAAGAAAATTTATTCAGACAAAAGTATTTTATTTTCAAAAATGTTTAAGGTTTTGCATACATAAAAAGTGTATCTTCCAGTTCCTTTGTGAGAAAATTACACTCAAATCTGCGAGTGTCAGTAAAAAAGTGTTAAAATCACAAACTTGCCTTTTAGAGAAACAGTCTTTAAGAAAATAGAAGTGTTACACAGTGACTGACATTCTACCAGTTGCAAAGTTTTCAGACACCAAACTGTATATAAAAGTATCTTGGTAACACAAGAAAAGAGAAAAAAGCCAAAATCTGCCTAGTGTCAGAAAATAAGTGTTAAAATCACAAACTTGCCTTTTAGAGTCACAGTCTTTAAGAAAATAAAAAGTGTTACCCAGTGACTGACATTCTACCAGTTGTAAAGTTTTCAGACAACAAACTGTATCTAAAAAAGTATCTTGGTTTCAAAAAATGTTTAAGGTTTTGCATACATAAAGGTGTATCTTACTGTTCCTTTGTGAGATAATTACACACAAATCTGCCGAGTGTCAGTACAAAAAGTGTTAAAATCACAAACTTACCTTTTAGAGAAACAGTCTTTAAGAAAAATATCTAATCAGACAATGTACTTCATTTTCTAGTTTTAAGGTGTTGCATACCTCAAAGTGTGTCTAAAAGTATCTTGGCAAGAGAAAAAAGCCTAAATCTGCCTTTAAAAGAAACCGAATTCCTTACAAATGACTTCATATTCTACCAGTTGTTAAGTGTTGCATACATCAAAGTGTGAAAACCTCTCTTTTATGCATACAGCACATTCTAATATTACCCCTATACAACCTCACATAACTTCATATTGGGCTTCCTTATAGTTGTGTGAAGTAATTAAACAATAAAAAAGACAATATCATGGGGGCAATAGGATATTTTAAATTAGTATTACCCTCTTCAAAGATACTTTCTTATAGTTAATAAAGTAATTACACACTAGTTCACACACCCTCCAACTAAAGAGAACATCCTTAGTTATCACCACTCATATTAAAACTTAAATAAGATCTTTTTTAAATTAATATGAATACCCTCTTTGCAAGACTTCCTTAAAGTTAACAGTCTCACACAACTTAAAAAGAAACATCCTTAGCAAGCACAAATCATTTAAAAAAAAAAAACCTGAATCAAATTTAGAGAGGACAATAACGTTTTTAGGTGTCTTAGTGAGTAAAAAATAATGGCTGTTTTATTTAGTTTGAGCATTTTTTCTGGAGGTCCCCATGAGGGGAATCATTAATTTTAGGGTGAAGACTTGTTTAGGTTTAGGATTAGGGTTAGGGTAAGGTTAAGTGTAAGGGTTAGGAATGTGTTGGTTATGGTTAAGGTTAGGATAAGTCTCCAGGAAATGCATGTAAGTCAATGTATGGTATGTGTGTGTGTGTGTGTGTGTGTGTGTGTGTGTGTGTGTGTGTGTGTGTGTGTGTGTGTGTGATAATTGTACTTAAAGGTGGGGTACGTAATTGGAGAAACCAGCTCGAGTGCGCTAGAATTTGAAAATACACAACCGGAAAAAATCTGCCACTTCCTTACAGAGCCCCTCCTCAAACACACATGAACGTGTACATGACCAATGAGGGCACAAGATAAGTTTGTTCACAGATCTTAGGCTGGAGGCGTCTGAACCCGGCACAGATATTGCATCCGTTTCTTGATTGGCGCTCCGGACGGATGGCGGTAAGTTGTCACAGGCGTCTCGCTGATTAAACCCATATCGATGCGTCTCTTGGTCATTTTTCTTTTTTGAAAGGTGATTTGATGAGTGGAAATGACTGGCTTTATATTTAGTCTGCACAGATTTTTTTTCACCTAACTCCACCCCCCACTATCTTCTGGCTTCATATCGTGTGACAGGAAGGGGTGGAGAAAGGGGGAGAGGCCGGGGCTGTGAGGGGACGGGGGCTAGACAGTCTCACGCATAACTTCAAAGAGACTGCCTTAATCAACACCTAGATTAATATCAGAGGCTTATAACACACCGGTGTGAAATCACACCAGCCTGTTATAACACCTCAACCCTCACATCAAAGGATTAGACAACAAAGGCGCTACACAGGGGGGCATTTCACACATACGTGTGATGACACCTCACCCCTCACATCAAAGGATCTCACACCTACGTGTGAATTCACACCTAGGTGTCACATCCACCTCTAACAAAGGGAGACGGGACTTAGTTCATTAGCATAATTGGGGGAGGGCCCACCTGTCACTTTTTATGCATACTAATGTGATGAATGCGGCATCATTATTACTACTGCAGCAGCACCAGTCGGGCTCTGGGCGGTGTGAACAAAACGGAGGCTGAAAAGAAAAGCCGGTTCCGAACCAGAAAAGCTCTAGCACGGAGCTAGAACGGGAACCGCGTTGGTGTGAAAGGGGCATATGAGATTCAGGATGGGATAAAGTGTTGTGTTTTCAAGGTAAGGTAAAGACAAGGTGGGCTTGGGAGGGGACAAACAAAACAGAGAAAGTTTGGACTGAGGTGGGGAAAGGTACAACTGATAAAGACAGAGTGAGGTGTGTAAAAGAAGAATAGGAGAGAATTAGGAGGGAGGAAGGCTGATGGAGGCCGAATTAGAGTCTTTGCCTTTCTGATTTAGTCTAGCTGTCATCCTGGCCGGTGATTGATGAAGTATGGAATGCCATCCTTTATCCCTGGGAATTTCTCCTCTCCCACATCACAGATTGCTGTTCCTGAAACCCTCACTTAATCTGTATTTCACTCTCTCCACTGTATCTTGAGAGGCAGCTATAATAAATTGGGATAGCCCACGTTACCACTGATACCCAGATACAATTTCAGTGGTTAATGTCAGGAAGAGGGGGTAGGGGAACAGGAGCGGAGATGGTATGGAGGTAAAGAGGGTCAGTGTATGAAGAATGCATGATATCACAGAAGTGTGAGGACCATGAGGAGAAGCTGGGAAGATTGCTGTTTGTTGCTAACAGCCATCACCCTCCAGAGGGATTACGAGAGCACTGAACTGTGAAGTACAAACATGGAAGCATTTTTGGCTGAATGATTTGGCTTATTTTAATGTTTTTTTTAAGGAAAAGACTACAAAACAATCACAGTATTGAGTAGGGAATATAAAGATTAAAAGGAAGGGACCACATTATTCCGATCGTGTTCTCGTTGCACTTAATTTCTAAAGAGTCCCAAATTGATTTTTAGATTTCACTCCCAACATTATTACCCATTCAGTGGCTTACAGGTCATTAAACTGCCAGTGTTGGTTTTATTCTGTTCACCAACTATATAACTTTATCCATTATAGGGTTTATATAGATGTATACCTTCTTGAATGGATGATCTGGGTAAGAAAGTGACCTACCGGCAGAAGCTCATGTAGCTGGTAGTGGCCCAAATATCCCATTCTCCTGGGCTTTACAATCCTGTCAGTAGTTCCATCAGAGGTAAGAGTGAGTGTGTAGGCAGCCATGCAGAGTCAGTCTCATGTAAACAATTTGCCCTTGTATACAGGGACGGACTGGGACTGAAAATCAGGCTTGTACTCTCTGACCCATCCCAGGCCACAACGATTGGTGCCATGTAGGGGTGTAGAATGTGTTGAAGCACCTATGACATTGTGGCTGGGTTGAAGGTAATGTAACGTCCATGATACTTTTTTGATGGTTTTATTAACTCATAATTCTTTAAAAATCATAATGTGCTTTTAGATCATCTTAGTGACTTTAAATCATCTGTCCTTGGGCTACAGATGAGAAATAGCCTCAGCTGCATTTACAGAAATGCATATTAATGTGCACAGTCCCTGTTAAATAATCTAATACATTAAAATAAATTAACTCACTAGTCAGGATCAGCAAAGCAGGAGAGTCAGTAAATCAGTCTGCACTGATCCATGACTGAATATTGGTGATTCTTCAGTTTCTGATCCCCATAGCTGCTTTATGGAATACAAGTCACTTATTAAAATCCCTGCAGCATGTCAAGGCAGATAAACCTGCAGCCCCTGACATGTGCCGCACCAGTGCGCAGAGTGCAGTACCGTTAATGACGGCAAGCCACTGTTTAACCTCATTAGGTCTGTTAAAAAGGACAGAAGGCTGCTACATTATAACCATTCTGAACTCGACACAAATCAGATGCTCTGTTCTAACTCGATAGCCTATTTCTGACTTGGAAAAAGTTGAATTACCTTTTACTGGGCACAGCTGTAGTTCCCTAGATGCGATCTCAACAATGGGCGTGTGCATTGGCAACAGCTGACTTCAGCATGCAAAATAATTCGGCATGTGTATGAATCTTTACTTGCTGAGTAAGAACCACACGTTTGCATTAGCGCTGACAGTATGCAACTTAAATAATTATGAAAAATTAAAGGAGAACAAATATAATTTAAAATGAATGTGTGCCAGCAGCCAAACTGGAATATAAGTAAACAGACAAGATAGCCTTGTGTTCTAGTCTTGACTCTTCTTTCACCTTATGCAGAGCCGCTATGTATATGCATTGACAATGTGTAAAGTCCCTTACACACCGAGCCGATTTCGGCTGTCGATAGATGTCGATAGATGTCGGGCCATCGGTGAGCATCGTGTCGCCCTACTCAGATTGGTGTGTCCCACCCCGTTGTGTCTTTTCGGCCATGCCGACACCTTCCGCCGCCGATTCGACATGTTGAAAGGCCGTCGGTCAAATAAATCACTCCGATTGGCTGTTCAGCTAGCGAATCAGTGCATGAGAAGCACAACGAAAGTGAGGGACCCAAACAAACTATTGAGAAGGCAAATCTGAGATTTCATTTAACTCCAGCTCTCGACACAGGTTCGGGAAAGCCCCATGAGCTTCTCGCTGTACAGTGAAAATGGAACGCACACGCTATTTGTTGTTTGTTTATATCACGCAGTCTGTTCTTCTTCTCTCGGTTATCACGCAGTCTGTCTTCCGGTTGTTGCGTCTTGAATGACGAATACACACTACCGCCGCCTGCTGGTAAGGAGAGTTCGTACGTGCAACTTGGCCGTTGGCTGAAGTCTTTGCAGTGTGTTCCAGTGCGAAACATGGCCAAGACGCAGGAGACGTGAGGTGACGTTCCGTCGGGATGTGTTCTTTGGTGTCAGTTTGGTGTGTAAGAACCTTAAGAGGCGTCACAAACGGGTAGGGGGGCTTGCATCACTGATTTTGATGCCAGACATTTTTCACTTAAAATCAACCTTCCTCCACTCCACCAGGTTCAGGTTCAGGTTATTTATTTGTACCCGTAGGTAGAAAAAGACAAGGGTTCCATCCTGACACTAAAAACAAACACAAACAACAGACACATCTCTAAAAAGTATACACTGCTCAACCAAATCTCAAAATATTTAAAAAACATTTTAAGAAGGAAAACACTAGTACAAACATGGACATTCAAAATTCACAATTAAATAAATAAATAAAAATAGGCATCTGTGTGACGCTCTTAGGATGTGTTAATTTGTGCAATAGCTGCTGGGATAAAACTGTTTTTATACCGCTTCGTTCTACTCCTTGGGACAAGTAACCTCTGGCCCGAAGGAAGAAGCTTGAATTCTGAGTGCAGAGGGTGGGAGTCATCGTCTAATATGGAGCTGGATAACCGCTGTAACTGCCTAAGGTACAGCGTCTCCAGGTTTAGCTGTGGCTCACCAATCAGTCTGCTGGACCACTTTATGATCTGACTCAGAGAGTTTCTACTCTTTAAAGTCAGGTTACCAAACCATGACATTAGTGAAAAAGACAGAATTGACTCAATAAAAGCACGATAAAACATTATCATCATGATTTTGTCAATGTTAAAATAGGACAATTTCCTAAGACAGTACAAACGCTGGTGCCCCCTTTTGCACACAGCTTCACAGTTTGGATCAGAGCTCAATTTTGAGTCAATAATTGTCCCGAGATATTTGTATGATTGCACAAATTCTACTTTCTGATTCTGGATTGTTAAGACTTCATGTATGTGGGGATGTCTTCTAAAATCAATGAGCATGTGCTTGGTTTTGCTTATGTTCAGTTGTAGATAGGACTCCTCACACCACCTGACAAAGTCGTCAATGACAGGGCCGTGGCTGGTCTCATTGTCCTGGAGCAGAGTCAACTGCATACTTTAAAATAGTCCTATTTTCCCATCTACTTTGACACATATTAGTGTAAATATGTAGGTGTTTTCTGTGGGGAAGGACTTTTTCACAAGAACAATTCAGCCTTGTTTTGAGACATGAGTGTTGTCCAAACCAAATACAATACTTTCCATTAACCAAATGTTCCTCCCTGTGTGTTTCTGTTTCACAACATTACATTACATGACGTCAGAGAGAATCAATAGAGAGAGGCTTTTCTTGAATTGGTGAGCCCCCAGTTTGCTGCAGTGATAGCTCTCAGATATAATGAAACTCCCACAGCAGGGACACAGATTACATTTGTAGACCCGGCTAAATGGAACATGCAATTTGGACCGGGAATGAGAACGTCAAATGTTACTAGTTCACTTTATGCCCTTGGGTAAAATGCATTAGATGCTATGTATTGAGTGAAAGACCTGCAGATATATATATATATATATATAGAAATATATACTATATATATATATATATATATATATATATATATAGAAATGTTATTTATTGGGATAAACCCCTTGAGATGCACCATCTCGTTTTCAAGTTCATTCAAACCATGTACAGTCTGTAGTCTATATTCTTACATTCCTTCAGTAATTCATTTCTTGACCAGCCCAAGGGTTATTCGATCCATAGAGTGCATGTTTTTGGTCTTTCAGTTTACCTTATAGGCTATCATGAGTTTGGGCTGATTATACTGCCTCTGCCGGACAATTTCACAAAGTTCAACCCTGGGACAAGACACTGCTGGAGGCACTTTATGATGGCTCACTAAAGGAAATACAGATTAAATTCCCACTCTACTGCTTGCTGTCACATTGGATGAGCAAAGGAACTAAACTAAATGCACTTACTGTTCATCTGTTAGAATAAACTTTGCAAAATGTGGTACCCCTTTTTTATTGCACCCTTAAGTTTCCACGGATGATAGCTGTCAGAAATGTGATACCTCTGCCTTACATCGTACTTACTTTGTTTGCAAAGGTTCAGTGTTCAGTCAGAACATTTACAAGTAGAGAAAAGACAGAAGCCCTGCTGGTAAAGTGACCTGCTGTTTGTGCAGAAGGTCAGGGACCACCATCTGGTGTGCAAGTTATTCCCTCTGGAGGTGTGACTGCACAACAGACAAGGCAATTAGGAAAAAGCCTTTACTTTATAGTCCATTTCATGCACCAGGGGAAACTCTGCTGCCTCTAGTTTTATGTCAGTAAACGTTCCCAATCAGCAGATAAAGCCCCAGCATAATGTTGTAAATGCTAAACCAAATATTCCTCTGGCAGTGTTCAATTTACACCTATTAGTGTCACCTCAGCTTACAATAAGCGTGCCTTGACCAGCCCATTAGTTTACTTTGCTCTTTGTTTGGTGTTGGTCTGAGCTAATTTGCTTTGTTTTAGGTGCTATTGATGACATGGTGGTCGGTCAAACTGGAATATTGTGATATTTTTTTCTTCTTTCCTTCTTGGATGTGTCGGAGTAAAAATTATGTTTTGTAGCTTATTTAAGAGTGCCAAGAATTGCAATAAAACTGCATTTCATCGGATGGCCACTTGAGGCTGGCTCCCAAAGTAACTTAGTCCACTAACCCCCATAATAAAATGCCCAACTTCAAAACACAAACACTTTTACAGCCTGGAAGAATGAATCAATGAATTAGACCTTTATACGATGCAAATTATGTGCAGTTTATGGTTTGTTAACTTGCCCCTTATTATTTTCAGTGTTTAAAGTGACCCTTTCACTTTAGATAGACAGAGAGCTTTGCCTTCTGGCTCAGCTCTCTTTTCATCACAACGGTGCGGCAAAGCGACTGCAGTACCGCTCCCGCTGCTCTGATTCCCCGGCCCATCTCATGCTTTGCCACTGTGGAGTTGTTTGACGACCTCAGTGACCGCTAGTGGATCGCCGGAGCTGTATTAGATTAACATTAACATGCCTATTGTAGTTGTAAGTGCACTGACTTGCGGCCTGAAGCAGATGGAGCATATGTGTGGGCTGGACCTGTATTTTGCAGGAAAGGAGTGAGCAGAGGGTGGAGTTGTAGATTCTTGTTCTGTTATATGTGACTATCTTCCTCACCCTCTCAGACTTTCAGTTGCGCTCGCTACTAAAGAGACGTGCTACCATGGAAACCAAACAATGGTGTAGCTGTATTAAAGTCCGAGTGGAAACAGTCCTGAGTAAATCTGATTTTGTCAGAAATCGGGAGAAATGCGGGAGAAATATGACCCCGGGAGGAAACCGGGAGAGGGCAATGAAATCGGGAGTCTCCCGCAAAAATCGGGAGGGTTGGCAAGTATGGTGTGTAAGTGTGTACTTTGTACTTCTAAAATAATTCAATAAAATAGTGAAACAGAATTGACTTGAGACTCGTATCTTACCTTTGATCTTAATAGTATTTCACACTACGATACAGTTATGTTGAATGTTCGAATGTAAGATGTTTTACGTGACTAAAAGCTATCGAACAATCACTAGGCAAAAGTCTTTGTGCGATACAGGTTTATATAATGCATTGTAAGAGCCATAACAATCCATGAACATAAAATGTTGATCTTTAAAGGAATTTGCAAATGTCTTTTTCCAATTCCCCTCTGTTTCAGATAAGTTTTCTCTATCCTGCTGCTATTTCCCATTATTAGAACTTCTTGAATATGGTAGACGTCCCCATACATCCCATAGATTTACCTCCATTTACCCAGTGACCTATTTTCTATTCAACCATACCTTAATTTATTCAGGCAAGGAAGAGACTTTTGGAGGGAGAAGTCATATTTCCCCTGAACTTTATTTGGAGTTTTGTTTCCCTTTCTTAGATTTGAATCTATTTGAGGATTTCTAAAAAGAAATACCACAGCAACGTTTAATAATCCTCAATTTCTGTCACATTTCCTCAGTTAATCCTCATCAGCCGAAGCCTGAATAATTAAATTCTATAACCGAGCTTGGCCCGTGCTTGTGGATGATTACAGAGACGACGCAACCTCACCTAAATCACTGTGACACGCACACAAAGAGAGCTGACTCACTTATTTTTCCTCTTTACACTCTAAATGGATTTAGTTTCTAAGATTGTTTCTTTGTATTCCAAAGCTTTCTCTTTTGCTACGCAAGCTGACTGTGTTCGAAAGAATAGCACTAATGAAGAAGACAATTCATGTTTTTGTGAATTGCGGTGATTCTGTTTACTCTTTCTTACATATATTGATTTGAATCGATAGAAAAGGCCTCTTGCCTCTTTACATCTTTTTGGGTAGAGACCGTTTTGTAATAAAAAAAAATATGAATAGAACGATTTGGAAAGATAAAAGGGAATGATTGGCCTCTTGTCAGTGCAGAGACCTCAGTGTGGGATATTTTTTAGCAGATAGTCCTCTTGGACTGAACATAAGGATGACCTGATAACTCCCATGGCTCCAATTAAAGCCTTGTGATTGGGCTCTATTGTGCCGCAAGTTTGTCAAACAAACTACAGCACACAATGGCACTTAAATGACAGATGTTTGGTATGTAATTAGTCTAAAATTCTGCGCAAAGAACAGTATGAAAAAGTTGAAAAGCATCCTTGTGGAATGCATTTCTTCAGCACATTTACAAATGCAGTCAAAATCCATCTGTACGTGCTTGCATCTCCTAAACACTCGCTCATAAAGTTGAAATAATGTATGGGAAACAGTCCTTCAACTTGAAGCTGTACAGTAACACATTTTTCAATTAACAGATTTAAAGTGCAGGATAGAGAACATTGTGTTAGTGAGTGTGTGTGTGTGTGTGTGTGTGTGTGTGTGTGTGTGTGTGTGTGTGTGTCTGTGTGTGGGTGTGTGTGTGTAGAATATGTATTGTAAGGTATCAAAATGTATGTGAAAAGGTTTTCTATGCTTTTTTAACATATACAAACAAACAAACTTGAACAGTAACACATATTACAATGCATAGAGCAGATTTAAAGAGTGTGTGTGTGGGGCACAACGCCAGGGATCTGGATCCTCAGACTGCTCTACCTGATGACAAGAAAAGATACACGTTACCTATTACCCCAAATTGCCTTAGCTATCTCAGAAATATGTTTGCTGAAAAATACATCAGTGACATATCACATCAAATAATCTAATGTTTTGTGCATAACGTGGGTTTAAAGAAACACCTATTCGCATTGCACCAGAAACTTCAGCCTCTAAAATAATCAGTTGACATAAATTCTTTCTACAGTAAAAACATGTATAACCTTCATAAGGGTATTATTTATTGCATCACTGTATTAGACTGTTACTATTAGCTAGTTGTACCTAATAAACTGGAAACTGAATATATATTTACAGTATAATCTCTCCCTACTACACATACAAAAATATATGGGGAACACTAGAGATTATTTTGTATTGAACACTGGTGCTGCAGTAAAGAAAGCCCTCTCTTGATTGTGTGTGTGTGTGTGTGTGTGTGTGTGTGTGTGGGGGTGTGTGTGTGGTGTGTGTGTGTGTGTGTGTGTGGTGTGTGTGTGTCTATGTATGTGTGTGTATGTATGTGTATGTGTGTGTGTATGTACAGTGGGGCAAAAAAGTATTTAGTCAGCCACCAATTGTGCAAGTTCTCCCACTTAAAAAGATGAGAGGCCTGTAATTTTCATCCTAGGTACACTTCAACTATGAGAGACAGAATGGGGGGAAAGAATCCAGGAAATCACATTGTAGGATTTTTAATGAATTAATTGGTAAATTCCTCGGTAAAATAAGTATTTGGTCACCTACAAACAAACAAGATTTCTGGCTCTCACAGACCTGTAACTTCTTCTTTAAGAGCCTCCTCTGTCCTCCACTTGTTAACTGTATTAATGGCACCTGTTTGAACTCGTTATCAGTATAAAAGACACCTGTCCACAACCTCAAACATTCACACTCCAAACTCCACTATGGCCAAGACCAAAGAGCTGTCAAAGGACACCAGAAACAAAATTGTAGACCTGCACCAGGCTGGGAAGACTGCATCTGCAATAGGTAAGCAGCTTGGTGTGAAGAAATCAACTGTGGGAGCAATTATTAGAAAATAGAAGACATACAAGACCACTGATAATATCCCTCGATCTGGGGCTCCACGCAAGATCTCACCCCGTGGGGTCAAAATGATCACAAGAACGGTGAGCAAAAATCCCAGAACCACACAGGGGGACCGAGTCAATGACCTGCAGAGAGCTGGGACCAAAGTAACAAAGGCTACCATCAGTAACACACTATGCCGCCAGGGACTCAAATCCTGCAGTGCCAGACGTGTCCCCCTGCTTAAGCCAGTACATGTCCAGGCCCGCATTTAGATGATCCAGAAGAGGATTGGGAGAATGTCATATGGTCAGATGAAACCAAAATAGAACTCTTTGGTAAAAACTCAACTAGACGTGTTTGGAGGAGAAAGAATGCTGAGTTGCATCCAAAGAACACCATACATACTGTGAAACATGGGGGTGGAAACATCATGCTTTGGGGCTGTTTTTCTGCAAAGGGACCAGGACGACTGATCCGTGTAAAGGAAAAAATGAATGGGGCCATGTATCGTGAGATTTTGAGTGACAACCTCCTTCCATCAGCAAGGGCATTGAAGATGAAACGTGGCTGGGTCTTTCAGCATGACAATGATCCCAAACACACCGCCCGGGCAACAAAGGAGTGGCTTCGTAAGAAGCATTTCAAGGTCCTGGAGTGGCCTAGCCAGTCTCCAGATCGCAACCCCATAGAAAATCTTTGGAGGGAGTTGAAAGTCTGTGTTGCCCAGCCCCAAAACATCACTGCTCTAGAGGAGATCTGCATGGAGGAATGGGCCAAAATACCAGCAACAGTGTGTGAAACCTTGTGAAGACTTACAGAAAACGTTTGACCTCTGTCATTGCCAACAAAGGGTATATAACAAAGTATTGAGATTAACTTTTGTTATTGACCAAATATTATTTTCCACCATCATTTGCAAATAAATTCATTAAAAATCTTACAATGTGATTTCCTGGATTCTTTCCCCCCATTCTGTCTCTCATAGTTGAAGTATACCTAGTATGAAATTTACAGACCTCTCATCTTTTTAAGTGGGAGAACTTGCACAATTGGTGGCTCACTAAATACTTTTTTGCCCCACTGTATGTGTGTATATGTGTGTGTGTGTGTGTATGTGTGTGTATATATGTGTGTGTCTGTCTATGTGTGTATGTGTGTGTATGTCTATGTATGTGTGTCTGTCTGTCTATGTGTGTCTATGTGTGGTATGTGTCTGTTTGTATGCGTGTGTGTGTATGTGTATCTATGTGTGTGTCTGTGTGTGTGTATGTGTGTGTCTGTCTATATGTGTGTGTGTGTTGTGTGTGTGTGTGTGTGTGTGTGTGTGTGTGTGTGTGTGTGTTATGTATATGTGTGTGTGTGTGTATGTGTTTTTTTTTTTTTTCTTGTGTGTCAGTCATCCACACCAATCAGAAGTGCTGTGCTCCACATGTACCAGCCATTGTTAATCAATCAGAAGTGGCCCATGATACAAGGTGATAGACAGATTGATCCAATCACCAAGTATTTTGAAAGTGCCTGCCCTTTTCAAATGGCTTCCAATGGAGCTTTCCTAGATGGTTTGGTGAAACAAACAATCTGAGTCAGGTTAGTAATGCTCCATCACTAGTGCTGCGTACCTGGACTCACATTCAGGTTCAGGTCCGGACTCAAGTCTAGAGGTTCAGGTTCAGGTCCGGACTTATAAGTCCGGACCTGAACCCATGGCTTGTGTCAAGTTGTGTGAGTAACTAAAGTGAACTTATTGTGAGCTAATTATCAATTGAAAATTAACTCATAATCAGCTCAAATTCAAACTCGTCAGGTTTATTGTGCTCCCTTCCAACTTGTGGACATTTCTCTACAAAGTACAAATGTAAAAAAAAAACGTTTTGCCACTTAGTCTACAAATGATTTATGACAGCAACTACAGTGAACTACTACAAAGTTCAAACATGTATTTCATTTACCAAACTAAAGTAACCAAACAGTCCCTGAGCTGACTGAGCCTAAATCCCTAAAACGTTGCTGAAAGGTAGAGTGTAGAGTAGACTATACGCATTACACTGTTACACACCTACTATACAGTATAGGCTACACTGTAGTGACTGTACAGTCAGAGTGTACTGTACTGTCTGTACACCATGTCTTTTCTACAACTACATGTGTACATTATACAGTAGATACTACATACATAGTGATGTACATACATACTGTTAGAAATTAAAATCAATGTTGATATGGCGTAATTTTGAATTAAATACACTATTTAATTTAAATCAGTTTTATTCTGAAAAAAACGGAAGTTCACACTATTAACTTAATACTTTTATTCTTCACTTCCGGTTAGCATGTGGCGAAATGGTACGTTTTCAAACCGTGAATCGAAGGTGAAATGACATGTGATGTTGTACACTGAGCACACTGGGATTAGCACTCATTTATTGACGCTGAATAACGTTTATCAGGGAATGTTTAAATAACCACAGACACAGACATACGTAAGTGCTAGTTTTTTTGCGAGTCCAAGTACCGGTTCCCAACGTTCCGGTTTTAACCGGACTTGAACCGAAACTTTTTACAAGTCCAGTACCGGTTCGGCGTACCAGTACGCAACACTATCCATCACATGTTCTACATCTATTACAGGGTGAATCTTAAACTGAAGCTTGACTTTAAAGCAACCCAACGGAAGTTTCATGTAAGTTTAGTTATTTCACTCGTAGCTCGGGCTGCGGGGGTGCTAGAGACGGGAGTACGTTGATAATAATAATAATACATTTATTTTGGAGGCGCCTTTCATAACACCCAAGTACACCTTACAGGGTTACAGATTTACAATTTACATTTACAATTTTACCTTACAAATTAAAACAGCGGATTTAGTGAAGTATCAGCCGAGGTAAGACAAGACAAACAACAGGAAATTGACTACAAAAGGACACAAAAAGACACAGGGTACAGATTATAAAGAAAATGCCAGTTTGAACAGGTGGGTTTTGAGTGGGGTTTTGAATGTTGTTATGGAATCAGACTGTCGGATGTGTAGTGGCAGGGAGTTCCAGAGTCTGGGAGCCGAGCAGCTGAAAGCTCGAGCACCCATGGTTTTGAGGCGATAGCTTGGGACGGTTAGAAGTCCTACGGATGAAGAGCGGAGGGTGCGGGAGGGGGTGTACTCCTGAAGGAGTTTGGTGATGTAGATGGGGGCAAGGTTATGGACAGCTTTGTATATGAGTAGAATGTTTTTGTAGTCAATACGGTAGCGTACAGGAAGCCAGTGTAGCTGAGTGAGAATGGGGGTGATGTTGTCAGATGAGTTGGTGCGGGTGATGATCCGGGCAGCAGAGTTCTGGATTATTTGCAGTCTATTGAGGAGCTTGATGGGAAGGCCAGTCAGAAGTGCATTGCAGTAATCAATCCGGGATGTGACGAATGAGTGGACCAGGATTTCAGTGCTGGGTTGAGACAGAGATGAGCGGAGTCTGGAGATGTTCCGAAGATGAAAGAAGGCGGTGATGTTTTTTATGTGTGGTGCGAATGAGAGGGAGCCGTCCAGAATGACACCGAGGCAGCGAATGGTATGGGGAAGCTTTTGATGAATGTGTGATGCGACCTTCCTAGCCGGAGTTATGGCCACATTTTACAATAAACTTCTGTTGGGTCGCTTAAAAATAAATATCGCAATTCGAATCGCAATATTTGTCAGACAAATTGGTTGATCCATAAGTTAATAATGTATCTATGGCTTTGAAGCAATTGTTTATAATCCATAATTCAATTTTTATGTAAAAATTACATTAAAATGGAATTATGGATTATAAATGAAATATTTTCTCATACAGAGACGTTAAAAACCTATGGATTAACCGATTCAGCCGCGTTTTTTCTCGTTTTAATGCCATTGAAAAAGTATTTTGATCAGATTGACAGCTACGGTGAGAGGATCTCCCCTAGAAGCTCCGTAAAGGTACGTGTGGTGATGTCTGTGTAAAGTACCCGCCGGGACCTTGGGGCTTAACAGGTTAAAAAAAACGCAATATATATCGCAAGGGAACAAAAAACCGCAATGTCAGTTTTTTTCAATATCGTGCAGCCCTAGTGTGTGTATGTGTGTGTGTATGTGTGTGTGTATGTGTGTATATATGTGTGTGTGTGTGTGTGTATGCCGGTGTGTGTGTGTGTGTGTGTGTATCTGTGTGTGTATGTGTATCTATGTGTGTGTCTGTGTGTGTCTGTCTATATGTGTGTATGTGTGTCTATGTATGTGTCTGTATATGTGTGTGTATGTCTATGTATGTGTCTGTCTGTCTATGTGTGTATGTGTGTCTATGTGTGTATGTGTCTGTTTGTATGCGTGTGAGTATGCGTGTCTATGTATGTGTGTATGTGTGTGTTTTCGAGCATAAAATGGCGGAAGGCGGCGCGCTTTCTTCTTTTGTTACCGCATGGATGTCTGGGCATGTTTTATTAATTTAGAGGATTTACGTTAATTGTATCCACTAACGTTGTACCATAACCGTGTGTTATGCATGTTTTGTAAAAGCAAGCTAACTTGAAACCCATTGTAAAATGAATAGACTAATATTTCAAGTTAGTTTGCTTTTACAAACATGCAGAATACACGGTTATGGTAATTGTAGTGGATAAAATGAACGTAAATCAAGTTAATCAAATTAATAATATGCTCAGACATGCATGCAGTAACAAAAAAGAAGAAAAAAAACTGCTGCCATTTGCGGTTCGAATTTTCCAGAGAACTTTTGCAACACAAACGTTCCACTTTGAGATATAACTTAAAGCAGGATAAAATACTGTCTTATACGTTTAAATAATTTTTCAAGTGAGGCAGATATTAAATCTAGGCTAGCTAACAAGAGCTCAAATCAAACACCATGCGACACAAAGTGCATTAGGTGCAGAAATTAATAAAACATAATTTAAATACTGTGCAAAGGCAAGACGTAACTTACCAGAGTAGCGCAGTCAAATTCCGGCAGTGACAATCGAGAGCACGGTGGGCAAAGTATACTTCTGAAGGTTTGAGTGATTTCATCCGAGAGGAGCTATAATGGCGGACTCAAATGAATGCATGAATGAGAGCAGTGAGGGCACGTCGGGGGCGGAGCACATACGTGATGACGTCAGACAGATTCAGTAAAAACATTTGAGTACAATCCCCAATATGACCCAAAGTGGATGAATACTCTATATACAATATTACAAATCAGTTCTTCAGAAAATTAGCGGTGAATTAACTTTTATAAATGTTTGGGTTAAAACAACCCATATTCTTCAAGAAGCTTGTACTGTTCGGTCTTACAGTGCTGCTTTATTTGGGGATGGGCCTCACATCCTCCAGGGGGGTCCGGGGGCATGCACCCCCGGGAAGATGTTTTTTAAAATAAGTGAAATGCATCAATCTGGTGCACTTTGAGCACAAATGAATGTATGGATACAGCTCTCAACACTCATATGAAAGGGAGCTGTATACTTTACAATACTCCAAACTACTTTAGAATATGATCACAACCAATAACAAATCATGTAAACTTGTTTATTCTTATCTTATGTTACCTAGTTAGCATTTTTTCTTTCTATTTATGCATATTTTACTAATCATTCCCCTTTTAAACTGTTTTTTGTACTGTCCTATAGTACACATTGGAATGATTTCTTACTTTATCTATATTAAATAGATAAAAGTGTGCTCTCCCTAGCTGTCTCACTCTCTCTCTCCCTCTCTCTCTCCCTCTCTCTCCCTCCCTAGCTCGCTCGCTCTCTCTCTCTCCCTCTGTCTCGCTCGCTCATAGAGGCTGTGTGCTCTTCCGTGGCGATGGCGGCTTGCGTTGAAAAAATAATAATACAAATATTTGTAAAGTTGGGGGACACAAACGGGATTTCGAAAAGTGCAGGGGACATTTCCCCCCCCCCCCTGTTGTATAGGCTGGCATGACCAAGCTGTGTTCAATGGGGCTGATGTGTTGTGTAGATTCTGCCAGAATGAAAATCAGCGGGGAGGTGCCACATTGCTTTTCTTCCCGACTGCAGCGCTGGTCCCGCAATCAAGCAAGAACGTGATTGGTCGATATTCATTGTGGGGGTGTGGGGAGGAGGGGTGTTAGATAGATATAGAGTTGTAGTAAGTAGATAGAGTTCGCTATGATTGAGATTTCGTGTATGCATAGGGTAGATTCTTTTGATTACATTTCCTTTTTTGTTTTGTGTATTTTATACATTTTGGATTTGCTTGGTGGAGCTATTTTTAGAACATGCCCCGCGGGCGACTCACGTTGCCCCTGCGGGCGACTGAGTGCCCGCGGGCACCGTATTGGCTACCCCTGCCCTAGAGAGTTTTGGGATGCTCATTTTTTCATATTGTTGACACCTTAAGTGCATTTTTACAGAGTTGTTTTTGCAATGCTCACTGCAGCAGTGATTTAACAATCGTTGAGTTGACTGCAGCTCCAAATCCCCTGAGCCAGCGTTGGTCCCTCTATTCAAATCAGCACTTCCTGCAGAAATGTCTCGAGAGGGTTACGGGGCTCCAGTTGTGGGCCACCTTGGCAGAGAAATTCCCACTTGGTTAATATTAAATTGTATTAATGAATCTCATTTAGACCATACTGTCACCTCAGAGTTTCAAAGTTGGAGACAGTAATTATTACCTCTGACAACGCCAGGTCAAGGAAGTGTCACCAAGTTCAGCGGAAGCATTCAGGGACCATCAGAACATCGGAGAAACACAGTCCATCCCTCATCTATTTAAAAGGATTTTCATATTGGTGTTTTAGACATAATCAGCAGTCATTCAAACAGTTTATAATTGAAAAACTAAAACAATATTATTGTCTAAAATATACAATAGATTATGTTCTTGTGTCCTCACTGAAATAAATGATACAGTAATATAAGTAATATAAAATATTTTACTAAGAACATTAAATAGCTTAAATAAACAAAAGATTTAGTGCAGAGAACTTTCATTAATTATCTCTACATACAAAATGAGTTTACAGAGAAGCCATGGTTAAATGAAAATACATTAGCAATTAAGACTGTGCCCTGTCTGAAGGGCATAGAAGACAGGATCTAAAAGTAAAAGATCAGTAGCCTTAAAAATGAACTGGCCAAGGGCTAATGACAAACACTGATTGGGGAGATTTTAGAAAGAACTGCAGAGGACAAGAGTGGAACTTAACTGTACAGCAACTTTGGAACAGGCAGTGTGAGGTGATTATTAATAGAAAAAAAGGGTATTTACTTTAAGTGCCGTCACCTGTAAGCTCACCTTGTTTCTTGAACACTTGGCCTGTACTTGATCGAAAAACAGCACGACTTGAGCATATAGACTACGAAGTTAGTATACCAAGGACCATTCACTAGGATAAGTCAAAGGTAGCCGCAGCAGCTGAATTAATGTACAGTATACTTTCAGCGGGGGACTTGTAGACCAACCCAGTGTTCACCAACACGATTTTTAATCTATTGATTCGTGTTCACCAACACGATTTTCCCCTTTTTTTCATGTTGCACAGCACGATTTAAAAGCAATGTATTTCTACTGGTAATGTGTTTCGTTTCAGCACGTCTTTTTCTCCGGTCGGGTCGTGGAGGAAAATGAGCAAAATAAATGGGGCTCAGAGCCTCAGAATACTGAAATCTGTATTTTTTAAATCTTTTTTTCCTTCTAATTTGTTATTCTTTTCTAAATAACACACTGTTATTTACTCAACAATAACACACAATTATTCTTGCTTTTATTTATTGGTTTAATTCCATAATCTCTGGCTTTTTTGGCGTCCGTCAGGAACTGAATTTCAAAATAAAAATAACTGGAAACAGACGTAGGCATTTCGAGCGATTTCCCAAGATCCTCAGCTATGGTTTAAGCTCGCTGATTTAGCCCCAATGCATGCTGGGATTTGGGGTTTATATGATATGAAATCCGGAAAACATTTTAAAAGAATAAAATAATACTTCATTCCGAGTTGTTCTTGCTTTTCTCTTTGAAAGTCATCACATAACGGCATTGTAATACACGGTTCGGCTGCATTACATATTACAGATCTGACGTAGTTCTTTATTTATAGAGCCCTGATGAGAAGACCTTTGGAAAAACTGAAGAAATGCCGCAGAAACTGAATATGTGACGTGGATCATAAATATATCAACAACTAAACAACATCTTCAATTTCTCTTCACACAATACATCTCCTTGCAGTATCAACACTAATTTGGCTGACTTTTACATTTGATCTAATTCATAGATAGGTTACATTTACACCATAACGGTGCACAGCTGATATAAAAGGACTTGTAGTTTTTAAAGATATTACTGATTTTCTTTGAATGTAAGAATGTAAATACTTTCATAGGGGGAAAGTAGAAGGTCTGTGATAGAAATATAGAATATAAAAATCAACCTTTGAAAATAAAAATCTATCAAATATCTCTCCTGATTGTTGGCACTTGACAATCTGGAGAGATATTTGATAGTTGGTGCTTAAGAAGACTAAACATTTATCTGCAATTGACATGAATGGAAACGAGTAATAAAGTATATTCATTACTCGTTATTCTCTACTAATAGTTAATTAAAGACTGTATATTATGGCTATTTTGCACATCCCTTTCAAGATTTCAAGATTTTCAAAGGTTTATTGACATAACATATACACAACTACGGTGTCTGCAATTAATGAAAATCTTGGGGTCACAGGTTCCTCAACAGTGCATTACAAGACATCTATCAATATGTGTGCATACCTCCACCATTAAACTGTCATATTCCGCACATTTCTTATACTATCTACATACATAAGAGTATAATTCATATGTATAATATCAGTTAAAATAAGTGCTTCAACATAGTTAACATTGCAGGAAAGCTATATATTAGACGTTAAGTACTTTGTCAGGCTTAATATTTATCTGTAGATAGATACCCCCAAAGTGTTTTTCTTATTTAAAAGAAGACCTTAACCTAAAGTATTATTTAATGTTTAAATAAAGATTAATACATTTTTCTGTTTTGCACATCCTCATATTAATATCTGTGTACATCCTGCACTAAACTGTTTTATTGTAGAGATCACTTATAGTATCTTCTTGATTTTTATATTCTATATTTCTATCACAGACCTTCTACTTTCCCCCTATGAAAGTATGTACTCTTAATATTTTTTTAATCAAATATAACACATCAAAACAATAATTCAATAATGTGCTTTAACCACTAAGCGGTGCACACAAGGTACACACAGCCCTAATAACTTTGTATTATTAGTGTAGGACACTTATGTATGTACAACATCTGAAGATGTGTAGTTTTATTCATGCTTTCACATAATTTTACAGCATATTGCTATACTATTTCAGACTCAGTATTTACATTCTTATATTCAAAGAAAATCAGTAATATCTTTAAAAACAACAAGTCCTTTTATATCAGCTGTGCACTGTTATGGTGTAATATACCTATCTATGAATTAAATCAAATGTAAAAGTCAGCCGAATTAGTGTTGATACTGCAAGAAGACGTATTGTGTGAAGCGAAATTGAAGATGTTGTTTAATTGTTGATATATTTATCAAGTATTCAGTTTCGGCGGCATTTCTTCCAGTTTTTCCAAAGGTCTTCTCATCAGGGCTCTATAAATAAAGAACTACGTCAGATCTGTAATATGTAATGCAGCCGAACCGTGTATTACAATGACGTTATGTGATGACTTTTAAAGAGAAAAGCAAGAACACTCGGAATGAAGTATTATTTTATTCTTTTAAAATGTTTTCCGGATTTCATATCATATAAACACCAAATTCCAGCATGCATTGCGGCTAACACATCCAATCAGCGAGCTTAAACCATAGCTGAGGATCTTGGGTAATCGCTCGAAATGCCTACGTCTGTTTCCGGTTATTGTTATTTTGAAATTCAGTTCCTGACGGACGCCAAAAAAGCACGAGATTATGAAATTAAACCAATAAATAAAAGCAAGAATAATTGTGTGTTATTGGTGAGTAAATAACAGTGTGTTATTTTGGCTCTGAGCCCCATTTATTTTCCTCACAGACGGCAACAAAAGTCCGAAATTATACGATTTAAAATAAAAGCAATAATTGTGTCTTGATATTGAGTAAGAACATGTTTTTATGAACCACACAGCTTCCGGTCTTCCACGACCCGACCGAAGAAAAAGACGTGCTGCAGGCACGAAACACATTACCCGTAGAAATACATTGCTTTTAAAATCGTGCTGTGCAACACAAAAAAAAGGGGAAAATCGTGTTGGTGAACACGAATCAATAGATTCAAAATCGTGTTGGTGAACACAAAATGCCATGAGACTGGGTTGTGTAGACATTAAAGGTCAGCCCACCTCTTAAGCGGGGCCGAAATCGCGTCATTTGCAGGAAACAACGTCTAAGGAACCTTAATATTTAATAAACTATGAATGTTTTATGTCCATATAACGGAAAAACACTAATTTAACTGATCTTTTTCATTTTCTTTTTTAAAAAAAACACAGAATGCTAACACTGACCCTCTGAATTAGCCCCGAGCGAAAAATGCTAACCTATTACTGCACCGAAGATCACTCCTAGCTCCCTTATTACTTATCCTAGCTGCACATCCAACATATCGTTTATGATCGTAAGGACACCCAGAATCTAACGGTGCCCACCTCAACACTGAAAGATACAAACTCGCGACGTTATCAACAAAAACGTACATCAAAACATGTGGCGCTAGGAAGACAAAAACGCTAACATGGCTTACCTCGGTCTTTGTCTGGTCAAAACTGGTATTCAATGACATTACAACGATAAAAACGATGCTGTAGTTAATCTATAGGTTAATATCCAATGTTCTGATAATCCATAAGCAATAAAACTGCTTTTCAGTTTCAAGATATCAGAGCAGGGATATTTCTACCCTCTGCTGAAGCTTGCATGTGCAAATACGCAACCTTTTTCTTTTAACATGAGAGTGTGTGGGACAATTTCCCTTCCATTCTATTGGCTCTAACGGTCAGGAAGAGATGTCACATGTCAAAATCGAGACATTGAATAGTGGAACTTTAGGATTTAAAATCTAAGATGATGGCAGTACTTTGTAGTACTCATTGTACCATTAAAAGACTTGATAGACAGTGTTGAATTAACAGGGATAATCTGGTGTTTTTGAGTTGATGAGTAGTGTAGATATCACTGTAAAATCAATCGACAGTAAGGAGAATACTTTCTTCCGGGTGTAAAATTCTCCGTTATCCAATGGGAATGGGCGCTCACATTGCCTTTAACTGCCGCCGACATGGACTGACAACACAGTCTCACTGCCTGATCGTCCAATAGCGACGCTTGGTCAGGGTCCTTTGGCGTGCAGTTGTGACGCACCGAGTCTCCTTCAGCTTCATAAACAGACGCAAAGAGCTTTCAACTGATTGCAATGTATTCCCATCAGCGGCGGTATTTGACGCTCAGGGAAGCACCGCATCGGTCCATGTCGGCAGCAGTTAAAGGCAATGTGAGCGTCCCTTCCCATTGGATAACGGAGCATTTTAAACCCCGGAAGTAAGTATTCTCCTTACTGTCGATTGATTTTACAGTGATATCTGCACTACTCATCAACTAAAAAACACCAGATTCTCCTTGTTAATTACACAACATTGATTGGTTTAAATTGTGTACAATGCTTTTGTATTTTCCCCCCTTCGATTCGGAGAAACAAATGTTTTTTGGGAGTTTAGGATGGCAGAAGACACTACACTACCCAGAATCCTCAGCTATTGTTTAGGACTACACCATGTGCTTTGCTTGACAAACCCCGTGATTAGTCCTCAAGCTCTGTGATTGGATGTTGGAGTGGCAGTGCACAAAGTTTGCGCCAAGCATCAAACGGCACTTTGAAATGGAATGAAACCATGCCACACTATCCAAAACTGGACCCCCCCCCCCCCACCCCCCAGAACTACACATGCTGGCTATAAGTGTGTGTTCTATGGCGCGTCTCTACTGGGAATTGTAGTTTTCGATAATCTTAAGATAAGATAAGATATACTTTATTGATCCCAAGTTGGGAAATGTTTTTTGTTAAAGCAGCATGTAAAACATTCATTTTATTGTTTACTTTGTAATTTTACTCAAGGTTCAAGGCTTTTATTGGTCATCCGTACATAGCTACAGTGTAGTTATGATGATTAAAATCTTAGGTCACAGGCTCCTCCAACAGTGCAACACAATACAACAGAAAAACAGAAAAAATAGTGCAAGTAAAATACAAAAAGAAAATAGTGAAATAGTGCAATAAGAGTCTATTACAAGTGATTGGAATGTGATATATTAGATAAAAAATTCTAAGTAGCAGCCAGATGGACGTTATGGATGTTGTTTCAAAAGTTCAGGTGTTTAACAGTCTTCTGACCTGTGGGATGAAACTGTCTGGTGGTTTTAGTCCTGATGCTGCAGTACCCGCCTGCCAGACGGCAGCAGACAGAACAGTTTGTGGCTGGGGTGATGGGGGTCTTTTATAATCCTGAGGGCTTTCTTTAAGGTTAACCTGGTATTTTTACTCCACTACATTTATTTTAGTTACTTTACAGATTTTGATTAATTATGTCAAATATAAACAACCCTTAAATCAGACTTTAGTTACACCTGAGTAAAATTCAGTGAAGGTGATTGTCAAGTGCCAACAATCAGGCAAGATATTTGATAGTGGTTGTTTGAGAAGACTAAAAATGTATCTGCAGGTGTTAAAAGAGGTAACCCACCAGCCTATCTTGGGGTAGAAATCCATAACAACCTGAAATTTGGCCAACACATTGGCCAAATTGTAACACAGGCAAACCGTTCGCTCGGCTTCCTACGCCGGAACCTGCGACGCTGTCCCCAGAAACTGAAGGAGACAGCTTTTGTGGCCCTAGTACGTTCTAAACTAGAGTACGCCAGCTTGGTCTGGACCTCTACACTGATAAAGACAGTGATGCCCTGGAATCAGTACAAAGAAGAGGTGCAAGATTCATTTTTGGAGATTATGAATGGGACAGCAGTGTCACAGAAATGCTCAAGCGGTTGAACTGGGTGGAATTAAGTGAAAGGCGGCGATTGGCTCGTTTGGTTCTCTTCTTCAAGATTGTCCATAACATCTCAGCCATTGATGCATCAATGTACCTAGAGCCAGTTAGAAGAAGTGCAACCCGCAAAGCCAACTCTTTGAACTTCAAGCAAATTTTCGCAACTAGTAACACTCTTAAATACTCCTTCTTTTCCGAGAACATCAGAGAGTGGAACTTGCTACCAGAAGAAGCTGTCATCGCAGAAACCGTGGAGTGCTTCCGGCAAATTTTAAGAGACATTTAGCGGGGATAATCCATCCCCCACTGAGCGTGATACCTCTGGGTTCTGTTCAGCATTAATCCAGATCCCTATAAAGCATATTCATTACTCGTTATTCTCTAATCGTTCATTAAAGACTGTATATAATGGCTATTTTTGCACATCCCTTTCAATATTTCAAGATTGTCGAAGGTTTATTGACATATCATTATACACAACTACTGTGTAATTAATGCAATGAAGGAAAACTTGGGTCACAGCTTCCTCAACAGTGCATTACAAGACATCTATCAATATGTGTGTATACCTCCACCATTCAACTGTCATATTCTGCACATTTCTTATACTATCTCCATACATCTTATAAGAGTATAATTGATATGTATAATATCAATTAAAATAAGTGCTTCAACACAATGCTTCAACACTGCAGGACAGTTGATTGTCAAGTCCCAAAATAAACCATGCAATATATTAAACGTTAAGTACTTTGTCAGGCTTAATATTTATCTGTAGATACCCCCAAAGCTTTTTGCTTACATGTATTTAAAAGAAGACCTTAACTTAAAGTATTATTTAATTAATGTTTTAATAAAGCCTAATTAGTTTGTCTGTGTTGCACATCCTCCTGTTAATATCTTTGTACATCCAGCATTAAACTGTTTTATTCTAGATATCATTTACAGTATCTTCTTGATATTTTCTATTTCTATCATTGACCTTCTACTTTCCCCCTATATTGTATGTACTCTTAATATTTAAATGTTTTCATCAAATATAACACATTCAACAACACATGCAGCAGACCTTAGGCAAGGCAAGGCACGTTTATTTATATAGCACCTTTTAACACAAGGCCATTCAAAGTGCTTTACAAAAATGAAAGGACGATAAAACTATTTGTTTCTCCGAATCGAAGGGGAAAAAAACAAAAGTATTGTACACAATTTAAACCAATTACTATTGTGTAATTAACAAGGATAATCTGGTGTTTTTGAGTTGATGAGTAGTGCAGATATCAATGTAAAATCAATCGACAGTAAGGAGAATACTTACTTCCGGGTTTAAAATGCTCCGTTATCCAATGGGAATGGACGCTCACATTGCCTTTGGCTGCAGTCGAATAGTCAGTGGGTGTTTCTCAATCGCGAGTACGCTTACTTGGTAGCACATGTCTTCCGAGCGTCTTGCTTCAGAAGCGAGGCAAGAATACTTCCTGGCATTTGGAAAACGAAGAGTGGAACAGGATAGCAAGTGTGCAGGTGTGTGTCATATGAGAGGCCCCGCCTTACATTTTCTTTTCTTTTCTTTTTCTATTTTAAGACCGCGGAGTCTACACATGTGCAGCCTCGAAATGTCACCAAACGAAGTACGCCGGGCTCGGTAGAATTCCAAGTATGCTGGACATTGGAACAGTCCTTCGGCGGCACTCGATGACGTAGTATGCTTGAAATAGATGCTCTGGAGCAGCTTTACTCACGATTGAGAAACACCCAGTTTCTCTTAGGAACCTTCCTAATGGAGTGAAATTACCCGGAGGAGCCGTTTGAATTCTCTAGATCAGTGCTTCTCAAACTTTTTTCAGTAATGTACCCCCTTTGAAACATGTTCTCAGCCAAGAACTGACTGACCGCGGACATTTTTAACAGAAAAAGCCTATATAAATAATTACAATAGAGTGATGTTCCCTCAGTGTATTAACTCCTTAATGCATGAATTACAACCTAAGGATATTTTCATCTTTATGCATGAAAAAAAAGATTTTTCCAAGGAGTTTTTCAATTGAATTCATATATGTTTAACAAACCAATGAACAAAATGATATATTATTAAAAACTATAAATACAATACACAATGTAACATGTTTATATGAGGACCCCCTTAGTGGTTCTAGGAATATGTTATATACAATTGTATTTTCCATTTAACTTATTGTACTAAGATTATTTTTGTAATCATGCATGGTCTTTTTTTAATTAACCTTTTTATTTATTTTACCTCACGTACCCCCTGCAGTACCCCAACGTACACCTAGGGGTCCGCGTACCCCCATTTGAGAATGACTGCTCTCTAGATGATAGGAAAGGAGGTTTGAAACTTCCTTCATAACCTCCTTTACAGTAGGAAACACTGGACCTTCCTTTATGAAAGGAAAGGAGAAAATGCTGCCCCACAATGCCTTGCGGCCGCAATATTTGCCACATTAATGAATAAAAGTGCTACTCGTTTTTTGCCCACTGACCATACTGTGGTACTGTGGCTCGTCTTTTTTTTTGCAACTAGCTGATGCTCAATCATCTTCTTCAAAGTCACTGTCGGACACAGCATTCTCAGAAATGTGATCCTCACATTCTGAAACCTCTTCCTCTTCCTCTACACCAGGGGTGGCCAACCAGTCAGAGGTTAAGAGCCACATGTTGTCCATGTTACAGCAAAGAGCCACATCAAACACACAGTCACTGATACCGCTTGTTTCAGTTTTTTGTTTTCTGGAGACAAGATTTCAACCATTTTTGTGGCATTGGGATATATTTATATTAAATCCTCTGGAGCAGAGAGGAGCTGTGGATTATTGTTATTGATTAATGCATCAGTGTTTCTTAGGGTCAAAAACACTAAACTCACAATTTAAAATGAAAGCATTTAGTTTATTTAATAAAAGAGCACATGTTCAATGTGAAAAGTGACAGTAGTTATAGATTATTGCAATTTGGTGCTATATTTATATATATATTTAAAAAATAAATAAAAAATAATATATATTTTTTAAACACCTTCAATTTCAGGGGGGGGGCGCGGGCTCCGTTGGCGGGGCGCAGCGCCCCTCCAAGACAATGGTAGGGGAAACACTGGATAGTGTTTAATCATCGATAGGTGTTCCCCCCCTCATAGGCGATTGGTTCACTGCATCGCAGGTATTATTGTGATTGGCTCTTGGGCCACATCAAAATTAGACGCGCTGTCATCCTCTCATACTCACACCTGACACCACACATACACGCAGGGAGAGCCGGGACGAAAGTAACATGGGACGAAGGTAACAACTTTGACCGGCCAAATGACGTCAGAATGATCAGCATTCGATACTTAACAGACCCTACTAAATATCAGGTTTAACTGTCAGGAGTAGCTAGTGTTGTCACGATACCAACATTTTGGTTTAGATACCAAGTCAAGAATTGCGATTCCGATTCTTTTTCGATACTTTTCTTAAAAAAGGGAAACAGTCTTAAATGTAATTATTGTGCTTTATTTCACACCAGAACCAGAACACAAACTTTTAAACAATGAGAACAATAAATAAAATAAATGACAAGAATTCGTATTAAATCAAATGAATACATTTCTCACAGACAGGCCTCGTGGTGTCCGTAGGCTTTGCCCTCACTGTCAGAGTTATAGCTCAAATACCTCCACATTTCCTTCTGGCGTCTTTTCTGGTCAACAAGCCGAGGCGCAGCGGCAGATGCACTCCCACTTGCAGCCATGCTTCTCGTTTTCTCACATGCTCTGGCCAGCTAGCGCGTGCACGAGAGAGGGGAGGGACTTAGAGCGTGCTTGAGGGGGAGGGACTGCAGGCACGGCTGCAGGAGAGTGGAAGCAGAGCGCTGAACACACACGGCTTCTTATTAAAACAGCGCTTTCTCACCGGAGTACTTTCCCCCCGTCATTCTTAAAGTACTGATACTAATGAAACGGAGGAATCGTAACGTTTTTAACGGCAGGGTATCGCGGTACCTTTCAAGTATCGGTACACCGTGCAACACTAGTCAGGAGTCAGTGTCTCTGCCCCAAACTCACACATATACAATTCTATATGAACTGAAGAGCCGCATGAAACTAGGCAAAGAGCCGCATGCGGCTCGAGAGCCGCGGGTTGGCCACCCCTGCTCTACACCATCATCAAATGGTTCTCTCTCTTCCAGAATAATTTGCAAGGCCCTCTGAGCAGAGAACCTTTTGGCCATCTTGATCAGTTGTGATAAGGACCCAAACTGGCGAAGCTTTATTTATTGTGTCTTGCCCCAAATATACAGCTTGGATAGAGTGTGAACAAAATAAAGATTGGTTCCCGCAAGACATAAAGCGTGAACGTGAGAGCAGACAGGTGTCTGTGCTTGAATTTATCAACAATGTTGCAACCTTGTGCGGGAATGGCAAGGGCAGAAACACAAACGTCTCACACACTAACACACACACACACGCATGCACACACACACACACACACACACACACACACACACACACACACACACACACACAAAAGGCCAAGACAGGTGCACAGGACCTACAATTTCCACACTTGTGTTAGCCCCCTTGTGTTCTGATATATGTTCTTCACAGAAAATGAGCCAAGGCCATTGAGTGTGGGTTTGAAAAAATTATTTGTTAGATCATTTTTCTTTAGCTAAATAATGAAAACGGGTCCCACAGACCCGAATACCATACAAGGGTTAAAGGTTCATCAACACGGAGATAAGAGCAGCCAAGCAACAAAGGCTCATCTTCAGTATGAGTCTTTGTTGTAGCTGCTAGATGACGTTGTTCAATATGGAACAGGTTCCGTTTATAAGTGTTTCCAAATTGTGAGATCTGTTGGTATTGTATGCCGCCCTGAAACACGGAGGTATTTTGACTTCATTTTACAATGTTATTTTCTAGCTGTATTGAAAATGTCTTTGTTGTTGTATTAGACCAAATTCATTGATATTCAATACATAATGAACAATTGTTGTAATTGTATTCATCCACCACATAAACAGATTAAATTCGAAAAATGACAAAAGACAAAAGACAAAATATAAAGAAATATTAAAAAAAAAACCCTGTCCATACAGCCCAAGGTAAGGGAATGATAGGATATTTTCATGGAACTTCTCCCCAGAATCCCCCCCCCACATTTTGTCACCTTGTCCCCCTGGCACCTGACTCAAAGAGGCCCAAGTGAAAACTGTAAAGTCTTTGATAAAAGTCATGGTAGGCTGCTTCAGATGATCGGAGACTCTATTAATCAATTACCTGGAATCCTCTGGACCGTCTGCACTCATTAACAATGTGTTGCATCATTCATAATTTGATCAGAGAGCTGGCTAGACCCCCGGTCACAACGCTGCCTGCCAGATATTATAATTGCTTTAGTCTGGCAGGTTGGCTGGGGTCAAACACAAACATTGGACCACCTGTGCTGCGGGGACCATTACTGTTAATATGAGAGGAGAAGATGTATGCACTTAGTGTTTACTTTGATATATAATATGGCAACAAACACAGCAACCTTATGTGCTATGAAACATGATACTATGCATGTGTTTCAAAGTTGTCTTCTACCCTGTAGGAAGAAGCTCATCCCTTTGAGTGTTTGAACAAACCTTTGCATTTAAAGACACATGAAAGTACTGATTATGACTTATGATTATGACCTTAAACACAGAGTACGATATCATATTTTCAGGTCGAGTATGCATTGGTGTATTAGCTATACAAAGAATTGACATAACTGACATTTAGTACAGTTTTCTGGCTTTTCAACAGGAGTGTCTTTTATCAAACACCACAATGAAGTCTCATCTCCGCTCACCAGGGGCTTTACAGTAAACAGCCGAGGTCAAAGTTTTACACGGAAGCGATTAAGAGAACCTCCCTGAAAATGCACCGAAGCCTGAAAGAGATTTAAAGTCGGTGCTGAAAACACATGTGTTCGACCTGAAGCCCCTTTACCAATTTAGTTTCATTCTCCAGTGGATAGGCTTAGGTTCCTGCAGTTTTGTAAAACTTTTGGTTGCCATCCACAGATGACCCAAATGTTACATGAGGACATTATCTGGTTTATAACAAATATTGATTTAAATGTGATTTTATTAATTTAAACAAATGCATTGCTTCCTCTAAGGAAAAAAGAATCCCTTTCGCAAGCGTACCAACTGCTGAAACTGCATCGACAGCTACAAACTTAGAATGATGGCAGCACTGATTTTTTGTAACTGTCCAAGATTGTCCACATTGTCTTCTCCATAAACTCTTTTCTGCTGCTTTCTCTGACGTCCAGCTCTTTTTTTCTTTCACCACAACTTTCTCTTGTTTTTTAACCAGATTTGAGACCAAGAGATTGAAGATGAAAACAGGTCTCATTGACCTTGGAAAGTTGGCACTGTTATATCGGACAATTAGGGTAGTTAAGTGGTCATGAGACTCCCCTTTCTTTTTACCAGTGGGTGAAATTACAACTTGGGATGTCTTTTGTAGTAGTTCCAATGTAAAAGAGGATCTCCAGTGAAGGAAAAAAACCCGTCTTGTGACCAGGTTAGAGGTAGCCTGACATTTAACATTCCCTCTGGAAAACCAATGTGTATTAAAGAGGGTAACTTCATAAGACGCTGACTACCTCAGGTAACCTTTTTATAAAGCTTGTTTATATATCCATATTGGTCTGGAATTGTTCAGTAATTGTATTATTTCTTAAACTTTCAAGTGCATTTTGAATGATAACGCTCTTATGTCCTCTTAAATAATGTTTATTTACCTCTCAAGCCTCCTTACTGAGAAGGCACATTATACACTTAATTATTTGATTTTTTTCAATAATGCATGCCTGATTTAAATAGAGACAGACACGCTGCAACTACATTAGCCGGCACATTTCAACCTAATTCTCCAAGGTTAAAGATGACCTGTTTAAAACAATAACGATTTTCATTTAATTCAAATATTCCCTAAATTGCTTCATAAGTATATCATGCTAAATGTCTCTAAATGTCTGAATCTGAAAGTCCAGCAGAAAAGTTCCACTTTGTCAACAGTTGATGATAAGGAAGAAGTTGAGGGAATAAAGTATAAATAAGAAGTTTTGTTAGAGTATATTATTATAACTAATAATAGTTATATAAGTATAAATATATACATTCTAAGACCTGACTAGTATATCATTCTAACATCCAGACATTATTTACCCTTATTACTCGGTACACTCTGTACAGCAAACCACACTTAAATACTTCTTTAATAACAACCTTTATTTTTTTTAAATAGATGTTCATCAAAATAAAGCACAGCATTGATTTAGATACAAAAACCTTTATTGAACAGCTCTCCTCCAAAACATATCACAAGTTTTATAGCTTTAGTATCAACTCATGTACAACAATGTATACAAGGTTTTTGACAGCACATAGAAAACAGTTTGCTAAAAGTGGATTACCAGTAAATCACACACACTAATTAGGCAGTAGCGAAAAGTACCACACCACTGATAGCTTAGACATTCACTGACAACACGGCTTTAAAAAACTTCAAATATCTTTGTATTACAAAAGGGAAAAGTGTCAAATGAGTTTTGCAGACAGACAGAAACACACACAGAACAAAATGATTCCATCTAAAACATATTGTTGACTCGAGTAAAGTTGTTTTATTTTGCAACACTAGAAAATAATTCATATTGGTCATATTGTTATACTTTCTTTTTTCAAAGCCTGACTGTGTGCCAATGAGCAAGGCACTGATCTGCTAATCATTGTTAAATAGTCTGTGAACCAGTTCTTCAACACATAGTACACCCTGCGCTTTGGGATTTGGTCACAAAAGTAACATAAAATATATAACAGCCCTCAAAATGTGTGTATCAGTCCAGAAAAGCAAGTTTAGTATCTGTATTAGTGCTAACCACTGAACATTATGTGACACTGTATATTTCCAACCTCTATTGCATGCTGCAACAGTGCACATGCCACGTCATTATTGAAGGAACTATACAGTAACTCTCCAACATGCACCTATTTCACTAACCCTAGGTCAATATCCCTGGTGAAAGTTAATGCCCTTAGCATGCTAGCAATGCTACTTCCAATGAACCACACATTTAACCAGTTAATCAAAGATTAATTATGCGATTTTTAAAGTGACAAGTGATGAATTAAAAGAAAAATGACGGGCAATGAATACAAAGCTAAAACACTTATACTTAAAAATCAATTCAAGTACATTCTCATTGCTCAAATATTTCATAATGTTGTCTACCTTAGGAAAGACTTTGAAATGCTTAAGATGACAAGCAACATGTGTTCTTTCTACCTCACTTTGTAACCACTGCTACAATCAATAACCAATCAATACAAAAATACATCTTGTCCCTTCTGAACTCGGAGTACATTTCTCTCATGTCATAGTAAATTCTTTACCGAACGTAGATATTGCACAAAAAATTATCCCTATAAATCCTTTTCTCCTACCATAACAGTCTGACAGTGCTTTATGCAAACATATGATAAGAAATCCTTAAAATGCCTAGAAAAGACCATGTTTCCTTTTTATTTGCAGAGATCTCTAAGCTCCGGCTGGTTTTATATATCGACCAAAGGCAGTACAAGATTTGCCTCTGTTACCGGTCCATTCCATCTCTAAGCTGTCATACAGCTGATACAACAGCTGCAATAAATCCACCCTGATTTTCTCAGATACGCATCTCCATGCATCAGTAACATCATCTCTCTCATGATTTCTCTTTGGGAATTCGTGGTTATAGCCAATCACTGGCAATCGACACTTCAACATGTCTGTTGATGTCTGAAGAAGGGGTTTTGGTGACGTCAACGGTTGGGTCCACAAACGGTCCAAGTTGGGGCCAAGAACCCGCCGGATGGCCCAGGGAAGCCACCATAAACAAGAAGTCATTGGTGCGGCGGGTACCAGTGATTGCGATCCCCCTCATGGCCTGGTGGCGACCTTGGAGGAGCTCTTTACGCTGGAGCCTCGTCGAGGAACCTTACATCGCAGCAGGGCTTGGAAACATCTGTAGAACTGGGTCAAGCAAAGGACAAAGACTTGATCAGAAATAGATTGTTCTCTCCCGAAATCAAGTGAACCAAGTTACTTAATCCCCTATTATACTGTTTTTTCAACAACATATTATAGGTCTCAGAAATATGAGAGAGAGAGAGAGAGAGAGAGAAGAGAGAGGAGAGAGAGGAGAGAGAGAGAGAGACGAGAGAGAGAGAGAGAGAGAGAGGAGAGATGAGAGAGAGAGAGAGAGAGAGAAGAGAGAGAGAGAGAGAGAGATGAGAGAGAGGGAGAAGAGAGGAGAGAGAGAGAGAGAGAGGAGAGAGAGAGAGAGGAGGAGAGAGAGAGAGAGAGAGAGAGGAGAGAGGAGGGAGAGAGAGAGAGAGAGAGAGAGGTGTGGCTTGTGCATGTGTGTTTGTGGATGGTAGAGCGACAGTGAGGGAAGTGTGTATGTTTCTGGAAGTGAAACGAGGAAGCAGAGAAACAGAGGTCTGTGATGTATTTTGTGAAACAGAAGAACAGCTAAAAATGCAACGGCCTCCCAAGAAGAGCTCGCCTCTCTCAGTCATTTAAGCTAAAGTGGGTTATTGAACCTGAAGCTTGTTGCTTCTGCCCTCCTCGACTACGGTCTGGGAGCCGACAGGAAAGTTCAACACACAGATGGCCAGTCCGCCCCTTTGTAGCATATTATTTTTCGATGAGAGATGAGCAGATCGCACTGGGCCTTTCAACTAAATACACAGCCACGCAAAAAACTGTGGCATTTGTACAGCTCCTTATGGCTACTTACTGCAATAGTGAAAGTGCTTTCCTCTCCGTGGTGAAACGATCGGCACCACGGAGGAAGCGGCAGAAAGTCACCTGGAGTTAAAGAGAGCGGGGCTGCGTTGCGTGCATGGCTTCCTCTGCAGGTAACGGGGAGACGCACTCTGGCGGCGGTCTCGTTCAGGATCCGAAAATACAATTTAAATATTTTTGCAACACTTATTCCATTTATTCCTAGTGTGCCCTCTGAGAGATATTTGGCTATAAATAACACAATGGTGCTCTCGGAGGAGATTCAGGTGATACGGTGGGGGGTGTTACCTTGGTCGGTGATTGGCTAATGGTTACACAAGCCAAAAATCGTTATGACATCCATAAAGTAGCCAAAGCTGATCAGCTCATTTTCAGACAGGTTATATAAATGGATCAGGACAAAAAGAGAGAAAATATTTTTTTCCAGAATCTCTTACACAGAGGGGACACATGTTGATGTACAATTCTACACTGTATCTTAAACTGCCACCAACAGTTAGAAATGTTTCCTTTAAATTCACTTTACAGCCAGTCTTACGGTGACATGGTGACCCGCTTTGTGCCAGTCTGCTCAGCATTTTAATAACATATAAATGTCCAGAAGTTTATTGGATGTCAATCAATAAACACACGGGTGGGTGGGGTCAAGGGCTTGCCCACCTGTCACCATTCTCGTCGCCTATACGCCCTACTGGCACAAACAGAACAAGCCACCGGGATGCACTTTTTTGGTAGAATATAGTGAAAACTACGACGAAGAAATGAATATTTACGCATATGTGCAGCTGGTGAAGGGCAATTCAGAGCTTTTTGTGCCATTTTCTAGAGTTTTTATTTCAATCGCGCATTGAGGTGAATATGATTTTAAGCAACAGACTACATACAATACTTTTATATATTTAATATTTTTACGCTTATGGATCAATATAAATGTTATGTCCTACATGTGGCAGGTTGGCATCTGGTCCACCTTGTCTAGTTTTAAAATGACTTTTAACCGTACAACTTTAACAAAATGGCACAGGTACCTGCTCTGTAGCTGGAAGCCAACTTAAGCACTTTTATATTCAAGTAATGAAGCCCATTGTGCTTTTTACAGCAGCCAAATAACCCCAGCATTCAAATCCTGCCCCTCACAATTGATGTCAGTGTTCCTGATGTAGTGTGTCAGAAAAGACTGGGGGTTTGGTCGGCATGCAGAACAACTGACATTTTCTCACGAAGCAGAACTGAAATTACCATTTTATTATCTATGGTCTGGATTTTGTTCCAACTAAATAATAATATTTAAAATGTTGTCACAGACATAAAACGTGTGTCATTGAACCTGGGTATTGAAGAATTTGTCAATATTTTTTTTGTTGGCATATTGCTTGGTTTCAACTCTGCAGCTGTGCTCTTACAACTTGACAGCCTGAGTAATCTTCAATAATTACAATGACAGCCACTGTGTATACAGTTTTAGTCTGAACATCAAGGTTAGCTTTTGGGCTCAATCAAACAAGCATCACTTGTTTGATCAGCATAACAAGCGTCACCATGTATCTCGTTTGCCATTTGTAATACCTGCTTAACACAACCAAAACAATAGAAAATAAGTGTCACCAAAGTATAAGCTGAATTGTAAACTTTTAATATTTAAGTGATTTGTGATCCCTCAATTAGCAACAAGATTTACATATCAAGTGGCAGTTCATCATGCAAGATTTTACATCCTTCATTTACAGCTGATAAAACCACTATAGGATGCATTTAGATTGACATTTCATTGCAAGATTTAAAAGACATTACTATAACCATATGTATTCAAAGTTATGGCATTGTCACAGTGATTAACACTTCAACCTCCAACAATGCTGTTTTCCAACCAGAGTAGAACATATGAAAATGTTTTTAGGGAACGAACAGACGGGCTGTCTCCAAGGGCACAGAAGGAAAGCATTGAAATGTATACACTACCTGTCAGGGAATGATAAATAGTGAATGGACCCTGGATAGATTTTTCAACCCAAGAAACAGATCTGGAAGTGTCAGGATTATGATTTCATGCAGATCCCTCCTGTGTTTCTCCAACCTGCACATAACAGAGCCCCCCATGGTACCTGGCTCAAGTGCAAGTATCTGCTGATGGACAGGTGGGGGGGTTTCTGAATTATTGAGGATGCCAGCAGTAGTTGAAGGCATAACAATGCATTCACAGGCATTTCCAGCCTAGACATATTCACAACTCAGACAAGCACTGGAACAACATTTTAAGTCCCTTTCCTCAAGCTCTTGGTAATGTGAAGACGCCACTCTTGAGTAAACGTAGTATACTTAGTATACGTACATGTTCAGGTATACTTATAGTCTACTACATTTTCTCATGAGCGCAAAACATGCCTAATCTGTTTCACAACTACTGGTCACATAAGAAAAGTAAACAAAAAAACATAAACAGCATTTATGAAAAGTTAATTTGTAGAGAAAGACATCGAAATAGAGACATCAAGCACAATAAACGGTTGCTGGATTCATAGAGTAATCAAAACAAATGTATAAAGAAACAGGAATCATTGTAAACAGTCAAGAGATGTGATGTTCATTGGGCTTTTGCTGATAATCAGTACTGTATCAGGGGTTGAAAGGCATATCGTCAATTCTACCATTAGCCCACATTGTTATCATTGTCATTATGGGTGAAATTATATAATCTTGACCTCAAGTGTATTACTCAATATATGTTTGTATTTAAATTGATGTTGTTGCTGCGTCATAACTTGGTGGAATGTCCATTTTTTGATTCAGGGTGCCTCCTGATAGTTCCTGGGATTCATCTGATGGTGAATGTCTGAGGAAACAGGTTACTACATTTTAGTTGTAAGTAAAAGACAATGTGCCCCTTCTTTTGAAAAGAAGTACCACAATGTGGGCGGGACAATGTCCATAATCCTTTACGCTACAGCTCCTCCCTTCGGTTATTTTGGTGAAAGGAGCAGACATGAAGTTTTAAAACTAAAAGTATATTATTATAACCTGGTAACCAGTAAAAACGATATGGGATGGGGTGAAGCAGGAAGATCACGCAGACTGCGTGGGCCTCACCTCGTGGAGGGGGCCTCATCTTGCTGACGGGGCCTAATCTTGCGGAGGAAGCCTCAACTGAAGGACGCAAATGCGGTGCCCGGTTTCCCGCTGCGAGGCCGGCCACTAGCACCCCACCCCCACCACCCCGTTGACGCTCGTGAAACAGAGGGCCTTCATTATCGAACTTTGAATGGGGCCTCAAGTTGGCCTGGGACGGCCCTGGGGTGAAGGCTGGGGAGATTAAAGTATTGATACTTCTAACAAAACTTCTGGCAATTACTAACATGATAGCTCAGGTATGTGTCGTTCAATTCAAATACCTGTAGCCTTATCCCTTAAATGACAAAAACCAGGTGCTTTTTGATTGAAAAAATCTCCCAAACATGAATTTGTAACCTCACCACAAACTCACTTTGTGACTGACTTGACTCGACATTGAACTTCTCCCGCACATTTCTGTCTGTCAAATGCTGGGTGCTTAGAGGTGCGGAGAGAAGGGCAGACATCGAGAAATGCCTCAGCACATCAACAAAGACATTTTCCTCACAATGAGAAACTCAGTCCGTCCATAACCTATTGGTCATCTATCAGTGAAGGCTACACAGAGATGTAAGGAAACAAGACAATCAACGCCTCTCAGCGGTGCTGATGCAAACTCCCCGCTCTCCCACAGGGAGATGGAGACAACAGAAAGAAAAGGGGAAGTGAGATGAGACACAGGGGCATCAAGGCTAAGGTCAAGACAAAAGTGAAGGCGATGACATATTAATAGATGAAGCATGACAGACAGATGCACTGACGGAGTGTTTCAAAGAGAGATGACTGAATAGTTCACCAAACACCGGTCACATCATGTTTGGCTGATGCATTTCTTTGGACGGATTACATTTGTATGTTCCTAGTGACCGTGCACAAAGATACAATCATCAGCAGTTCACTCACATTCGCTCTGTGAGATAAGTATTGTTTGTTTCATAAAAGTCCAACATAATCTCCAAAATATGAATGCATTTGGCTAACCTTTTTCATTTTCAATCAATGATCAAATCAATCATTTTAAAACTAGTTTTGATCTACAGCCCTCTAACACTTCTGAGAAATCGATTCAGCTTCCTCATAACTCTCCAAAACCACTCCAATAACATCCACATGTGCTAATCTTTTTTTTAATATTGTTGGCGGGCCCGGGACTTATACTGTGCAGTGCCCATTTCTGTTGTAGCTTTCTCATAATGCAATAACCCCTTTGAATCATTGAGTCTTTGAACTAACCCTGCCAAAACCCAAATATGTCAACATATTTGAGAGCCTAAGAAACAGAATGGCCAGGCTTTTTACACAATTAAAGATTTTTTTCGATCCTCAAAATAGGTGATTTATTTATTTTCGTCAATAGACTTCTCAACCTTATTGCAACTCCAATAGACAAAAGTGCAGTAATATTAAGTGTAATGCCAAGGGGTCAATACAATATGGCCCCATTATACATTTTCCAATTTAAAAATGTGATCATCTAATGACAATGTCAGGCATTTCAACTTTGAGGTAAGTCATCCTAAAGGCTCGAAAAACTATTTCCCATTTAGGTCAAATGATGATTAAGTTCTTCTTAAAACGTTTATAAACTGCCGTCAAATATGCCCCAACCGCTCCGTCATGCCCCTAAGCAACCAACCTAATAAAGTCTTTGTCACAATGAAGCGGGAAGATGTGATCCCCCAGTGAGAAGGGCAATAATGCTTAGCAATAAATGGAATCTTCCGCAACCAGTTAATGAGCATAACTGCAACACAATTATTTAATATAAGCAAATTACTGTTTGTTTCCCAATTACTGAATAATTTAGACAGGACACACAACAGCTTCTCTGCTTTGACATGTCTGTGCACCAAGCTTTTTCTTTTTCTTTTGAAGTTCTTGTAGAAAAATAGCACAGTCATTCCAACTTAATAAACTGATTACTTATATTAATGTATTAATATACAGCAGGGGTGTCAAAACTCAATTAAAATATACATATATAAATATTTAATCTATATAAACTAATGTATTATATTACATGATTGCATTGGATGATTATCGGATAGTTTAATTACTTCATAAATAACTACGTCTGAAAGCAGAAGTCTAGGGAAAATAATTGCAAGTCTCTTCAGTGCGTATGTCTCAAAAATGATTTAAAAAGAAAAGCCAAATAAAAAAAAAAAGCAGAACTGAGTAAAATCCTTAATGCAATTATCCTTTTTTTTCAAAAGCCAACTGTCTATTTTAATTTTGGTGTGAATACCTCCACATAGGTCTTGTGTATATTTACTATTTGACTTCATTAAAGTGAAAGTATCCAATCCGATTTATTCAAAGGAATAATAGGTAGAATCATTTGTTACTAAATGAATCAATAGCTGCAGGCCCGTTGTACAATTGGAGCCCAAATTGTGGTTTGAACTTGAGCGAAGTGAATGCAAACAGTAGTAGACTTTAAGCAAATCAATTATTTGTGCAGTGATGGAGTAGATCACTCGTTAAATCCCACAGCCTGTTAAACTGTCAGTCATGATAAGGCAATTCACAGCAATAAAATGGAATGTGAATTAATACAACATGTCAGTGTGTTGGACGTATCATTTATGAGACTGATCCTCAAGACCATAAGCAGTGTCATCTTAAAAATATTCTTAAATACAGGTGCGACATGTTTTTTTTTTTCTGGATCAACTCTGGCTGAATCTGGCTTTAAAGCTGCTCTAAAAAGTTATATAGATAAACTCATAGTACTTACTAAAATAAGACTACAAATAATACATTTGTGCAGTGAACTGTAGCTGTAACCATTAAAACATTTCTCAAAGACACCATTTGAATGTAAAACCATTATATATGACTTCCACATTTGCAACAGTTTTTGTCAGAGAAGCTGCCGTTGACATACAGTATAATCCACCATGTATTCACACAATCATTCATTAACAAAAGGTGATTCAGTGTAAATGTACCCATAATACAGTGCATTCACCTCACACTTCATGTTCTCCACTGTTCATTGTGGATGGGACCCTTCCACAGCAGCTGTTCCTTGTATCTGTACAGCATTTTTAGTCTTCAACTCGCCTCAACTCACAGTTTCCATAGTAACGGGCTGGGAGGAATTGAAGACTGAAAATGACATACAGGACATTCAGTGTCCCTTTTTTCTCACGCTGTCAAGAGGTCGATGATGTGTGGGCTACAAACCGTCCCTATGAGGTCAGTCTGCGAAGGGGCAGGTGGCGTGAGTAGGAAGGAGTGTGAGACGGAACAGACAGGTGTGCAATTGACTCTTGGACCACAACATGACGGAGCAAAATCTAGAATTGGTTGTAGTTATGCGATTGCTTTCCAACTTTAGAATAAAATAACTCCCTGCAGTGAATCAGTGAGGAAAGTTTAAAAGTCAAAGCAAACACATTGGAGTCTGTGATCAGATTAACTCTCCAATATACAGTACCAAATGTAATTGTCTGTACAGTACATAAAATCCCTCCGACTGACTCTGGAGATAATACTTTATAAAAGCTTACACAGCACTTCAAAAGAACAGAACGAGATGATGAAGATTACATTGAGGAGACAAGTTTTATCAGTGCACCGCAGTGGGATTTCTACTGTTATTTTTCTCACCATGATGAAAAGTGCTTCAGAAAGGAACAAAGCATCTTAATCTTTGTTTTGCTCGGTACAACGAGTTTTACTTCAGAGAGGAACTCATCAAAGTCTAGTTACAGTCACCTGCAGTTACCTTGTGTTTTTGACTGGTATTAATAATTTCATAATTGATCTCGACTTCAAATGTTGAAGCTCATATTAATCTAATGACCTTTTGTCTATACCTTTTCCAGGAGTTCGAAGTTGAGCGCCAGATAAAAAGTACAAGACACCAGGTACAAACCAAAAAATCGTTGACATCTAATGCATGCATAATCTTATGTTCTTGTGGTTGTACAGTATGTTAGAAATCATGCATCTAATAAGATAAAATATTATTATTAAAATCCCAAAAGTTTTGCAGAGAGATTTTCATCGCAAACCCCCCAACCTTGCCCGAAACACCTCCTTTGGACTCCTTTGTTTACTTCTGTAACATAATCATATCATTATGTAACACTCTCGGAGCCGGCCAGCTAACCAATCAGAGCAGACTGGGATCTGGTTTCAGACAGAGGATGAAAAGAGGTGCTGCAGCACAGGCAGTATGAGAAAAATAAAGAGCTTTTTGAACATTAAAGCATGGAGACATGTCACTGTAGAGGCAGAACATACAAATATCAACCTGAAAATGAGCACAATATGGCGCCTTTAACACACAAGGTACAAACAAAAAATGGTGAACGTCCTAATGAATGCATAGTTGATCACATTCTCACTCCTAACTCGTCCTATATTGACGTTATGTCAGGATCCCTTGGCGTTATTTTCAAGTGCACTGGGGGGACCTTTAGCGTCGAAAATCAACTATCAGGGAGTCCCATAGACTTGCATAGAGCTTCTTGGACGTCGGTAATAGACGAGTTGAGATCGTGGAGAAATGCTATCCGCCGACCCATTCTCACGCGTTTATCAACCTTTTTCTCACTCAAGATCAAGCCACACATAATGTGGCCGGATTATGTTCACATTCCACTTCATCACTCTAGAGAAGTTAAACCCAAAATCAAATTCTCGAGTAACCACTGCTTATGTTTTACAAGTTACTCAACAGTACTGTAGACTGCAATGCCGCATTCAGGTCATACAATCTGTCGGCAGGGAGAATTCTTGGTGTAAACTCCCCGTTGGGAATAACAAGTAGAACCTGCGGATATGTTTGCAGCTGTTCTTATCACACCTGGGCTGTTTAAACACAAACAGGAGCCCCATATTCTCTGAGGCCAGCAAGTCATTATAGAAACAAATGCTGCAGTGAATGTGTTTGCTTTAATATTCATAAATGTTTGTGGATATTGCTGTTCTACTAATGAATGCATGCTTAACAATAAAGCAAAACCAACTTGGAGAAACACAATGGAAAGATAATGAGGAAGTGCATAAACAAAGGGTCGGATTAACCCCTTAGGGGGACCCAGGGGCCTCTCCATTACTCACATTTTCCACATGAGTTAGTATATAATGATTTGTAATGGGAATTGTTGTCTTTTTTATTGTCTATAAATGCACCTTGAACGCAACCAGAAAGGTAGTAGAGTAAGGGTCATGTGGTGCATGCTGTATTCCCCAAACAATTAAGAGGTCATGAGATTATCAGAAAGTCATTAAGAGTGAACCTGAAGCTTTCAGTGCCCCAGATGATTTGTAAACGTTGCTAGTAACCATTAAACCAAAAAGTGAGCTTTTTTCCACAGCATGTTTGTTATTGGTGACTTGTTTGGCCTGAAGAGGTAAAAGTATCCATAGTGGACAACAATGGAACTAAAACATTTAAAGAAATTGTTTTATCATTTCACCTTTTTTATGTTGGCTAGCTTGGTTTACAATTAGTTAAACTGGGCTGTTTCAATATGTAGTGTTTTCAATATAAAATAAAATGTTCCTTCCTTGAATGCTTTTTGTCATAAAATATGTAACATTTTCAGAGAATCAGGTCTTTTACAGCCGCAGAAAAATAAATATGCTTACAGTCTTATTACCTAGACTGTGAAGAGCTAGAACTCTTAATCTGGGTCGGGAGAAGCTTTTGTTGGGACTGTCGTCAGTGAGGTTTACGGCAATGATGGCCACCCATCAGATTAGTTTCAAAACACGGTTTGTCGGTATGACTATATTACAGTGTCATCAAACTTGTAATTATACAAACAAGTTAATAATATGATTACATTGTTTACTAGAGCCCTAGGTTATATCCTCTTCATTTGGCCCTCAGAGTGTATCAGATGCATTTAACTTTAAATAAACAATATTCTTCCAACCCCCAAAAGGATATGAGGACGACTGTGAAAAACTGTAAATTATGATTCTCTATTTTATACGTTTGTGCCATTTTCTGCTCCAAACTGAAGGTAATGGAGCTTTTAGGTGTTGAAAGCTCTATTATATACAATGAAAAATGTTCGGTCATACCGCCACTTCACTGTCCCTAATACTGCATGCACTCACACTTTAAGTCAAACCAGGATTCCATGATTTTATGTAACATAAATATATTTTTCATCGAGCAATGTCCTTCAGATCTACTGTTGGTATTTCAGCCTTGGTAAACAATACAAACATGTGATACATGAGCTATTTAAGCTAGAATATATCTATAAATCAATCCATTTATGTAGAAAATGTGTTTTCAAATACAAACCGCGTGTATAAATCTCTACAGTGAAGCAAGTGTTATAAACACAATTAATCATAATGATAGAGACTCCAGGAAATCAAGGCGTAGTTAAAAGTAACTGGAGTTATCCATCAAACAAAACTTGCCCTCAAAGCGTATCCTTTTGGGGCCAAACTGCATCGGTACTCCTCCTGGCGAAGTGTCTCATTAAATCTGATTTGAATTCACCAAAGACCTTTGCTAGAAAAAGCCTAATCTGATTTTGAGTTACAAGAATCTCAACCACTGTTCTGGACTCTTACTTAATAAAAAGGCTCAGACAGAGTCACACAACAGAAAGATGCTTGTCTCCATCAGTCTACGGATCAAATTAAATAACACGAACATGCCAGAGTTGCACAATAAATGTGATACCACTTTAAAGGTCTGTTGTCATTAATTATTTGCATACAGAGGCGTTGTGTCCCCCAGACCTTAATCTAGTATTTAGTATCTATGTACATCTAGTTTATAATCAATGTGGTTATCAACCAGTGGCATAACACAAGTAATGATTGATGAAACAAATCTGGTGTTTGGGTTCCATTCCCAACTCCCGACGGCATTTTGGCTTTCATCCAGTCTTCAGTGGCACTCCGGACACAAAGCTATGTAGTTTAGAAGCTAACAACCCTACAAGTTTGTCTCTATGATTCAACTCATGATAGTGTTACAGTCTTATGAAAAGACTAGTTAGTTAGCATCTTAGCTTAGCATATGCGGGAAAAGCTAGTTGGCTCCGTTGAGTTCATCTACGCGTAACATTTTATTTGTTTAATAGGCACAAAAGCAGAAATGTACAAATTATTCTGTTTTGCATGTTTTTTTGTGCCGAACTATTTCGTGAAATAGTTTCCTGGAAACTCCGCTTGTTGCTAAGCTAAGCTAACAGGCCGCTAACTTTAGCTTTCTTCAAGAGATATGAGAGTGGTATTGTCCTCTAACTATACCAGAAATGAAATAAGCAATTTGTCTTGATGTTAAGAATACATCCTTGAAATGCTTGATTGGAAGCAGAGTTATTATTTGAACATCACATAACAAGGGAACACACAACTTTAGAGGGAAAAAAACATGTTGAGTAGTTATTTGCCAATGTTAGTGATAAACCCAATGTCACATTTATTAAGAGAGTCAGGTGACACTTATTTTTTCCAGGAAGTTTTACCCCCAACTAAGTTGTAGCGCAAGTAAACATAACAAAAGTCCTGGGCTTCTTATGGAAGCTCAAAATAGGAGTTCTTATTTACAAACACTTAATCTCCAAGTGACTTATCATATTGTCTGTGGGCATGGGAAAAGGCTAATTCAAACTAACTTTGAGACAATAATCACCACTTCAGAGGATATATTGCTTCATGACATTGCAAATGCCCCCTCTGGTTAAACAAAAGTAATAGGAATTGGTTGAAATCACATGAAAGTCTTGGATAAGGTCATTAAAGACTATATTAGATTTGTCCAACATGGCCTGAGATGCAACAAAAAACAAACAGGAGGACCCATCCCTTTCTTCTTGAATAGTTGATGTCATTAGCTGCCTGGTGATGCTGATTGATAGCCTTTTTCCTCAAATAGCCAGATTCAAATGTGGGAAATCAACTTCTTATTCCTCATTCATAAACACAGGTTCAGCATTTAGATTATTCAGTAGAAACAACTGGCATAACAGATTGGAATATAAAACAATGACTTATTACCGTTTTATCAACCAACGTGAAAACAAGAGGTCTGGCCTATAGGTAGGATGACCTCCGCTTGCTGCTGCTGCGTGACAGTGAAAGATAAAAAGCACTGACATCACCCCCCCCCCCCCCACCCTCTCACCTGTTTATTAATGAAGACATAGATGACCGGGTTGATGACGGTGCTCGTCTTGGCCAGGATGGATGGGATGATGCTCGCTACGGGGGTGACCAAGCCCGGCGACCCGAAGGTGGCCAGCAGGGCCATGATGCCGTACGGCAGCCAGCACAAAAGGTAGCAGACCACCATGACTACCACCATGAACAGCACGCGCTGCTCACGCTTCCTTCTTACCGATGTGTTGATCCCGCTCACCTGGAGAACGTGAGGGAGAGAGAGGATGAGGAATCAGACTTCATTGAGCTAGCGATGACACAATGTGTTCTGACATACAGGTTTTTCGCCACGAGGAGTCCAGGAAATAAAATGCATGAGTGGAGGTCAGGCGAGTTCAAGGGAGGCATTGAAAGCTGTATAAAGACGCACAGAAAGCAAACAGGGAAACTCATACTGTATATCAACAAAATGACTCTAAGCATTGCGGGAATGCAGCAGAACAAAAAAAACGCCAACTCGTACATCCCTGCTCATTGGATTTAAAAAATATATATTAGGTACTGCACAAAATATACACATTGTTTTCCGAATTGTCTTTTGCATACGTTGGTCACAATGCAAAGTATGGCAAAATGCACTATGAGAACGCGGATGGTGCACTTACAAAATACTTTGTCCAGGAACGATGATCAACATTTTGGCTGAACACGGTCAAAATGTACGCACTGCAAAAGTGTTCACAGTGCATGACAGTGTACGATGGGAAATATCCACATTGAGATATAGCAACTGTTTTGTCCTCAGAAATGAAGGGGTAATAGTAAGCATCTAGCCATAATTCCCTTCAGTTCTATAATACTCAACAAGTAAAAGCAATCGATTTTAGAAAATACATGTCAGGATTTGCTTTGCGGTTCCTTACACTCTTGTGATTTTGGTTTTTGAAATAAACTCTTTATCAGGGCTGTGTATAGGCAAGAATCTAATGATATCATATTAGTAGTAATATTGAACAACTGTTAGCAAAGAAAAACATTTCATTTTAGGAAAGCTAATATCATAAAAAACACATCAAATAATTTAGCTTTTATCATAGTCCCTTGTAACATCCAACATCACAGCACTACATACTTGGTATATGCGTACAAAACAATAACAAAAATGATCTAAAACGGTAAACAAATTAGTTAAATACAATTTAAACTAACCATCACACAGACGCCAGTAGGACTAACTAATCTGTTTTGACTCCTTCTGCCATTCAATTTCTAACTTGGCAGCACATAGAAGGTGAAACATGCTTTAAAAAGCTTCTGAGAAAACGATTAGATTGTTGGCTTGTTTGCTTGAGATGTCAATTATAAACTCAACAAACAAATTGAAAATCAAACTTTAGATTCTAGTAGCAGCCAATATGTCTAAAAACTGTTATGTTTCTTGCCAAAAGCTTAATTTAGTGCCATGTTGTGCATAGCTCTACTTTTTCATGCATGGTTCTGAATACAGTATATCAGCCCATTATCTCGCTACCCGGACGCTGTAGAATGTCGGCTAAAACCACCTGCTCGTGGAAATCAGTTCCCTAGCACATCCATTCACCAACAACATTACACAGGTCATGAAAGACGGCTTGCCACTTGCCATTTGATAAACTTGTAGTCTTTTTCTCTCTTTTTTGGTGTCATGTTATATTTGGTGAAGTTTAAGAATTTTTTCTTTTGGCAAAGGTCACCTCCAATTCGGCTAACCAAAGTTCTTGCTCTTTTTTCACTCTGTACACTTTCTCCCTTTGTCAACTCTAATGAAATAAATGGTGGCAGAGATTACAGACAAATTGATCAAATGTGAAGTAACAGATGAATGATTGCAATTAAAGGCTGGGTAGCTGTTGAAAGGGAACTAGCTTACTAATTGATTGCCCTTCAACAGAAGATGTATCATATGCTAAACATCACTCACTAAAAGCTGTGTCGAGTCCATGTGACAGCACAAATCTGTGGCAGCATTTTGTCAAAACGACAGGACTACAAGCTCTGTGATGAGCATGATATGTGACAGGAAGTACATTTTGATGATTGACTCTGAGCAGGTGAACTGAGAGCAGCAGTCTCTTCCTTTTTTCTTTAGCTGCACGCTGTAACAGCTTGACATGGAGTTGTACATGATGTACATGATGGGCAGTAGTCCAAAGAAGCCCTGATGCTAAAAAAGTGGATAGGCGAGATGAAAATAATTTGTCAAGAACTGTTTGATGAGAAATGTTGGTCAAGAGACAATAACTTCACAGAATTTCACTGACTTCATAAAATGTTCAATGTCTTATTCCCTTCTGTGATGACAGAAGAATCATTGTTTGCTATTGAGACACCTGGCAGGCTTTCAGTTATTCAGACAGATCATCTGGCAAGTGTGCTGTTGTTAAAATGAGTCTTGAAACTAAAATGAACTGCCTAGAAATAGAAAAGCTTTTCAGATTGTTGTTGCATACACACACTTTATTTGCATCTACCCTTTGTCCATATTTGCACGTTGCTTGTCTTGTATCAGTCTCACATACTAAACGTTTTCAATTTGTGCCCAGCAAAAAAAAAAAGGCATGTTCCAACACTTAACCCTTGTAAATGTCCAACTGACAACTGTCAGCCCAGAAACCACCAATATATGTGTAACCTTCCAGTCCTACATAATCCCTAAAGTACATTATGGTGCAACAGCAAGGTCACTCACTGTACTTCAACCACTTCCACTGAACAGGTAAGGTCATTCTTCACGCAGCCACAATAGTTCACTTGTCTGAGAAATATAGTTTAAGAAGATCGATTGTACTGTACACTGCGCTGTGTATAAGTGTGCCTGTCTGAAAGGGAAAGATACAACAGTGATTTAGTGTTCTGAGGATGAATAATGGTGTGTGAAGAGACGGCTAAACTGTGTGTTGTGCCTCTTGAGAAACACGAGAAAATTACACTTTGCTTTATTGTAGGAAATTAACTCATCTTAAAAAATATAAATTGGTGGTTGCTGGGTGACTGTTTTAGTTATGTTATGTATTGCCCAATAGTTTGCGACTAGGCAGACTCAAAATGGTCACCTAGCACTGTGCTAAAAGTTGAAATGATTTCAATTGACTGACCTTTTGACACCAAACCCAAAGAGCAAATTGCATATCATGTGAATGCAGTATTATGGTCAATGTTATTTTTCAAAACTCATGAATTAGAATCACCTTCCCACACGGAAAGAAAGTATACGAACATATCAGGTTCATATATGTGCATATATGTGGATTAATAGGAGATATAGTGTCATATATAGCTCATATTTCCACATATGCCAAAGTCAGGTTCATATATTTGCATATATCTCCTACATAATGCCTCATATATAGCTCATATATCTGTCTTTTTGCATATCGTTAGCCTAATAGCATAATTGCCTAAGTCATTTTTTGGCCAAATTGTGATATCTGCCTAACTTTACTCTCCTACCACTGCTGCATCACCCTGCCTTATTGCCTATGTCCACAGCCTATCAGAATGCATTTTAGAGTCCAAAATCACTATCTGCCTAAGTCATCGCTTTGACTTAGGCATTTTTGCAGGGCACTTTTCCTTGTTTTCCAAAAACATTCAAATATGACTTGGGCAATTATGCTATTAGGCTAACGATATATGTCATACAGAATGCGTACATAGGTCTTTGCAAGGTAATGTGGAATGTGCATATTATTCCAAAGTTCTATATAACTACATGAATTAATCATTGCACTTATTTCCATTCAATGCAGATTGAGGTTTGCGGATTGCCCAAGACAATTCAATGTATAAAGACAATATTGTTTGATTACGGTATGTTTTATTGTATGAAGCAACATTTTTTGTTTAGTTATTTCACCCAGGACCGGAACCGGATGTTTATATCCGCTCGACGTCAGCTGATCAGTTTAAGATTAGTAATTATTAAATATTTCATAATTGTACATTATGTTAAAACACATAATCCGAACCACAAGTTTTCACTAAATGTCACCTTTAATTGTTTACGTTTTTTTTAGGGCTGTCAGTCGATTCAAATAGTTAATCGCGATTAATCGCAAATTAATCGTACATTTTTATCTGTTCTAAATGTACCTTAGAGGAATATTTTTCAAGTTTTTATACTCTTATCAACATATGAGTGGACAAATATGCTTTATGCTAATGTTTATTATCATTTGAACAATGACAAATATTCTCATGAATATTAAACACAACAACCTCTGAACAACCTCGCCTCAATTCAACCTGGAACCTCTCATACAATGTGTGTGTGTGTGTGTGGTGTTGGTGTGTGTGTGTGGGTGTGTGTGTGTGTGTGTGTGTGTGTGTGTGTGTGTGTGGTGTGTGTGTGTATGTTGTGTGTGTGTGTGTGTGTGTGTGTGTGTGTGTGTGTGTGTGTGTGTGTGTGTGTGATCGTTGGAGCTATGTGCACTCAAGGCATATGCTCGAACGGGAGCTGCCTGGACGCTGCAATCATGTGCACGCACTATCCGTGCTGAGTGTGCTGACTT